>CM041054.1:3743331-4343331 GCA_023078785.2 Hyles euphorbiae
AGTCTCTCCATTAATTGCAATAAAAAAGCATTTAGATAGAGTCTTGTATGGCTATCAGGAACTACGAGAGACTTTTCGGTCTCATAAACACCCAGACGCGAGACAATTATCAGTTGATCAAACAGAAATTTGTGGCAGTAGGTACTGTGCGTACACATGTGCGTACAATGTTCTTTAAGCGCGAAAACAACAGTGCATTTACACTGTTTGGTGGGAGAAATATACATTGCGGTGATACCTATCCAGACTTCTCACATACAGGGTATATCAAGACTGCTACCGAAAACGAAGCCGGGTGGTAGTTTTAGTGCCTACAAACACAATGCAACTAAAAATTTCGCAAAGAAACGAGACTTTTTTTTTGTTGTTTTATCCTATGTTCGTATTTGGGCGGTAAATACATTTTTGTCGTAAAATAATTGTGTATACCCTTTTATTTATAAAAAATCTAAGGTATAAACGAGTTTAAATTATTATTTTAGCAAAAACTATGGATTTACCACACAAAAATTATTACATTCAAAAAATCATTAAAAATAACTGTCGCGTTTCTTTGCGAAATTTTTAGTTGCATTGTGTTTGTAGGCACTAAAACTACCACACCAGAGAGTGGTAGCACCAGTAAGTTTCCAAATTAAAGTACAAACCTGAAGTGATGTTGATCAATGTGACTGTTCATTTTTGACTCTTCAATGTAAACGTAGCATATTTTGCAGGCAATATGACCAGGTTTCTGAGAACAAGGGATTAGCCGATTTGTAATGAAATGAAATGAAAATATTTATTGAATCCATAAAATGTCATACATTATTTAGATTCAGTCACTTTTTTTCCACTACCGCCCGGTTCACAATGTGGTTAGATATGTTTTAATGTCTTTGTTTACTTACCGCCCTATGTGCTAATAGGAAATGGTCTTCGACCTGCTGTTGCGTGTAAAATCCTATAATACAAAGCTCGCACTTGTACACGGAGCTTGCGTATTGCACCTTCTGTTTAGCCCGCTCCCTGTGGCCAATCAAATAAATAAATAAAATAAATAACACCCAACAGTCACATACATAGTCCTGGCCCCACACTAAGATCGAGTCTTGTGTCGTGTATCAGGAACTACGAGAGACTTTTCGGTCCACAAATACCCAGACCCGAAAGAAATATTTGTGGGCCGCACAAAAATATCTCTCAGTGCGGGGATCGAACCCGCGGCCTCTCGCTTCACAGGCGGCGTCTAACCAACTCCGCCACGGAGGCTGTCATAATTAATTTGTATAACAATAAACATAATTTATTTGTATAACATAGAAGGAAAGAAAGCAGAAAGAAAAAAATTGTCACAATATGGGTACAACACTAGAAGTATAATAATATATCACACAAAATAACATACATACATAAACTCACGCCTTGTTCCCAGAAGGGGTAGGCAGAGGTGCGAGGGCACCCACATTTCGCCTTGTATGTTCCGTCCCACGATGTGATAGGTGGCGAGCCTATCGCCATATCGGGCACAAATTCCTGACTCTGGGCTGATAATGAATAGAAAAATCCAATATCACTTTGCCCAAACCGGGATTCGAACCCGAGACCTCAGCTTTGTAACCATACCGGAGTACAACTACGCCACCGAGGCAGTCAGACAAAATAAACAACTTAAAAAATAAAAATCAATAGCTATAATTATTATTCACTACAATCGAGTAATATTTCACTAGAAAATTGTCATGTCCACCTGTCGCAAATATTAGGTACATTGATGATCATGAATAATTATTATGAGTTTTATGTTTTTTCAGAAGAGCGTACAAACATTTTTAATTTTACGATAGCTTGTTATATTGGTCATATTTATATTGTTATTTATTTAAGGCACAATAAACAATTAAAAATATATAAATATTGTCATTCATCATTTAGGAACTGTTCAATATTACAGTAACACTTCAGTTTATAATTCTGTTTTGACAGATTTTTTTTTATTTTAAATGTATTTGTATTTGCACGCAATATAATACAAAATATGACTATAGTCAGATACCTTATTTTTTCTACCTTGTGCAAGAGTACTAGACCAATAAAAACTGAAGCCCCTTGGCCAGTTAAAGTCTAAGGCGCCGTCCATTAATCACGTAAGACTTGAATAGGGGGGAGGGGGTTGGACAAAAATCACGATTATCACAAGGGGGGAGGGAGGTATAGTAAAATATCACGAGTATTTTTTTGTCGACACATAATTTTGATTAAAATGCTATATAATTTAAAGCAGAAGAAGGTAGAAAATGCCGACGGCATTAAGTCCGCCTGTACATATTGTATAAAGTTTTAATAAATAGATATTATATTTTACTTTTCCTATGATTACAGTTTAGTCTTAAATCTCACCACATATCACCAAAGGGGAGGGGGAGTCAAAAAAATGCAAAATAAAAGATCACGTGATTAATGGACTGCCCCTAACTACACCAATACAGTTCATTCACAATCAAGCAAAATTGACATCACTCACCTGCAAGCCAGCATGTCAGTCTCGTTCATGTATTCAGTGATGAAGCCCCCTTTCACCTCCTCTTTAGATTTCTGTCCCGAACTTTCTTTCTTTTTGACCACCGTTCCTGCGCTGTTCGTGATATTTTAATCATTTTTATAATATTATAAGATTGTATCGCTGAGAAGGTTGTCTGCCACAACTGACATTGGACAAAGGGTTTGTATGTTGGCAAACGATACACAAATTTTAGCTTAATTTTGAATCAAATTTCCAGATGATGATGGCTCGAAGTAAATTCTGTATTACCCCATATACGTCCCACTGCAGGGCACGGGCCTCCTCTTCAATCGAGGTTACGATAGAGAGTGGTTAGGCCAAATATACCACTCTTGAAGTAAGTATTTACTAAAATTATACTAAATAGGTGAAATCTTTATTATAGTGTTGCTACAAAATAACTACAAGAAATTTAATTAGAAAAAAAAAGCGCTCAATCCGGTCAATAATTGTACCATTTTGCACTTCTTATATTTACGTTCTAACTTGTTTGCGTAGAATGCCAAGCATTGCTTTGTAATTCAAGGTGTTGTTTGGTTTTGCTGTTAATGAGCGGTCGTATCGTTTTTACCATCAGGCGAACGGCATGATCGTCTCGCCATTCATTGTAATAAAAAAAATGGTGAAAAATAGTTTCTAAAATTTTGAAAATTGAATATAGTATGCAAAAAAACGTTTAAAAAGATAATCGAACTACTTTATAAATTTACATTTTATTCAATAATAGAAAATACTACGATCCAATTTGACTTAACACGTGTCACGGCGTGTCAGTTATGCTTGTCGATAAAAACTGAGTCAATAGCGTCAAGCCAACTCACCTGCACGACAGAATGTCGGCCTCGTTAATGTATTCCGTTATAAAAGTTGATTTTTCATCCGTTTCTTGTTTACATTTAGCTTTTTGCACGATCACTGTTTCAGCCTTATCCGTAGTCAGAGGCCTGTGAAAAAATTGTTAGTTCAATACTCAAACTAGAATAGGATTAAAAATAAAGGACAATACCTATTCATAGTATTGGTAAAAAATGTCGTAGAACCTGATACCAGGGACCGAAACCGGTATCGAAAATACCGGTATTTTTAAAGGTAATCCCTACGCGCTAATTCTAATACGGTATCATACCGGTAACCGAAATAAGGGTTACCTTTATGTTTCTTACGCCATTCGTCATAAGTCAAAGCGCGAGCAGTGCCTGTGTGTGATTATAGCGCCGTGTGAGTTTACTTCAATTTGTGTGTTTTTTTCAACAGAATTACACACCAAAATAAAAATGAACCGATTCCGGCGATATTATGTAAACAACACAAGTATGATATTTATTTGTAATGTAACAACAACACGTTTTCTTTTGCATTCAAGGAATTTTAGGTTACCGGTATTAAAACGGTTACCGTATGTAAAGGTAACCGAAATTCGTCGATACCGGTACCGTAATGTAGAGCGGGGTACAGTCTCTGCCTGATACCGATACTACTTAAAATTTATTTGGTATGTCCTTAACAGTTTTTCCGTTTAATCCCGGGCGACAGATATATGTAAAATAAAGTAATTATCATCATATTTTACTTACGCGATGGTCAGATGCGGCATACCCTCTCCTTTAATGGTTTGAGAGAATGTATCACCAGAAGACACCAACGAATCAGTCCCCACTACAATGTGGGACATAATGCCGGTCACTGGATTTTCTAGAACTATCTCTGGAACTGAAACAATATTTATACTTAGACGACATACATACATAAACTCACGCCTTTTTCCCAGAAGGAGTAGGCAGAGGTGCCAAGGCACCCACATTTCGCCTTGTATGGTCCGTCCCACGATGTGATGGGTGGCGAGCCTATCGCCATATCGGGCACAAATTCCAGACTCTGGGCTGATAATGATTCGATCGTCCGAAGGTTCGAACTTCGTTTCGGATTTACAGAGTACGGCCCCTTGAATCATGCACTCAAAAAAACTCACCTTCCAACATATGTCCGTCTATATCCAAGTTAATATTGTCTCTTACTGCCTGTATGACGTCATATTGCTCGTTCTTAACGTTCTGTGACGTAGTGATCGCTATGTACTGTTGACAGTCGTCCCCGCCGAACGAAAAGTCGAAGAATATCTTATCGTAATCGTTTTTAGTCTCCACTTCTAATGAGGATAGAGATTGGGACATGTATGTGTGGTCTAATGTCTGAAACAATTAATTAAATTACCAACGAGGTATATGTATTATTTTAAGAACTTACTGTACTGTATCAGCCCATATACGTCCCACTGCAGGGCACGGGCCTCCTCTACAATCGAGAATACGATTGAGAGTGGTTAGGCCATTTATCCCACCACGCTGGCCTAGTGCGGGTTGGCGGACTTTACATACCATAGATTCTGACAAATCACTATGGTCTGCAGGTTATCTCACGATGTTTTCCTTCACCGTTATATTGCGTGATGATTGATTGTCAATTTACACAAGACTCCGAAAAGTCAGAGGTGTGCCCTGGGATTCGAACCCGCGATCACCGTGAGCATGTGGGCATTCGCTTCTTGACAGTTTACCAATAGTACACCACGCACTTATTTAAGAACTTAATAACAAAAATAAATTTTAACAACATTCTATACAAAAAAGTAGGTTTCATCGAAGCACAAAAATCATCGCACCGATAGTTTCATAGTGAAATGGCCAATGGGCATGCCATATTGTGGTTACCTCTTGCGTCCTGCTGAGGGCCAGCACTCGCAAATGATCTTGAGCGTTGTGAACCTGCCATTTGAACTTCACAAACCGTTTCATAAGCGCCAGACATTCCCAGCATACAAGTTGCTCCAGCTCCGATAGAGTTTCACCTAGCTGGAATAGAAGGAAATACATACATACATAAACTCACACCTTTTTTCCAGAAGGGGTAGGCAGAGGTGTCAGGACACCCAATTTTCGCCTTGTATGTTCCGTCCCACGATGTGATTGGTAGCGAGCCTATCGCCATACCGGGCACAAATATCCTGACTCTGGGCTGATAATGAATTGAAAAATCCAATATCACTTTGCCCAACTCGGGATTCGATCCCGAGACCTCAGATTTGTAACCGTACTGTAGTACAACTACGCCACGGAGGCAGTCAAAGTGAAATCAGAAAAAAAGTAATTCGCGGTGTTGTTTAGTATTGCTAATGTTTATGAACGTTCGTATCCCTTACCATCAGGCGAACGGCATACTCGTCTCGTCATTCATAGCAGGAAAAAAAAACAATTCCACCAACTTTCTGAATATTATTCATCATATTATTAACTACTAAGTCGAAATATTCAAAAACAGTATGCTATTATCATAGTAAATACTATTTCATAATATTCTTAAAAGGAGGATAAGCAAATGTAAATAAACATCAAACATGTAGCGCAGTAGGTGAGAAACCGACTGTGATATGCGAGAACGCTGGTTCGATTCACGCAACGGTGTATTCCAGACCAGGGTTGATGCGAATATTCGCATCCGCATCCGCAAATGCGGAACTTCCGCATAGATTTTGACATCTGCATCCGCATCCGCAATAATTGATGCGGATATTTATGCGGATGCGGATGTAATACAAGATGAGACCAGATAGAAATTTGGTGGTGCTGGCGAATGGTGTGTGCCGTTCGCACATGACATTGACCAGTGGAAGCGAAAGATGTGGATGAAAATCCTCTTAAGTGGTGTTCATCGAGAGGAATTTAAGATAAACTCATTTGCAAAAAAAACGGGCACCTAAGCAATGAACCATTTCAAATGTTACTATTGGTTTGTTTGATAATAATTATAGGTAGTTTTACTTTCACAATTTTGTAAATTAATAAGCAAATAATCGTTTTCGTCAGTATTATCATAAAATGTTGATAAAATTTATAGGTTTTAATGCTAAAGTTCACTAGTAGTGCATATGCTCGTGAAGTAAAAGTTAACAAAGATTTTTGTTTGTTTTTTTCTTTAATAAAGTAAAAGCAGATAAATGTTTAGTATCGAGTGTGACCCCCTCTATCTGAAATCATAGCTTGAATTCGTCTGGGTATGCTAGCGAGGATATCCCGGATACTTGCTTGCGGAATACGTTCCCACTCTGCGGTAATCACATTCTTCAGCTCTCTGATGGTCTGCGGAGCCGGTTGTGCTGATCTCACGCGTCGTTTCAGAACGTCCCAAACATGCTCTATAGGATTGAGGTCGGGACTTCGAGCTGGTCAATCCAAACGACGAATGCCGACTTCTTGCACATACGCTTCCACATCGCCAGACCGGTGGGCGCGAGCGCTGTCGTCCATAAAAATTGAGTCTTCGCTTCAAGCGGCCAATGCGGGTTGTGCATGAGAAATTAGAACTTCCGTTATGTATCGATGTCCAGTCAGTGAGCCTTTTTCAATGAAGACTAACTCTGTACGATCCATTGAATTTATTCCTGCCCAAAACATAACAGAGCCCCCACCATAAGGTGTGATTTCTTCAAAACGAGCCTTTGCAAAGCGTTCTCCTCGTCTTCGTAGCACTCGCCGACGTCGATCTTCACCGAACAGAGATATCCTGGCTTCATCGTAGAACAATACCCTATTCCAGTCTTCTTGAGTCCATGACTCACAATTTCGAGCAAACCTAAGCCTGGCAACTCTGTGCTCACGGAGTAACTTAGGGCCGCGGGCCGGGCGATGACTGCGTATATTGGCCGCGAGAAGCCTCCTCCTGACCGTCCATAGACTAATATGCACATTTCTTACTTCTTCGAGGTTGTTCTTAAGGTCCATATACGAAGACTTGCGATTTCTCAATGCGCGACTCACAAGAAAACGATCATCCTGTGATTGGGTACATGGTTTTCTTCCAGAACTAGGCCTTCTCTCGACGGAACCGGTGTCTTGATACCGCTGCCAGGTCCTTTGAACCGTCGAGCGACTCACACTTAGCCTCTGAGCCACGAAGCATTAGCTGCAACCCTCTTCGAGCAGCGCAATAATTTTGGTAGCTTTTACCACTTTCTCTAACATTATTGAGACAGCTAAACAGCAATAAATAAAGCTTTGACAATTAAGAATATGAAATAAATTCATAAAAATTGACCAAAAATTATGAAAACCGATATTATCTTTTGGGACTTCGCACCAAAAATATAGGATAAAAAGTGGGTTTCTGTAAAAACGAGCATCAAACGAAAATTTGAATTTAGAACGTACTGTTTTAAACACCACGGCATTTGTAAAACCGGCCAGTAACATGTACAAATGATTGAAATCATTTTGGTACCTACCGTATTTTTTTAAAGAAGAATTAAAATCAAAACCGACCGTTTTTTTTTGCAAATGAGTGTATTATTGTCGATAGCACGAAGATTTTTATCCACTCCACTAATTAGTGATCCTAGCGAACAATTATTTGCAGGTTTAATTTACGAACCTCTTCCTTACCGCCTTGTATTAGAAAAGGCGACGTTATACTTAATAAATAAAATGGTGTTCTTTTGCGATCACTTGGGGCTACTCAAAACAAAGGTAATGAATTTAGTTATCAATAGAAAAGATGGCTAGAACCTTGCACAAGGATGGGATCGAATTCTACACATAAATAAATCGGAACCGAAAAGACCAACTGCCAGACATCAAGACAGTGAGCTTCTTCTGCGTAGATTGAAACGCAAAAACAGACTAACGTTTTAAATTATGTTTTTAATTTAATAATTGTAAATTATGCGTAGTTAAATTATAATAGTCACTGAGCGGATGAGCTTATACTCAGTCCGCCCCTTGACCATGAATAGTGGAAAGTAATAGAAATGCCGGGAAGTTAAAATATATAAAAATTAATATAGATAAATCGATAAATAATAGTAAGCGATAAAATCCGTAAATAATAGGTTAATTTTAATATTCATTCATATACTATATTTATAGAGGATCTTAAACATCCGCATCCGCATCCGCATCCGCGGATGTGAGCCTTTAAAAATCCGCATCCGCATCCGCGGATGTGAAAAAATCGACATCCGCAACATCCCTATTCCAGACTTATGCCTACTTCTTTAGGAATAAGTTTTGTAAATCATTCCTAAATCCCATCTAATTTCTAACCCTAAAATGGTTTATTAAAGTAATATAAAACTGAGTTCACTTTATTTGCGTGTTTTCTCGTGTTTCTACACGATATACTATAATGTCCAGTAAGACTCAGTGAATATAACACATACATAATATTATAAAAAACATTAATTAAATTCGGCAGATATCCCATTTATTAATATTGCTTCAAAATATTTGTGAAAATAAAATGATAAAGTTAGGGTCTACAAGTTCCAGGGCCTTAACAATAGTGTCATTAAAATCAAGGTCATTATAAACAAACATTAATATTGCCGAACACAACTGTTTTATACCAAACATTATCTTAAAAAACCAAATCAAATAGATATAAATTATTCCGTATTTGGAAACAATAAAAAAATTAGGTCATTTGACCTATTTACGTAACAAAAAACCAATTCCGCTTCCGGTAAAACAATTAATGGAAAAGTTCAAAAGAATTTAAAAGTTTCGCACTCACCCTATCGCCCGTATAGTCGTGCATAATCAAACGAAAAATTTGATATACATGTGATAAATTACTTATTGAAAACAGATTACGGTCATTGCTTAGACAAGTGCAGCACACGGTAGTGTAGTTATTATCCACGTCTTGCTCCATTTCTGTTAATAAATTTACCGAAACAATATTGTTTTGATTACTTTTCAAATCACAACAAGAAGTAATACTCCCATGTAAAATAGACGAATTTTGGTAAAGAACGTTCAACTCAACACGACACCACAAAATGGCTGCTTTACCCGGTGTTGCTATTCTTAAAATAACCTTTATAACCATATACGGTGAAATAAAAAATATGTTTATATGCATATATTTTAATTAGAATAAAAAGGTATTTATTTATATTTAAAGTAAATTATAGCGTAATGCATTTAAATACTATTTTTTTAAGAAAAAAGAAAAGTCGTAATGGCAACTCAAATTCGGCACAGACTAAAAACCGATAATGTCAAACGAAAACCATTCAAAACCATTCGTTCATTCGGAAACATTCGGGAGGCACGCATGCCTGTACAACTCCGTATTGAACATTTTTCCATGGTATAATCTGTGGCGCAATTTGATTGCAAAACAAAGTTGACAGTTGCATTCAGCTTGCACCCCTCCCGCAAGCCCTGCATTCCCCTCGGTTGCCTTTCGCTCTTGTAGGTAACCGGCGTCTGCGCCGCCATCTAGTGGTCTATTCTTTTTTCTTTGGCCGCCATCATACATTTATAATATGGCCGCCATTACAATTTACAAGTTGTCAAGTTGTTTACCTTTGTTGTTTATTGTGTAAATTGTGTTACTGGGATTTTATCATCATCAATCTTTGTTAAATACAATGATTGTATTCAAGGATTTGCGAAGGTGGTAAAAATGTGAATATTCATGTTGAGAGGATTTATAAAGTGGCAGCAGAAAATATGATTTTACTTTTCTCAAGGAGCTACATCTGTACCAGAAATAAAAGCTATATCAAGACAGCATTACGGCATTAATATGCCACCAAAGCACATACTTCCGATAAGCTTTTAAAAAATTGGAATTAGAGACAACAAATCATCATATTTTGCGAAATCAAAATCCAGGTTAGTAACTCAAACAAAGTACTCTATAAGCTTATGTTTTCATAATTTTAATGTGATTGCCTGCATACCAAAATGATTTACATAAATTATATGACCAATATGTCAAACTTGAAACAATAAAGAAGATTAAGGTATTTGACCATTGATTATTCATCAAAGTCATAATTTGTATGTGTATGTATCAGCCCATATACGTCCCACTGCAGGGCACGAGCCTACTCTACAATCAACAGTACAATTGAGAGTGGTTAGGCCTAATAGTCATAATTTATGTTTTAAAATAAAAATGAAATCAAAGGAAATTAACTAATTAAATGTCCTTTTAATCATCAGTTGTCTGAAAATTATTTTGTAAAATATTACAGTAAATAGTAACCATTTTAAAATCAAAGCAAGAACATTTTAAAGTGTGTGTTTTAGTTCTAATTGTATCTGTAAAGTCAACATTGTCAATTAATTTCTCTAATTTATTTTCAGTTCAAAAGCTGTGTCAATGTTTTCAGCAGAACTATATCTGCTGCTCTCCTTTATACAACAAATTATTGTAAGTATTAAAAAATACAATCAGTCCAATTTATTTGATAGTTAATGTTAATTTAATGCAGGGCAAAAGACTTGGTTTGTGTTCATGAACTTGATGAAGATTTAAGCTTTTGTATTGTGTCATATAAAGCAGATATAAAAATTGTAGGAATTGAAACAAATTGTTGACTTCTTATGTTTATGATTGTGCATTTTGCAACTTTTTAATAGAATGAAATAGAATCAACTACCCCATTAGCAAGTCAAACTCAAACTATATTTTTTTGTAATTATTAATATTTTTCATTCCAGCAATATATACCAATGAAAACTCAGTCAGCTCGACGACAAAAAAGATTACTGAAATAGTCGCCTTTTTTTCATAAAAACTACTAACAATGCAGTATCAGAAAATCCTGAGCAACACACATTTTGGCCAGAAGCAATAAAAACAAGAGAAAAGTCAGTACCCGCTATAAAAAACAACTATTACTATACTCCATCGGTTTAGGTACTTAACTAAATGTAAACAAACCAGAACATGTGACACATGGTTGTTCAACATTTTATTGCAATGTCCAATTTACGAATATTTTCTTGGCTAACCAAGTAACAAGTATTAACAACAATTAATAGCAGCTTATAACAAATAATAACTAAAACAGAGTAAAGAACAATGATGAACACTTCCAAACACTTCACCATTTCACGAAAATAGTAAGCACATTAACACAATTAATAATAATTGGCTGCCAAAGATAACATATGATGATGCTTAGTTTATCGTATATAAGTAGCATTATGTTTCATTTAAATGGTCCCATTACAGTAAAGTCGTACTTCTAGATTTTGTAGCATATTATATCTTGTAACTTTTATGAAAATGTTTTGGATGCCTGGTTGTTTTTACACGCTTTATATTAGCTTCACTTGTTTATTAACAGATTGCATTATGTAAATTTAGATAATTTAATTATGATCTTACATAATTTAATTGTTTCCAAGCTCACACGTTCATAGTTAATATTGTTATAATAAATGTGGACATGCAATGTAGTTTTACACTTACGTAAACATTTATTTTGTCTTCAATTAATTTAGAAATTAGAAATGGCAATGTTAAATAACCTTTTTTATGGTTTGTTTACATTTAGTTAAGTACCTAAACCGATGGAGTATAGGTTAAAATGGTTTATGAGGGTGTGGAAGTGTTTAAAATCATAACAAACTAATATAATGAGATTTTAATTCAGACCCTATTGAATAGAAAATCAGACAAATTAGTATAATTACAGATACAATGATGCTAACTGCCACACCTCCAATTGAACCTCCAAATCTTTATTAGTTACATGATTAATCAAATTTCATAATAATAGTTTCAATTGGTATGATGATTAGACAAATATAGCTATAATTTTAAATAAATTATTCGAAAATGGAATTTATGGACAGTCAAATCATCAAAAGAAAATATGTGCTATTGGGAATATACTAAAGCAGGCTCATTGAGAAGGCACGAAAACTCACTTGCGGGCCTATGCTGTTGGTGGTTAGTAATGAAGGCAATTAGTTACATAAATGGTTGTGAATGCCAAGACAAGTTAACTAGAGATGGAAGTCTTGGCATTTACAGTTGGATCAGTATTTGAGAATTTGAGATTGTTCATAAAATTAGGCATAAGTACCTATTTGAAGGAGCAGTGATGTTGTTTAACAGCTAATACTGATAATTTAATTTAAATTTATGAATTTAAATGTATCTAAATGTTACCAAACTAGCTTTTCCCGAAAAAATAATATACGTAATTTTTCTTACACGATTGATAACATCGAAATTAATCGAGTTAATGAAATATGTCATTTGGGCATTATTCACGACCATAAACTCATATTTGACAAACATATAGATAGAATTGTTAATAAAGCATCAAAAGCACTAGGATTTTTAATTAGAGTTTCATCAGAATTCAATTCACTTAAATGTATTAAAATACTGTATTGTTCTTTCGTACGCAGTCACTTAGAGTATGCATCGCAGGTGTGGAACCCTCGGTATGAGATTTATAAATCCTGTATCGAGGCCATACAAAAGAATTTTTTGCGCTATTTGGACTTCAGGGCTAGACAGGTCTCTAATGATTATATTCATCGCTGTAAAAAGTATCATTTCTTACCATTAAACTTGCGACGCGAAATTCATGACATGTGTTATTTGGTGAACATTGCTAATGGTAGCATTGACTGTAAACAACTTTTGAGTGGGATATTTATCCATGCTCATTCAGCTACGCTGAGACAACGGTCATTATTGTCCGTACCATTTGCAACTACCAATTATAGACGCAATGCTTTTTTGTTACGTAGTGCCAGTAAATTTAATGAGGTGTCATGCCATTTTGATTTTGATTTGTTTTGCACTAGTACATGGGTAGTAAAACACAAAATGAGCAATATGCTTTTTGAAACTTAATAATGAAAGGTCAAAAAGTACACCTTGTGTAACTCAAAATGTATATTTAAACATTATACATTGTAGTGTTTGACTGTTACTTTTGGTTTTGTTTTCTTTTCTTTGTCAATAATTTAATTAATATCTCTATCTGTCTCATAGAAAAAGTAGTTCATTCCTTAAATTAAAATAACTTATATTAGCTAGCATTTATAAATCGGTGCACATTATGTAGACACTACAGTATCTTAGTATCTATTATTTGAAAGCTTGTTATTGGCAAATTCGTAACACACTTAAGATTTAAATATTTATGTCTGTAGGTAATTAGTCTGTAAGCTTTCTTAAAATTGTAAGATAAAATAAAATAAAAAAATAACTGGTAAGTGAAATCTAGGATAACATGTAAAAATATTTTTTCTTTAATTATTCGTTGTACAGAGTATTCACATTTCTAGAGTAACGAAAATACTATGTTACATAAATTTCAGCAAAAATATGTATTATTTAAGTACAAAAAAACCATTAAAAATAAATCATTTAATAAATATTTTTAAGTGTTTTATTCACAATCTATATATTTTTCATCTAAAAAGTTACACTTTATTATTTTGTCAAGTTTCTTTGGATCACTTTAATGTGATTCATAGAGACTTAACAAAATAATAAAAACGAAAAAGAATATCCTATGCAGCCACGCGCAAGACTGAATACAACTGCCTT
The DNA here is from genome assembly GCA_023078785.2 of Hyles euphorbiae. NCBI lineage: Eukaryota > Metazoa > Arthropoda > Insecta > Lepidoptera > Sphingidae > Hyles > Hyles euphorbiae. The sequence continues at coordinate 3,757,244 of CM041054.1, forward strand.
TGCCTGTATTCCTTATTTATATTAAAAAAGAATAATCTTGATAATCTGTCAACTGACATTCGTGATCGAAAGAATGAGCGGCTATGGCTAAAGATTATATAGGCCAGTTATCCGTCTGTTTCTAATTGGTCTGTGGAGGCACGCTATAATTGGAGTAGTGTTGAGTAGGACATGACTTGAAAAAGAGTTTGTAAGAGTAGCCTCATTTTTGTACCGAGCCAGTACAATGTCCCACTTCAATTGAAGTGAGGCGTACTGACACTTATTTATGGCTCTTAACTTTGCCTCACGGCTCACGTCAATGAAATGACCTTACAGACCAAGTAATACACCAAATATGAAGTAGTACACATTAAAAAGTTGAGCCGCTCTTACGTTTTGACGTCATGTACGGGACAAATATACTGCCTCTTGTATGTCCTGCTCAACACTAAATTGGAGGCACGTCACTGTTTTAAAAATGGCGGCGATTTGTTTTGTTGTTCTTATTTGAAAACGATGAGTTATTTTTATTAAAATTATGATATGGATTCAGCCAAATATATATGAGTAATATTTTGAATAAATAAAATAAGTATATGTTACTATTTTTACGTGTCAAATAATCATGTTTACTGTAATTATTTTTTAAACTTTCGTTTTTTCATCAGTGAAAGGCATTTTTTCCAAGCAAGTGGTAGTGCAAGAAGATGTTTGATATTTTGATTATGAGTTTGCATTAAAAACAGTTTATTATAATGGAGAATAAAGATGGAATACTGCAGGAAATTCTGTGTATGGCGTGTTTGTGTTTCGGAAGAACTCTGCGTGTCATACAAAATGCTAAAATGAAACAATATTATTTGGACACGCTAAATGAAATTCCTGTAAGTTATTTATTTATTGCTATTTCTGCGGGTTATTTCAGATACAGGAAATTACAACATGGGAATGCTCAAAGAATAAAACAAAACAATACAGGTCTCAACATTGTATGTACACCATAACAATATTGTACATCTTTATCAGCCCATATACGTCCCACTGCCGAGCACGGACCTCCACTACAATCAAGAGTACCATTGAAAGCGGTTAGGCGATATATTACACCCCAATGGTCTAGCAGTTTGGCCGACTTTACATACCATAGAAATTCTTACAAATTGCTATGGTATGCAGGTTTCCTCAAGATGTTTTCGTTCACCGTATAAAGTTGTACATAATTTAATAAATATTTGCTGTTTTCAGCTATGCAACACGTCGTTAACATGTCCGGTGGTTTGTTGGGAGTGCGAGGCTTTGCTGAAGAAGGCTATATCGTTTAGAGAGCAGGTTCAAGACTCATATAGAATATTACAGACTTATACTAATGAGGTGAGAAGTAATCTGGTAAATATATACAATTCTATTGACATGGGTTAGGCCATTGGGTAGATGGCCATGGGGGTCCTGTTTTTGGCACAATTAGCATAAAAATATGTCTATAATAATTATCACTATGCTTACAATTCGTAAATGTATCAATCACACCATAAGTATTTTTTAAATGTAACTGTTTTCTGTGAAGTGCGTGGTGGCCTGTTGGTAAACGGACTAGACGCGGCTGCCAACGTGTTCACGGTAGTCGCGGGTTCAAATCCCAGGGCACACCTCTGACTTTTCGGAGTCATGTGTGTATTGATAATCAATCACCACGCACTAAAAACGGTGAAGGAAAACATCGTGAGGAAACCTGCATACCATAGCGATTTATAAAAATTTCTATGGTATGTAAGTCCGCCAACCCGCACTAGGCCAGCGTGGTGGACTATATGGCCTAACCACTCTCAATCGTATTCTCGATTGTAGAGTAGGCCCGTGCCCTGCAGTGGGACGTATATGGGTTGATACAACTGTTTTCTGTATTTTTATTTTATTTTATTCTTATATTTTTGTGTCTCTTCATGGGTGCTATTTTTATGTTTGGTATGCAGGTTCCCTTAGAAATTATAATTGCTCATTACATATTCTTTGAAAATTATACTGTTATGTCAATATTAATAACATTATTTTGTTATTTCATAGTTCAGTTTTTTTTTTCAATGACTGGTGATGGATAATCCCAAAACCATACAACACCATGAATCCATGTTGGCTCGCCATCCTGAGACATAAGGTGTTATGTCTCAATATGTCCAGTAGTTACTATGGCTACAATATCCTTAAATCGAAACACAACAGTGCATTTACATCGCTATTTAGCGGGAGAAATGGACATTGCATTGGTACCTACGCAGGTGGCCTCCCACATATGAGAGACCTACAACCAGTGCTTGCTTTGACTAGTTACACACTAATTTGAATATTGTATTCTTTTCAGAACCTCCACGAATGCCTACTAACGGATGTGACACGTCCACCCAGGCTGAAACTAGTTACCAATGAGCCCATTAGTATAGCTTCAGAAGTTGACAAAAAGACTGACATGTTGGACTGTCTTAAAGATGAAGTTAAGCACGATTGGGAGGATCGGGGTGAGAATAACATTCTGAATTTTGATGTTTAATATCTGTTCCGTATCCCATATTTGTCTTGACGCGAAAAACCCCCTGGGTATACATACACGGTATATCAAGACTGCTACCGAAAACGAAACCGGGAAGAATCGCGACAATTTTTTATTTGCGATTTTTCAAAATTGCATCCTGTTTGGGTTGTAAATCCATAGGTTTTGCCAAAATAATAATTTATACCTTTGAGTACCAAAGCGTCTTTAAAATTATTATTTTAGAAAAATGCATGTATTTACCACCCTAATACGACGATAGGAAAAAAATAAAAAATATCATCAGTTTGTTTGTTTTTTTTTTTTTTTATTGCAATGAATGACGAGACGAGCAAGCCGTTCGCCTGATGGTAAGCGATACGACCGCTCATAAACAGTAGCAACATTCCACTGCGCTCGCCATCCTGAGACATAAGATGTTAAGTCTCAATATGTCCAGTAGTTACTCTGGCTGCAATGTCCTTCAATCCGAAACACAACAGTGCATTTAGGCAGTGTTGTTTCACGGGAGAAATAAACATTGCGGTGTACCTACCCAGATGGCCTCTCACATATGAGAGACCTACCACCAGTGACTGTGTGTGAATGTTTGCGACATTTTTAGTTGTTTTTTGTCTGAAGTCACTAAAACTAACATTTGGCTTCGTTTTCGGTAGCAGTCTTGATATATTAGTGTATACTGTAATGTATTTTTGTGTACAGTAAGAAATAAAAACTAATAACATTGAAAATTCATTGAAATAAAATTAATTTCTTGGTCGCATACTCAATTAAATAGCTCTTATGACCAATGAATCAATACATAGTACTTATTTTATATTTACAAAATATTAGGTATAATCTGTATCTGTATCAGCCCATATACGTCCCACTGCAGGGCACAGGCCTCGTCCACAATCGAGAATACGATTGAGAGTGGTTAGGCCATATAGTCCACCATGCTGGCCTTAATACATATACACAAAATATTAGGTATATATCATATTTATTTTGTTTTCAAGTCTTTTTGTTTCTTTAATTTATAACTTTTTTGGAAAAAGAAAACATTTATTGTAAATGTTGTTTTAGATTCACCAACACTATCTGACACGGAATATCAATCAGCCAGCGACATAGACGAACTCGAAATGGAGCTGCAAGCCATCATTAATGACAAGAAGAAAGTCAAAACTAAAAAGGCGAAGAGAAATAGCATGGACGTTAAACATGTAAGTTGTTATATTTGCAACTAGCGGCCCGGCCCAGTTTCGCCCGGGTACAAATAGATTTCTGTACAATAATATGTACGTATTATACATATAAACCTTCCTCTTGAATAACTCTATCTATTTTAAAAAAACCGCATCAAAATCCGTTGCGTAGTTTTAAAGATTTAAGCGTACAATGGGACATAGGGACAGAGAAAGCGACTTTGTTTTATACTATGTAGTGATTACATATTTTTTTATTTTAATACTCTCGTTGTAAATAATTAATACAATGTAATTGTGCACATTTTATTATAGAAATCTAGACATGAAACACAAAACACAAATCATAGACATATGACACATTATTACATACATAGAGCTAAAGCAGAGAAAAGTGTACAAAAGTACCTCCTTGTTCAACCACATATTAAACGAAATAATTATCCAACATAAGTATTGTCAATTACAAAGACCAGACGTGGCTGCCAACGTGTTCATAGTGATCGTGGGTTCGAATAGCAGGGCACACCTCTGACTTTTCTGAGTCATGTGTGTATTGATAGTCAATCACCATGCACTACAATGGTGAAGGAAAACATCATTAGGAAAATGAAGGAAAACATTGTGAAGAAACCTGCATACCATAGCGATTTGTATAAATTTCTATACATCAAACTACAGGACACGGGCCTCCTCTACAATCGAGAGTACGATTGAGAGTGGTTAGGCCATATAGTTCACCACACTGGCCTAATACAGATTGGTGGACTTCATACCATAGATTTTTTTATAAATCTCTATGGTATGTAGGTTTCCTCACAATGTTTTTCTTCACAGTTTTATATATCACCTTTTTATAGATTTAGAATACTTCTATACTGTACTGTATCAGTGCATCATTCACTGACAAATACAGGTCAGCATGCATGGCCTAATCTCACTCAATTGAACTCTAGTGTAGGGGAGGCCCGTACCCTGCAGTTGAATGTGTAAAATTACATTATAACAATTTACAATTATTTCTTATGATTGTTCCGTCAGAAAACGGAGGACACCCTGCCTCCGGACAATTTATCACTGAAGACCATTGAGGTGGAAATAATACCATCAACTGATGACAAAACTGAGGGTGTATGCTTTAAAGATGAACTTAACAATGACTGGGATGGACGGGGTAAGTTAATTTTGATTGAATTATAATGCCTTATTGACATTTTGGTAACATGTTAATGCATGGTGACTTGTTGGACCTGGTCTGCTGAGATGGTAGTTGTGGGTTCGAATCCCAGAGCACACATCTGATTTCCCGGAGAACATTGGCGTTGTGAAGTGCTGTATCTAATATCTCTAAAATACTTTTTTTTGCGATTATTACAAATAGTCTTATATGGGGTGTTCAAGAAAATGGCGCACGTTGTAATATACATTTTAGTAAATCATGATTGTGGCTAGATAAGGATCAATTTTCGTTCCGTACTCTGATAATAAAAAAAAAGGTGGAGAAATAGAAAAATAACATCACAAGTGCTTCCCCTTAACATATACTGACGAAATAAAATAATCTTACTGAGTGGTCAACTCAACATCATATGCGCAGGGATACTTCTCCATACTAGCTTTATAAAACTACATAATAAAGGATTAAGTAAACATATGGTAGTTAAAACCTGACCTATTTGTAAAAAATGTTAAGGCGAAGCTTATGAAAGTTTTGTTGCCATTAAAAATATTATATCGTTAAATATTTAATTTTTGACGAAAAGAAAAAAATCTTGTTTTTTACTCATTTCCACTGTGTTTTTGCGTAAAAATTGTGAAAACACTGAAAAATTTTAAACTGTCACAATACGAAACTGATAAGCAGTTTCCAAATATCATAATATGTTTATTAACATATTAATATTATGCCCTTGTATCCCACTTAGCGAGTGCGCCATTTTTCGGGGCGCCCTGATTTGTAAAATATTTATTTTTAGATACCCAAGAACCATTGACAGAGTATCCGAAATGTGACGTAACTGACATTGATTCGGAAATTCAAGCGATTATTGGAGAAAAGAAGAGAAAGAATTCAACTCATAGTAAAGTTAAGAGGGCTAAGAAGATTGTTAAGAATATACAAAGGAATAAAAAGGTGTGTAAATTTATTAATTAATTTATACACAATACAAATAATACGAAAATTCATAGCAAAAAAAAAAAGGGTAAATTCTTTTGCAAATTCAGTTGCATTGCGTCTGAAGTCACTAAAACTACCACTGTTTTGTTTTTTGACACACCCTCTATAACTAAATATTATTTTCAGCTCAAAAACCAAAGCCATCAGATAAACATTACACCACAATAGAACTTTCATATGAGGAAATGATTTCTGAGAGACAACGGGACGCTGCCAAAGATAGTTATATGCAAGCCGAATATAAATGTGACACGTGCCTCATCGGGTTCAACTATAGCAGGGCTTATGAGGCACACAACACTACGAGACATGGAGCTGTTGGTATATTATATACTTTACTTATTTATTTATTTATATATTATGCTTTATTGTACACCAAAATGAAAGATGCATACAAAGTACTTAAAAAACTAGACTTGGTTACAATAGGCGGTCTTTGTATGGACTGGATTATTGTGATATTTTAATATAGGGTAGTGCAAATCAGTATCAGCCCATATACGTCCCACTGCAGGGCACGGGCCTACTCTATAATCGAGAATACGATTGAGAGTGGTTAGGCCATATAGTCCACCACGCTGGCCTAGTGCGGGTTGGCGGACTTACATACCATAGAAATTCTTATGAATCGCTATGGTATGCAGGTTTCCTCACGATGTTTTCCTATACTTATTTATTTATTTATATATCGACGCAGGAAAACGATTTTGTCGTATCTCGAAACAAGCAATTTTACACCAGAACCAAAAAAAATATATTTAAAATATGAATAATCTCTAAACTAGAAAACTTAGGAATACCATTTCTTTAATAATAACATTTTAAAATGAAACCTTATATTTTATAGGTAGTTTTTCGTATCGTCGTTAATTAAAAGGTTGAGGAAAAGGCGTGTGTTTATGTGTGTATAATCTAATGTCCGTGTATTATAACTAAATCATTAACGATATAAAATACAAGAAACTTACAAATTGGCAATGTTGTGATTGAAATAATTTTTTTTTTCAGAATATAGGCGAATACATATGTCCAATTTGCAAGACTATCATAGCTTCGGTTGATTCCTTCACTTCACATTACAAACGACATATGAGAAGGTGTGTTATGTACTTATTTACATTACATATATCAGCCCATATACGTCCCACTGCAGGGCACGGGCCTCCTCTACAATTGACAGTACGATTGAGACTGGTTAGGCCACATCGGCCTAGTGTCAGGCGGAGTTTACAAACCATAGAAATTCTTATAAATCGTTATGGTATGCAGGTTCCCTTATTATGTTTTCCTTCACCGTGATAGTGCGTGGTTATTGTTTATCAATCTAACATGGTGTAGTGTTTGCAAAAAGAAAAACATGTAATCATTTTAATCTGTATTAGCCCATATACGTCCCACTGCAGGGCACGGGCCTACTCTGCAATCGAGAATACGATTGAGAGTGGTTAGGCCATATAGTCTACCACGCCGCCCTAGTGCGGGTTGGCGGACGTACATACCATAGAAATTCTTATAAATCGCTATGGCTGCCAACATGTTCACGGTGGTCGCGGGTTCGAATCCCAGGGCACACCTCTGACTTTTCGGAGTCATGTGTGTATTGATAGTCAATCACCACGCACTAAAACGTTGAAGGAAAACATCGTGAGGAAACCTGCATACCATAGCGATTCATAAGAATTTCTATGGTATGTAAGTCCGCCAACCCGCACTAGGCCAGCGTGGTGGACTATATGGCCTAACCACTCTCAATCGTACTTTCGATTGTAGAGGAGGCCCGTGCCCTGCAGTGGGACGTATATAATACATGTACAACTACATAAGTTATTTGTTACAGATTCGAGTGTAGTATATGCAAGAAGCGGGCTTTGGACCGAGGCAGGATCAAGCAACATCTATACACGGCTCATAACATCGCGCTATCCACCATCAAGTGTAAGCAGTGCGGTCACACATCACTGTAAGTCATTCTATAGTGTAAAAAGAATGCAATATTTTATCTACCTGCCGTATTTAGTACCACTATTCGCTACTAGATGGCGCTATTTCAAATTGTCACCAATATGTCGAATTTAATCATTTACACTCTCGGTTACCCTTTGTTAATCATTTTTTGCACATCACATTGCCTTTGAACGATAAGACCGCATATAGTACTTTTTATGAAATGAAATGAAATGAAAATGAAAATAATTTATGAATGATGAATAAATTAATAAGGAACTTCGTTCCAAAATCTTCAATATCGTTTAGATTCAGTAATTATCTACCACCCGGTTCGGAAAGCGGTTTTCACTAGAGAAGAACGGGCAAGAAACTCTAGTGTTGATCTTTTCAAAACCAGTTTACAATGTAGTGATTATTACAAAATTCACAACGTTGGTTTAAATCAGAGCAGTTGATTAATAAATTGTTGTAAATTAAATTCTGTGTCAACTCATTAGTAAATAAATAAATACACCCAACAGTCGGATACATAGTCCTGACCCCACACTAAGATCGAGTCTTGTGTGGTGGGTATCGGTAACTACGAAAGACTTTTCGGTCTCACAAACACCCAGACCCGGAAGAAAAATTAGTGGGCCGCACAAACATTCTCATGTCTAACCAACTGCGCCACCGAGGCTGTCAATATACGTCCCACTGCAGGGCACGGGCCTCCTCTACAATCGAGAGTACGACTGAGAGTGGTTAGGCCATATAGTCCACCACGCTGACTTAGTGCGGGTTGGCGGACTTACATACCATAGAAATTCTTACGCTATGGTATGCAGGTTTCCTCACGATGTTTACCTTCATTAAAGTGCGTGATTGACTACCAATACACACATAAGAAAATTCAGAGGTGTGCCCTGGGATTCGAACCCGCGACCACTATGGACATGTTTACACAGTCAAAATTATTAATAAATCTTTTTAATTATTTTCCAGGTCATTAGACAGTCATATACATCATTTAGACTCGCATAAGGGTCGTTTTAAATGCCCTGAATGTGTGAAGACGTTTAAACACCGCGGAGGACTGAAGAATCATATTATGTGAGTATCACTACATAGTATAAAACAAAGTCGCTTTCTCTGTCCCTATGTCCCTTTGTATGCTTAAATCTTTAAAACTACGCAACGGATTTTGATGCGGTTTTTTTTAATAGATAGAGTTATTCAAGAGGAAGGTTTATGTGTATAATACGTACATATTATTGTAGAGAAATCTATATGCACCCGGGCGAAGCTGGGCCGGGCCGCTAGTAATTTATACTTTAATAGTAGATATAGGGGTCCGTTACATATGTGCCAGGGGTCCGCAGCAGCTCAGTAAACTTTTAATATAATTATCAGAAAATTATCATTTAAATACCTATTAACATTATTAACAATGTAACTAAAAAGGAAAAATACTTCAACACTAAACCTACTAAACCACTATAAAGTAAATAATTATAATAATAAAATCCCATCAAAAACATCCTGTAAAAAAATTCCAAGTCTCGCAGCTCAGGTTTTCTACAGCAAAAAGTTGTGAGATGCATGTAATACCAAGTCGATTAATTTATTTAGTCCTTAAGGGACCTTCTATATAAAGTTATTACGTTAGTTATTACCATATCAATCTTAAAAATTCTTTACGATTTAAATAAATGGATCGACTTGGCCATCGCATGAAAACATAATGTATCGTACAATTTATACATAATGCTGCTGGCCAAGTCGATCTATTTATTTAAATCGTAAAGAATTTTTAAGATTGATATGGTAATAACTAACGTAATAACTTTATATAGAAGGTCCCTTAAGGACTAAATAAATTAATCGACTTGGTATTACATGCATCTCACAACTTTTTGCTGTAGAAAACCTGAGCTGCGAGACTTGGAATTTTTTTACAGGATGTTTTTGATGGGATCTCACGTCTTTTTGTAGTCCTACTTTTTTCCTTTTCGGTACTTCTTACTTCTAGAATATCACTAACGATTTTTCTTAAAGCCTCTGTCTTATGGATTTTTCTTATTTTTGTAGGCATCAATTTATCACAAATATAGCGGATTTGATTATTAATGTTCTTTCTTTCATTGTAATTGATATTTTCGAGCTATTTAGTCTATTTATTTGCAAGGGCATGTGACATGCTGAATACACCATTTCCTTCTCTATATCCCCTCCTGTTATGCCTCATATATATAGATATCTATCTACAACTATTATTCCATTATATACGGGTACAATAATTCATTAACTGCAAATGTAACTTTATAATCCTATACATTTATATGGGATTACAAAGTTATCCGCACCGCCGCTCATGCCTGTCAAGGTTAAAATAGTAATACAAATTGCCCTTAGTGCGACCGAAATGGCCATATTTAACGGATTTCTAATGCATCCAAACGCGCCACGTCATGTCAACTACTAGTTGACAGTTGGTCTATCTAGAAAACTAGACACAAATTATGAAATGTTTGAATTTTCCCTTACTTTAGACACTAAACACTAATTATATTCTAAATTTGAAGGTTCTATGTCTGCTAGAAGTGCCTTAGACTTTTGATGATCGGTCAGTCAGTCAGTGAGTGACAAAATTAAGAAAGTTTGACTAGTTACAATTCTTAAACTACTGGTTCAAATTGAATGAAATTTTAAATATACCGTGTTTACACAATGCCTGCTTAGTAACTGAAAATTCAGGCTTCATGCTTTAGCCACAACGAAGTTATAGGGGGTTGAAAATGGTCTGAATTGCTTCGAGAAAAGGATGTTACGGCCTATAGCTCGACTTGGAAGGGGGGCTCGGCCGCGCCCCCAGATTCTACTGAAAAGCAAAACTTAATATTTATTTCATTGTACATTCCTTAATTTGCTTATTGACTAGACGCTAAACTATTGTAAGCTACCACTAAAAGTCCATGTTCCAAAAAATGAGAATAAATATTTTTTTGGCGGGGTCAATGAATTATTTTAAATACTTATCCGTTCCGTGACTGCAAAAAGTTTAAGCAACCCTGTTCTATACAAACCATATAAACTTCGAATTAGGGTTGTTGCGGATGTCGATTTTTTCACATCCGCGGATGCGGATGCGGATGCGGATTTTCAAAGGCTCACATCCGCGGATGCGGATGCGGATGTTTAAGATATTATATAAATCTATATACTAATATTATAAAGCTGCAGAGTTTGTTTGTTTGAACGCGCTAATCTCTGGAACTACTGGTTCGATTTTAATGATTCTTTCAGTGTTGGGTAGTCTATTTATCGAGGAAGGCTATATGCTATATATCATCACGCTATGACCTATAGGAGGAAAGCAATATTGATATTTCTAGAAAATACGAAGAAATTTTGTTCGTTTTTCGTGGTCCGATTGGTCGATATTCAAACTGATAGTCAGAATTAAACATTTTGACCGCCATTTTAAAACGTGTATGCACCCGGGCGGAGCCGGGCCCGACCGCTAGTATAGTATAGGAATGAATATTGAAATTAAACAATTATTTACGGATTTTATCGCTTACTAATATTTATCGATTTATCTGTGTTATTTTTTTATATTTTTTAACTTCCCGATGTTTCGATTGCTTTAAAGGATTCACGGTCACCACTAGGATTACTTCTTAGTGGAGTACATAAAAATCTTTGTGCTATCGGCAATAATCTATATAATTAATACGTGATGCAAAAACTTAGGACCCCTTTTTACGAAAATTGCGCGGACGCAGGAGCATAAAATTTGGGACATTTATAGTTTATGTGTAGGAAAAGTGCAGAACGCTAATATTTTTCAATAATAATGCTTATAAAGTACATTAAATCAAAAAATAAACCATTACACACACTACCATGCATTTCACACACACATACATACACAAGTATTTGTACACGCATACATACTCTGTTGTCAAATTGTATCTTTCCTTTTTCATTTTGTCCTTCTGACATTGACATATCAAACAAAAAGTTTTATTTGCCTCATTTAATATAAAAAAGATTTTAATAATAATGCATAAAAAGTACCTTATATCAACAAATAAAATTAAATTGTAAACTACAATAATTGCTTTGAACCAGCAATAGCAAAAATATATAATTTGCTATTGCTGGTTCAAAGCAATTATTGTAGTTTACAATTTCAGTAATTGCATATACTTCAGGATAAATAAGTGATTTTGAGAGATACGTACATTTAAATGTGCACGAATTATCAGAATAACTACATCATCATATAGGTAAAATCTTTTTTCTTCTTGATTTGGTCGAATTTCGACCCCTGGGCGACCACTAGTATCTTTAAATTCCTCTCGATAAACACCACTTAAGAGAATTTTCATCCACATAGACTCTTTTTTTATTGGTGTAAGAAAGACATTATTTTTGGAGTACAGCTTCAATGCTACCATTTTCTGGTATTTCTCGACTCTTATTTTCAATAGTACCCAAAGTGCTAGCACCCACCTCGCGGTCGTTGACAGGTGCCCCGTCATGTGTCGGCACCCACGTAGTGGGTGTTTGAATATGCTCTCTATTTTTTGAGTTTAATTCAATTATTGCGTGCTCTGTATTAATTCTAATGACTGTAAAAGTACCTTAAAAAATAAAGCTTGCTGTGTGTATATAGTTCCGCTAGTCGTTTCATATTAAAAACTGACCGGCGTTAAAATTTGCAAAATTGCACAAGATGGCGCTGACAAATCTGCCATATTTTTTTGATTTGACGTTTACAACACAGGGGATAGAAGAATCGAACATTAAAGCAACAACAAACGCGTCGGATCATGTCACTATTTATTTCACTCCCATTGGTCAATGTCAAGTCCGAACGGCACGCGCCATTCGGCGGCACCGCCAAATTTCTGTCTTGTCTCATTTTGTATTACATCCGCATCCGCATAAATATCCGCATCGATTATTGCGGATGCGGATGCGGATGCAGATGTCCAAATTTATGCGGAAGTTCCGCATTTGCGGATGCGGATGCGAACATTCGCAACATCCCTGCTTCGAATGTTTGGATGTTCGACGTCCGCAGTAAGATATAAGATTTCCCTTTCTAAAATTTCTCTATTATACTTATCATTTTCTCCGAACTTAGTCTATGGTTACGACGTGCGATAGAGGAATCCAACATTTTGTGGAGTATCTAGGCACATTAGTGAAGTTTTTCGTACGGCGTCCAAACATTCGAAGTTCGTATCGTTATAGAGTATCCCCCCATGACCCCTCTCAATCATACTCTTGATTGTAGATAGTACATAGTCCTGACCCCACACTAAGATCGAATCTTGTGGGTATCAGGAACTACGACAGACTTTTCACTCTCACAAACACCCAGATCCGGAAGAAATATTAGTGGGCCGCACAAACATTTCTCTCGGTGCGGGGATCGAACCCGCGGCATCTCGTCTCACAGGCGGCGTCTAACCACCTGCGCCACGGAGGCTATCAAAAATAAAAAAATGATAAATAAAATAAACTGTTGTAGTTACTCCCGCTATTCCTCACTAGATGGCGCTTTTAATTATCGTCATGTTACAGAGCGGTGCACGAGTTGAACAACAACTTCCCGTGTTCGGTGTGCGGAAAAGTGTTCCGATGGAAGAACAGCTTGAAGAGACATCTTGAGAAACACGATACTAAGGTAAATTATTGGTACTGAATATGCTTATTAACATAAACAACATAATTTTCAGGGGTACTGAGATTATTTTAACGAATTGCGCAGTTTGGCCACTCGTGACTAGATGGCCCAGTTATTGTAACTGGCTGCGATATGTCTGCAACCCTATGCCACATTGTTTTTTTTTAATTACTATTCACAATATTTCCCAAAAACACTAACATGACATAATTTTATTTTTAAGTTGTATTATATAAGTATAGGGGTGTGTAGGTAGGTGTTGGTGCGATGGTGTGTATGAGTGCCGGTTGTTGAGGTAGGCACTTGTGATGGTATTGCGAGGGGTGCGCAAGCGCAACAAAACGAGCACTAGCAAGCAACAGTTTATTTCACACGTACAGTTCACAATACACAGAAGAATAGTTCACACGACACACAAGAGAATACTACACACTATACATAAAGATAGAAGGAGTGGAAGAGACGGTCAATAGTAAAGTACGAAAGAAAGCAAAGCACAATGAGAAACAGCTGATCTTGAGACAGTAAACGTATTTAAAATAGCAAACGCAAGCTAGCAGGCAACACGGGCTTCGCGGGCGAATCTATGTTCCGACTGGTGGGTCTCGGCAGGTAGTGGCCTAACGGTCCGTTTGTCCCCCCTGCGCGACCGCACGTCTCTGTCACCTTAAGCGATCACCTGACGGCTCTAAATATATATTATGTTATATGCAAGATAAGGAATATTGGTTCCGTAATGTAGATTATTAATTTGTTGTAATTTTGTACATAGTTTTAATTGATGTATTAAAATGTAAATGTAAATTGTAATTAAATATTGTGTAAATATATAAATATGTAAATAGTATATATGTGAATTAAATAAAATATATGTGCAGTACGCCACATAAGTATACAAGTGATATTTTGTTTATTTCTAATTTTATTAGTGTAATTTTGTTTTTTGTTTAACATCTAATTTATATCTTTTGTTCATTTTATGTGTGAATGAGACTCACCCACCTCCACGGCCAAACTGAAAACCGGTTTCGTAGTACTAAAATGTATCTTTTTGTTTTAATATGTAAATAAATAATAAAAATAAAATATCGATGTTCCGGTCGAAAACAAGTATACAAAGTATTCACAGATAACTCTCGCGAAGCTTAAAGTTCCACTATTCACCGCTAGATGTCACAATAACAAATTGTCAAACAAGTATACAAAGTACCCACAGATAACTCCCGCGAACTTAGCTTACAGTACCGTTACTCGCCGCTAGATGTCACTATAACAAATCGTCAGCCTTCATTAAGCATAAGTCTCATTTCAGGAGAAGTCGGTGGCAGCGTACTGCGAGTCCTGCGGCATCAGCTTCAAGTCGACTTGTTCGTACCAGCGACACCTCAAGAACAGTTTGAAACACGTGTCGCAGGATCAACGCAAGTTAGTATATTTCATCATATCTATATGTCATGTAATTTTACAAAAAAATATTATTAGCATCCCAGCCACAGGAAGTCCACTGCTGAACATAGGCCTCCCCCAAGGATCACCATATCGACTTGTTGGAAATTTGCATCCAGCTACTTCCTGGAAATTTAGCCAAATCTTCCGTCCACCTTGTAGGCGGGCGACCGACATTTCGCAATAGGGAATATGCACCAGACTTCAAAATAAGTCAAAATATTTTTTTTGTAATCTTTATTAATATAGAAATATACTTTTAAGATATTTTTAAAATTTATCAACTCTAAATCGGTAAAATAAATACTTAAAAAATGATATTTCAAATTTGCCGCGCATTTTTTCCGAAACGCGATCTATTGCTTGAAAAGGAAAGTGACGACAATGGTCACGTTCTTATGAAGTTTTAGCTTGTTATTTTACGTTTGTTTATGAGTTATTTTGTGCTTTCTTTATACTATTAAATAAAATGGATTATTTTGTCACGAAATACAGTTCAATAGCAATTCATGAAAATACTTAATCCAAATACTACGTTGTTCATATCGTACCCTATGACGTCACAGCGAGTTCGCGCCAACAAGGCGTTTAAATGCATTGAAACTGATAGCAGTTTTGATTATTTTTTTGTACTCTTTTGATTGATATTTTCAAAGACTTATATTTTTTTCCGATAATGTAATAACATACAGAATTGATTAAAAATATAAAAAAATGACATGCATATTCCCTATTACGCATGTACCCGTAATTTCGTACTGACATCTCTGCCTACCCCATCTGGGAAAAAGGCTTGAATTTATGTATGTATGTATGTAATTTAAAATGTCCTTTAATATATATTATTTCAGATACGTTTGCGATCATTGCAACAGAAGATTCATTGATAAGACCAAGTTGAGGGATCATATAGAAGATAAGCATTTGCACAAGACGTACCAATGTCCTGTGTGTCTTAAGGTAAATAATGGGAAATAGACACTATTAAAAAATATATATATTAGTCATTAACCAAATTTTGTTACAATACCTTAAAAACTAATTAAACAACATAATTTCTAAACTAATAATATTGCCAGGGGCTCCCAAAATAGGCCTAGCCTGTCTTCTTGGGAAAATTAGTTATTTATACTTATGTCTCAGCATGCAAGCGCAGTGGAATACCAAGCATTGCTTTATAATGCATGGTGTTTGGTTTTGCTACTATTCAACATTAACGGGTGGTAGGTCACTCATATGTGAGAGGCCGCCTAGGTAGGTACCACCGCAATGTCTATTTCTCCCGTAAAACAGCAGTTGAAATGCACTGTTGTGTTTCGGTTTGAAGGATATTGTAGCTAGATTAACTACTGGACATATTGAGATTTAACATCTTATGTCTCAGGATGGCGAGTGAAATAACAAGCATTGCTTTATAATTCATGGTGTTTTGTTTTGCTACTGTACATGATTTACTGATGGTAGGTCACTCGTATGTGTAATATTATGAAAAGAATTGTTAACAAAACAAAATAAGTAGAATTTAAAAAATATAACTGTACTAGACTTTAAGGAAATACAAAATAATAGAAGCAACGATGTAATAGATCGAATGTCATGTCAAAATATTACAGTTTTATGTCTAATCGTATTATTAAATTGTACATATTAATACTATTAGACTACGAGTATAAATGCTTGTTATTATAGTTATTTATACATATCTCAAACAATGCGTTAAAAATATATTTTTTAAATCACATTTGTAGTTCCAAATTTTGCCACAGGCCGATATTTTTAGGCGATCACTATTTCAAATATTGCATAATGTTTTAGTACCGCTACTCGTCAATAGATGACGCTATTATTAATTGGCTAATCATCATTCGTTTATTTGTTGCAGTCTTCGAAAAATCGTGTGAATTTGGATCAGCATATAAGGAATGTACACAAAGGAAGACCAAACAACAAGATGTGTCACCATTGCGGTAAAGGATTCCCGGTAAGGGGAAATAATAATAAAAATTAACGCTTTCTTATATTTAAAACTATTATTTACGGATTTAATCGCGGATTTGGGTTATTTTTTACATGTTTTGACAACAATTTTTTTACAAGCAAAATCATCTGGACTGAATTCCACTTCTTATTACAATGCAGCTATGCATTGTCACTTTGTCTTAAAAATATTTTGAATTTGCTCAAAATAAACACGACCGAGAATCGAACCAAAGACATCACAGTAACTCATGTACTTCACTTATAATGCAACATATAAACTTCATTAAGATAATCCTTTTTATTTTTTGTGACAACAGATGGTTTTACACTTTATGACCGACCATGATACCAATGTTGCCTTGACTGACATTTTTGGTCATGACTACTTGCTTATTTGGTCATCAATTTTTAATGTCTTTTCTTCCCGACGTTTCGATTACTTTACAGCTTTCGTGGTCACGAGGCGGACCATAAATAATAGTTTTATTTCAATGTGTAACATTCGCGATAATCTAAGAAACCATTATGCAATAAATACATTTCATTTCACACAGCAGTGTATTTACATCTGTATCTGTATCAGCTTATATACGTCCCACTGCAGGGCACGGGCCTACTCTACAATCAAGAGTACGATTGCGAGTGGTTAGGCCATACAGGGTATCTCAAGATTGCTACCGAAAACGAAGCCGGGTGGTAGTTTTAGTGACTTCAGACACAATGCAACAGAAAATGTTGAAAAAAAAGCGATGATTTTTGTTGTTATTTTATTCCTATGGTCGTATTTGGATGGTAGATTCATTTTTTTTCCTAAAATAATACTTTTATGGATTCTAAGGTAATTAAGAGAAATAATTGTTGTAGCATAAACTATAGATTTACCACCCAAAAATCACGATATTTAAAACATCATAAAAGAAATTGTCGCGTTTCTTTGCGAAATTTTTAGTTGCATTGTGTTTGTAGTCACTAAAACTACCACCCGGCTTCGTTTTCGGTAGCAGTCTTGAGATACCCGGTATAGTCCACCACGCTGGCCTAGTGCGGGTTGGCGGACTTACATACTATAGAAATTCTTATAAATCGCTATGGTATGCAGGTTTCCTCACGATGTTTTCCTTCACCGTTTTAGTGCGTGGTGATTGACTATCAATACACACATGCATTTACATAGTTTGTTATTATCCTAAATGAATTTGTTTTCAGACTAAAGTACAACTGGAGTCTCACATGCGCACTCATACAGGCGAAAGGCCGTTTATATGCGAATATTGTCCTACTACCTTCACGCAGAAATCTAACTTGTATAAACATTATAGACAGGTAAGTCTCTACTGTATTTTTCAATTCCACTGCGCTCGCGATCCTGAGACATAAGATGTAAAGTCTCAATATGTCCAGTAGTTACTCTGGCTACAATGTCCTTCAATCCGAAACACAACAGTGCAATTAAACTGCTGTTTGACGGGAGAAATAGACATTGCGGTGGTACCCACCCAGGCAGCCTCTTACATATGAGAGACCTACCACTAGTAAATGTGTGTAGTAGTACCAGTGTATCATGAAAATACATTTCAAATACATTTCATTTTACATGGTAATGAATTTAACCCACATGTTTCTCATTACCCCAGATGACATTGTTCATAAATTGAAAAATAAAAATATGAGATTTTTTTTTATCAAAAAGCGTGATTTTAGTTTTTACGATTTTTGGGCATCCCATATAGAGGCCCTACTCTGTAAATCCGAAACAAAGTTCGAATCTTCGGACGATCGAAGTTTATGACGATACGAATGTACCTACTCTGTAAATGTTCGAATTCATGTAACGTACATCGTAACCATAAGTCAATAACGACCATAAGTATAAGTAGGTACATTCGTATCGTATATAAACTTCGATCGTCCGAAGGTTCGAACTTCGTTTCGGATTTACAGACTAGGGCCCCAGATGACATTGTTCATATATTGAAAAAAAAAATATGACAAGCTTTTTTTATCACTAATCGTGATTTTATTTTTTAACGGTTTTTGGGCATCCCTTATAGATATGAGTATTATTACCGCTCAGCTGAACTTCAATTCAGTTAAAAACTTTGTCTCTATAGTGGTTGATCAAAAGCCTTGAAACCTAAAATTGCGAATTTTTATAAAACTATCAGGCAGGTTTTGTTCAAACTTGGTACAATGTTACCTGGGGTGGTTAGGAGCATGTGGTTTAAATTAAATACCATATGTCAATATCACCCTGTATATGAACTATATCAGGCAGCCTTTTCCGTGTCGCTTTTTCGTTTCATAAATTTTCAATTCATTGATTCTAAAGATTAACTCGAAAAATTTATTTGCTTTTATTGTAATATACTTCTCATCAGAAAAATTGAAAAATCTTGCAAATTTATGTTTTGTATGGATTATCGGAAAAATGTGTATAAAGATATGAATTTAGTACATTAAAATTAGGATTTGAAAACCTCATATTATTCACTATTAAACGACATTTGACATGTATTCCTAAATAAACAGATTTTTATGATAATCCTTACAAAATAAAAACTTGCAAGGTTTAGATTTTTTTGATGAGAAGTTAATATTAAGTCTGGTGATAATTGGAGCATAAAATAATTAATAAATATTTTTTCTAATAATTTTGTTTTTCTAGGTACATCTAAATATCAAATCCAAAAGATATCCCTTATGCAAGAAGAGAAAGGATGACAAACAGATTGAGCAAGATGTACAGCAAAATGTTGATCCATACAAACCCGTTGCTGTGTTGAGATTTTCACCCGGGGAGGGATTTAGATATGTAAATTAGATACATTAACTGACTTGACTGTCTCGGTGGCGTAGTTGTACTAAGGTACGGTTACAAAGCTGAGGTCTCGGGTTCGAATCCCAGGTTAGGCAAAGTGATATTGGATTTTTCTATTCATTATCAGCCCAGAGTCGGGAATTTGTGCCCGATATGGCGATAGGCTCGCCACCTATCACATCGTGGGACGGAACATACAAGGAGAAATGTGGGTGTCCTGGCACCTCTGCCTACCCCTTCTGGGAAAAAGGCGTGAGTTTATGTATGTATGTATGTATGTATGTAATTAGATAAATACAGGATATCTAGATTAGGGGCCTACCATTAATCACGTGAGGCTTGAATGGGGGAGAGGGGTTGGACAAAAATTACGAAATATCACAAGAGGGGGGGTCTAGTAAGATATCACGTGTATATTTTTTACAATACAATACAATACAAAAACTCTTTATTGTAAACCAAATACAAAAACACACAAAATCAGACAAATTAAATATAAGACTCATGGTATTACAATGGGCGGCCTTATCGCTTAGAGCGATCTCTTCCAGACAACCTTTATATGGATAGTATCAGAAGAAGGTGGCGGTACACAATAAAGAAAATCTAGAGGATATTGCGGAAAGAATAAAATATATACTAATACACGAATACTTAGATAAATACAAATATACTAATATATACTATAATATATTGAAGATAGAATAAACACACAAAAGTGAAAAAATAATAAGTAAATATATACATACATAATATTAAGTAACATTATGAAGGTAGTGCTTTTTTAGCAAAACTTTAAAGTGACATGAAGATCTTGCACGCCTGATCTCTATCGGTAGTGCATTCCAAAGTCGAACTGCTTGCACAGTATAGGATAGGTGGGAAAACTGGGAAGAGTGCACGGGAGTTTTTCGACACATAATTTTGATTAAAATGCCACTTAATATATTTTTCGTGTGATTACACGATTCTTTGATTATATCATGGTCCTTAATTTCAGAATAAAAAGGGATTATATTTTATACCCGTATTTAAAGATAATATTCGAAAAATTTTAGGACTTTTTTTATATGTATTAAAATACACGTGATGTTGGATGAGGGGGGTCAAAAATGTTAAATAAAAGATCACGTGATTAATGGACGGCCCCTTACGAATGAAAACGAAGCCGGGTGTTAAGCTATTATTGATGTTGAGTGGAATGAAATAGCCCTAAACTTTTTATTTTATTTTCCAAGTCATTCATGCTGCAGCGCTGTCAAACATTCGCGATTTGAAAAACGTAGATATTTTCTTGTTCGTAATGTTGGTAGCGCTCCTATATTAGTGAAAATTGAATTAATTATTTAGCAATAAAATACTATAATTCCTTTGATTGCCGAAATTATATTTAACTACTATACTTTTTAAACTAGTTTGAGTGGTTAAATAGCCCTAAACTATTTATTTTTTACTTTTCTTTTCCAAGTAATTCTTGTATGTTGGACAACCTGTCAAATATCAGCCAATAGGAGGGCAGAAAAAGGTGGCCCAGCACCACCATTTTTATCAACGTTTTTGATTTACCAGTGCTTCCTCTATATTATAGATATTCTAAGGTGGCTCTAAGGCAACTTAACTTCTTAGGCCTTTGTACTATGATGTAAATTATTTATAAATAAACAATACTCATTATTTATAAATGTTTTTTATTTATTTATTTACCTTTTATGGACTACACTTGGAGATCAACTGGTCTAATACATTATGATTTAACTAGCTGTCGGGCCCGGCTTCGCCCGGGTGCAGATAGTTTTTGAGTCCAATCCACATCAAGAACATATTATTTCGCGTGTCTACTAACTATATTTCCCGCGTGCCGTCGACTATATTTCCCGTCCGTATTGAATGCTGTTCAATCCTGTCCTCTCCTATCCCGTGCCAACTATTCGAATTTGAAAGAGTAGAAAATATGTATATTGGTTTTCTGACTCATCCCACGGGAACACTATATTTTTCGGGATAAAAAGTAGTCTATGTGTTAATCCAGGGTGTCAGCTGTCACTATACCAAATTTCATCAAAATCTGTTGAGCCATTTTTTCATGAAAGAGTAACAAACATCCATACATACAAACTTTCACCTTTATAATATTAGTAAGGATTTACAAAAATATTATTTATTGCAATGAATGTGGAGACGAGCATGGCATTCGCCTGATGGTAAGCGATACGATCGCTCAGGACAATAGCAAAACATGAATTACAAAGTAATGCTTGGCATTCCACTGCGCTTGCTATCTATCGCTGTACTAGAGCTGTACTGGAGCGCGCGCACCACTTACGTCGGAACACGTTACGTGCTTTCTGTCCATATATTTATTGGAATAAAAGTATTATATTACTATTTTGACAGCCTCCGTGGCGCAGTTGGTTAGACGCCGGCTGTCAAACGAGAGGCCGCGGGTTCGATCCCCGCAGCGAGAGAAATGTTTGTGCGGCCCACAAATATTTCTTTCGGGTCTGGGTGTTTGTGAGAGCGAAAAGTCTCTCGTAGTTCCTGATACATGACACAAGACTCGATCTTAGTGTGGGGTCAGGACTTTGTATGTGACTGTTGGGTGTTGTTTTTTTTTTTAGTCACGGTTTTCATCGCGGATTTGGTTTATTTTTTACATTTTTGACCTTCCCGACATAACAGCTTTCGTGGTCACAGGGCGGACCATATATTTATGTCAATGATTTTAGGCAGTTTTTTTCTGGCATTACTTCCAACCAACGCCGTGGAATTTTGGATATTTTCATATTTTTAAAGATTTGAATATGTATTTAATTAATGTTGATACTTGATAGATTCAATGCAGGTAGGGCGCTTATAAGTGAGTGTCTATTTCTCCCGCCAAACAACAGCGTAAATGTACTCTTGTGTTTCGGTTTGAAGGATATTGTAGCCAGAGTAACTACTGGAAATATTGAGACTTAACATCTTATATTTGGCGAGCGCAGTGGAATGCTAAGCATTGGTTTGTAATTCAAGGTGTTGTTTGGTTTTGCTACTGTTCATAGCTCGTATCGCTTACCATCAGGCGAACGGCATGCTCTTCTCGCCATTCATTGCAATAAGAAATTTAATTAATAGGTTTAATGAAGCTATATGACAGCCAACATGTTCACCGTGGTCGGGGGTTCGAATCCCAGGGCACACCTCTGACTTTTCGGAGTCATGTGTGTATTGATAGTCAATCACCACGCACTAAAACGGTGAAGGAAAACATCGTGAGGAAACCTGCATACCATAGCGATTTATTTATTTTTATTTTATTTATGAAAGGAATAGTTACAGCTGTATATAATAAGTGCTTAAAAATACGCTATTACAATTTGTTAGCCAATTACAACTATTCACAAATTATGGAGTTACAAAACGGATACATATTTAAAGTTTAAGTTGATGTAAGGTTAAAATAAATTATGTACATATAAATGCAAAAAAAAAAACAAGAAAAATACAAAAAATATAAAAATAGAGGTCGGCTGAGACACTCAATGCACACAGATTTACAAAGTTTTATATTATGTTGTAATGTAGTTAGTTATATATGAAGTACAAAAAACAAAAAAAAAAAACAATTTGAAAATAATAAACAATTAAGAAATAGGTAATGATGAATAAACAATATATCGCACACGTCAAGATAAATCCTCACTCGGGTCATATATAGAACATCTCACCTTACGCAAAAACATTTGTTTAGATCCTATAAATGGATCAACATTACTAAAATATTTGTTGTATGTATTTGGTAGTCTTGTAAGTATAGAATTTTTCCCGTAATTTGTAGTATGTCTCGGTACAAAAAATAGTGGTGTGTGTCTAGTACGGCGTTTAGGTGCCGCGATATATATAAGTTCGACTAGTTCAGGGCAATCCAATTGACCGCAGATCACATCGTACAGGAAACCCATGTCGAGTACCTGTCGACGTTCTTCAAGCGTTAAAAGTCCGTAGGTATGACAGGTGTTTATATATCCTATAGACGGGTTGACTAATTTAAATTTAAAATTAAGATAGCGCACAAATTTCTTTTGGATGCCTTCAATTCGTGTGATATGAGTATTGTAACTAGGGGACCAAATTGGACTAGCATACTCCAACACACTGCGCACATATGCGTAAAATACAATCTTGAAACTTATGGGGTCGGAGAAAGGCCGACATGTTCTTATTAAAAATCCTAAGTTGCGGTAGGCCTTGGCAATGATCGTGTCAATGTGTGTGGTCATCGACATCCTAGCATCCAGGAAAACCCCCAAGTCACGTATTGTATTAGTTCTCTCAATTGCAACACCATTAAACTGATAAGGAAATTGAATGGGTTTCTTTTTTCGAGTAAAGCTTATGCACTGACATTTGCCTATGCTGACTGTTATTCTATTTTGAGAGTAATAATTATATAGATTATCAAGATCATTTTGTAACCGCATACAGTCAGTAGACGAGCACACTTTCATATAAATTTTCTTGTCATCTGCGTACAAGATATACTTTGCATTTTTGAAAACATTATGTATGTCAAAGAGATAAGCGTTGTAAAACAGAGGGCCCAAGTGGGATCCCTGAGGAACACCAGAAGGGATTGGAATATAGTTAGATCTAAATCCACCTAGGACCACCGCCTGGGAGCGATTCTTTAGGTAGGAAGAAACCCATCGTAGCAGATCCCCGTGAATACCAAGATATTGAAGCTTACGAAGAAGGATGTCATGGTCTACACGATCGAAAGCTTTTTCTATATCGGTATATATTACGTCAACCTGGTGTCCGTTCTCCATTTCACAGAGCACGTAGTTAGAAAATAAAGCTAAATTAGAAATAGTGGAGCGACCTCGGAGAAAGCCATGCTGCGTTACAGGTATACCCCGGGCAATAACAGGATAAATACGCTCATATATAAACAATTCAAATAATTTACTAATGGAATTTAGAATCGAGATAGGACGATAATTACTAATCAAACATTTGGATCCTTTTTTGTGAATTGGAACAATTTGTGCTTGTTTCCAAATGGTCGGAAAAACACATTCTTTAAGAGATCTACGGAACAAAATTGTGATAGGAAAAGATAAGCTATCTGCACAGAGTGAAAGGAATATCGGGGGGACCCCGTCACAGCCCGGTCCTTTGTTTTTATTCAGGGAACGAATTAATTTGGATACAGCCTCTTCTGTTACATTTATATTACATATGCTATTATTACTTGAGTCATTAATTGCCGGTATCGAGCACCCCGCGGCGCCATCTGGCGATATAAACATACTATTGAAATAATTATTGAATGCGGTACAAATGTCTTGACCATCAGTATAATACGTTTTATTTAGAATGAATTGCTTGGGATAATGTACCGCATCCCTCTTGGATTTTACATATTTCCAAAAATATTTTGGGGATTGCTTAAGAAGTTTTTCTGAGGTGGCGACATAACGTTCGAAGCAGAGCTTCTGTACCCGGTGCTGTCTCTTTCTTAAGAGAGAGAATTCGTCATAATCCCTGGGATTGCCAAACTTTTTCCATTTTCTATGTAACTTTGTTTTTTCCTTAATAATTCTGATCAAAGATGGACTAAACCAACAGGGGAACGATTGATTTTTAAAGTTTCCTGACAACGGTACAAAAAGAGCGAAACAAGACTGCAATTTGGCGTAAAATATATCCACGGCATCGTTCACGGTCTCACAAGATAATAGTTCACTCCATTCAGTTGACTTTAAATGATCATTAATTAATGTATAATCGCATTTGTGAAAATTAAAATACATCTGCTTGTTACTTTTAAAGGGACGTAAGTGTATATCCAGTACTGTTATATTTAATGATGGGTGATAGCGGTTTTCTTTAATTAAGGGATCCGAACTATGCGATAACGTGCACGGAAGGTTACTGAAACATAAGTCAAGAATATTATCCTTGGAATTACGAATTAGATTGTACTGATTTAAACCCAAAAAATACATATCGTCAATAAAGGAGCATGCTGCGTCTGTGACCGCTTGTGAGCGTGAGCCTGAGATCGTGTACTTATCACTGTCCCAAGAAATACAATTTAAATTAAAATCCCCAATTAAAATAATGTTATCGGACGGAAAACTATTTTTAATATTCTCGATATTCGACTTAACATGGTCCAGACGTGCTGCTAATTCGTGTAGGTCCGGGGGAATATAAACTACGATAATATATAGATTATAAGAAGAATTAATTGTGTGCGCAGGTAGACGTAAACATAGTGACTCCGTAGTGGAGCAGCAAAGCCATTGTGTGTGTAACTCGGCGGCTAGTTCGCGCCGTGTGCAAATCATTACTCCGCCTCCTGTTTTTTTATTTGTAGAATGACAATTCCGATCACAACGATATATATCGTACCTGGCATCACATAATTCTGTATCCATAATATCATTATGCAACCATGTCTCAGTAAATAGTAGGATGTCGTAGTTATGTAATAGAATGTTGTTATACAATTGTAAACATTTAGTTCTGAGACCGCGAACATTTTGATAATATAAGTTTAAGTTACATATGCGTTTATGATATGAGGTCATTGCAAATGAGAGATATAATAATACCACTTGGAATTGGCATTAAATAATATAAAAAAAAAACGAGAATACAATAATATATTAGGTATCGAGACGGTGAGTGCGTCATTTGTCTTAAATTTATAAAATGTTGAATATTTATGTGCAACAAATACGTGCTTATCAATTAATTTATTGCGATGTTTTTTTAGTAAGGTGTGCACATGTGGTTGCTTCTGCAGTATAACTTGTGAGGTGTATGAAAAAACAAACATAATTGCGATATATTGCGTGTAATGAATAATATGAATATTGTTATGCATTAATAGAAAAATAATTATAAATCTAAAAAATGTGTACGAGAAAGTGTCCCCGCCATACCTGTTTTCTGATGTTATAATATTTAAGTGCTGTAAAGATATAAATATGAATAAGTTCACTTTATTTTTTTTAAGTCTTCGAGGTCTCGAATGTTTATGGCCGGTGAAGAGTCGTTTTTTCGAGCGAAAATCTTCCCGTTCCGAATCCAGACATATTGAAAAGCAGTTGTGGCTGCAGTTTCCTTCGTTTTCTTGAACAGCATTTTGTAAAAAGGTGACAAATGCTCATTAATGTAAATGCGCTTTGGGTCATTATTCACTGCAAGCCCAATGTCGTGGGTGGTGAGCCCCCTTTTTCGTCGAAAAGCCGATATGATGGTGTCCTTGGTAATTTGATTTTTCATTTTTGCAATTATATTCTTGGGTGATTGTTCAAATGATTTGCGAGACGGCACCCTATGGATTGTCACTATATCTTCTTTTATTATATGTAAACCAGCCTTTTCACATAATAACACGAGGCAATTCGATAGGTCTTCATTTTTCTGTTCCGGGTATCCTACGATTTCCAAGTTATGTAGTCGTTCACGTTGTTGTTGAAGATTGTTTTCACGTTCGAGAACGGTAATCTGCTGTTTGCATTCGGTAATATTTTTTTCCAAGGCCCTTAAATTAGCGACTTCTTTGGATAAAGACTGCGTCTGAGTACGGATGTCATCGTTGATTTTTGAGTAAAAATCCAATGAGTTTGTCACTTCCAATAACTCGGATTTAATGTTATTATGTTCCTGAGACAACAAACTAATCGTAGATACGACGGAGCTAACTTGCCCTTTCATGTCCTCTAACTCAGATTTCATGTCCTGCATAAAGTTGTCGTTTGTTTTCTTGAATTCGTGTAGGAATGACATGATTTCTTTTTTAAAAACTTCCAGGTCATCCTTTTTTAAGTGGTCTGATTCCGGCTTTTTACGTTTTCTAAGTGTCGATTGTGCATCTGCTGTAGGATCAAATGAAGCTAGGTCGGGTTGTGAGCCAGTAAAAGTGGACACGTCGCTTGATGTTTTTGGAGAACGCAGCAAGCTCATCATAAGTGGTTACTTTATTTATATGAATATATGAATTTCTTTGGTATGTAAGGCCGCCAACCCGCACTAGGCCATGGTGAACCATATGGCCTATTCACGGGCGTAGCCACGGTGGGGCAGAGTGGGGCACTTGCCCCACCCTGGCTTTGACCTGTCAGGTACTTAACCAACTCTAAAAAAATAAATTATCTAGGTAAAGTGCTGGGCATGTGAGCAATAACAAAGTATTTAGGATAATTCGAATTATAAACACAGATACAGGGTGTTATAGAAGAATACCGTGGGTACAGTTTGCTAATTACATATGGTTTAAGACTGCTGCCCCACCCTGATCCCACGGCTGGCTACGATCATGGGCCTATTCACTCTCAATCGTACTCACGATTGTAGAGGAGGCCCGTGGCCCTGCAGTGGGACGTATACGGGCTGATACAGATATGACAGCCTCCGTGGCGCAGTTGGTAAGATGCTGATTCTGAAACGAAAGGCCGCGGGTTCGATCCTCGCACCGAGATAGATATTTGTGAGGCCCACAAGTATTTGTCTCGGGTCTGGGAGTTTGTGAGACCGAAAAGTCTCTCGTAGTTTCTGATACCCACGACACAAGACTTAATTGATCTTAATGTGGGATCAGATTCATGTATGTGACTGTTGGGTCTATTTATTTATTTATCACTACATAGTATAAAGCAAAGTCGCTTTCTCTGTCCCTATGTCCCTTTGTATGCTTAAATCTTTAAAACTACGCAACGGATTTTGGTGCGGTTTTTTTTAATAGATAGAGTGATTCAAGAGGAAGGTTTATGTGTATAATACGTGCATATTATTGAAGAGAAATCTATATGCACCCGGGCGAAGCTGGGCCGGGCCGCTAGTATATTTATATGCCAAATCTATTCACGCCAACTTGAAAAGTATACCCTGTATATTTTGACTTTGTATTTATGCAAGAAAGAATATGTTAAAAGATAAACGCTACATTATTGTTACAATTAACTAATTACAACGCTATCACATTTCATTCAATGGCAAATAATTAACAATATGTGAACTACATAAACATATATTCACGCCTTTATTCCGAGAAGAGGTAGGCCGGGGCTGAATCAGAACAACCATGTTTCTCAATGGTTTTCGTCCCACGATGTGATAGGAGGCGAGCCTATTTACATATCGGCCATAAATTCCTGACTTCGGACTTATACTGAATATCCATCATCCATCCATCAGCTAAAGGAAGTCCACTGTTGAACATAGGCCTCCCCCAATGATTTCCACAGAGACCTGTTGGAGGCAGCCTGCATCCAGCGACGTCCCGCGACCTTTACCAGGTCGTCGGACCATCGTGTGGGTGGACGTCCTACGCTGCGTTTTCCGCTACGCGGCCTCCATTCGAGCACTTTCCGACCCCATCGGTCATCAGATCTCCGCGCTATGTGCCCTGCCCATTGCCACTTCAACTTGCTAATACGGTGGGCTATGTCGGTTATTTTAGTTCTCCTACGGATCTCCTCATTTCTGATTCGATCTCGTAGGGAAACCCCGAGCATAGCCCTCTCCATAGCTCGTTGAGTGACTTTGAGCTTCCTAATAAGGTCCATAGTGAGAGGCCACGTCTCGGTGCCGTAAGTCATCACTGGCAACACACAACTATCGAAGACTTTCGATTTAAGGCACTGAGGTATTTTGGACGAGAAGACGTCGCGTAGTTTCCCGAACGCTGCCCAACCGAGTTGGATTCGACGATTGACCTCTCTCTCGAAGTTGGACCTGCCTAACCGGACCACTTGTCCTAAATAGACATATTCGTCAACAACTTCAAGAGTCGAGCCCCCAACACCGATGGGGGTGGGCACAACATGGACATTCGACATGATCTTCGTTTTGTCCATGTTCATTTTAAGACCCACCTGTTGGGAGACTCGATTGAGGTCTTCGAGCATACTGCTAAGGTCTTCCAGCGATTCTGCCAAGACTACAATATCGTCGGCAAACCGAAGGAATATACTGAATATGTAAATTCAATATCTCTTTGCGTGACCCGGGATTCAAACCCCAGCTTTGTTATATCATCACGCTATGACCGACAGGAGCGAAGCAGTAGTGAAAAATCTAGCAAATACGAAGATCGAGATCTAATTTGATAGCCGTAATTGAACATTTAGGCCTCCATTTTGAAAAGTATATCTGCACCCGGACGGAAGTTGGCTGGACCACTAGTATTTTATAACGTCAATTCGTTCGTCATTGTTGGGCCTAAAATAGCTGATTCCGATAAGCAGGAATAGAATTGATATAATCAGTAATCAACATAGATTAAGGTGTAATTTTAATTATCTGTTATTGACATTGGAGGCTTTGAGTATCTATTAAAGAGGGAGCGCTGGTATTTCAAAAATGTAGATAAAAATGGCGGTGCCGGGCCACCTTCTTCTGCCCTCCTATTGGCTGAAATTAGGAAGGTTGTCCAACATACATGAATTACTTAGAAAAAAAAGTAAAAATAAATTATTTAGGGCTATTTAATTCACTCAAACTTTTAAAAGGATTTAACAGGATAGTAGCTAAATACCGGGTATCTCAAGACTGCTACCGAAAACGAAGCCGGGTGGTAGTTTTAGTGACTACAAACACAATGTTACTAAAAATTTCGCTAAGAAACGCGACAATATTTTTTTATTAATTTTTAAATATCGTCGAGTTTGGGTGGTAAATCCCCAGTTTTTGGTAAAATAATAATTTTAAGCCTTGTGTACCATAGCGTCTTTAAAAAAAAAGGGTGTACACTATTATTTAAGAAAAATCTATGTATTTACTCTAAGGTATTTACCACTCTAATACAAGGATAGAAAAAGAATAACAAAAAAAAATCGTTACAATTTTTTGCACAAAATTTAGTTGCATTGTGTTTGAAGTCACTAAAACTACCACCCAGCTTCGTTTTCGGTAGCACTCTTGATATACCCTGTATAATTTGGGTTATCATAGGAATTATAGCAATTTATAGCCAAATAATTAACTCAATTTTCACCAATGTAGTAGGAGCGCTACCAACATTACGAACAAGAAAATATTTACGTTTTTCAAGACACGAATGTATGACAGCACTCTCTCTTTAATATAATATATAAATACTCTAAAGCAGGGTTTCTTAAAGTGGGGTCCACGGACCCTTCAGTCTAAGGGATTAGTATAGATAAAATCGTATCGATACAAAAAAGAAACAATCTATTGGGTAATAATAATAGTTTAATAAACATCATAAAGATTAATGTTCATTATCACATTGTTTTCAAATGCAAATTATTTAATACTCTGATAAAATACAAAATATTTTAGTCCATTTAAAAAGACAAAACAAATTATTTGTTAATTCTATTTCTTTATGTAAATTATTGTATATTGTGACCTTCGTAGAGGATACATTTTTATCGTAATTTGAACGTTGTATTACAAGATAAACCTCATTTGCATTGAGGAGTGAATATCTTAGTTAATTCTTAATTAAATTTTATAGTCGTACAGGGAAAATTCCGCCAATGTCACTAAGTTCCTAATTTCCACCATTATCACTTCGAGAGTTGTCGAGGGTCGTCGGGGCCAATGCAGAAGCATAGACAAACATGGAGCCCGACTGTAAATACGAGATCGTAGATGGCGGGAAAAGTGACTGGAGGCCGTTTTTTCGACAGGTATTTTGTAATTTAGAATGTTTTGAATGTATTTTTATCTGCATCTGTATCGGCTCATATACGTCCCACTGCAGGACATGGGCCTACTCCAAAATCTTTTCAAAACTGGTGGTAGGCCTCTCATATGTGAGAGGCCGCCTGGGTAGGTACCACCGCAATGTCTATTTCTCCAGACAAACAGCAATGTAAATGCACTGTTGTGTTCCGGTTTGAAAGACATTGTAGCCAGAGTCATGTTGATCTCCTGTGAGACTGGATTATCACCCTGAACGAGATTGCCCATTCATGCTGAAGCATGACTCACAACAGCCTGATTCTACCTCTTCCAATTTTCATAAAATTACATCATTTAATAAATTGTATATTCATCATTTAATAAATTGTATATTGGACAACATGTCAAATATCAGCCAATAGGAGGGCAGAAAAAGGTGGCCCAGCACCACCATTTTTCTCTACGTTTTTGAAGTACCAGCGCTCCCTCTATATTATAGATACTCTAAGCTTTTTTAAACATCGTGAGGAAACCTGCATACCATAGCGATTTATAAGAATTTCTATGGTATGTAAGTCCGCCAACCCGCACTAGGCCAGCGTGGTGGACTATATGGCCTAACCACTCTCAATCGTATTCTCGATTGTAGAGTAGGCCCGTGCCCTGCAGTGGGACGTATATGGGCTGATACAGAACTATCGGATCAACGCACAGCCGGAAGTACAGGAGCTAGAATCGTGAAATTTTACACAAGGGTTCCTATTATGACGTAAAGTAGCACTAAGAAGGGATTCTTGATAAAACTGTTGTATGGAAAATCGAAACCGTTTGAGTTACAATTGTCAAACTTTGTAGTTACGTTAGCCAATCAAAGACAAATATAACTGCATACTTCGTTTTTGTAAAATTAACCCTAAAGGGGTTAAATTAAAATTGAAGTGTTGCGAGACTAGGGTGATTTAATGACTGTCTAATCAACGCACAACCGAAACTATTGGAGCTAGAAACGTGAAATTTTACACAAGGGTTCCTTTTATGACGTAGGGTTGCACTAAGGAAGGATTTTTAGAAATTCAGCCCCTAAGAGAGTGAAAAGGGTTAAAACTGTTGTATGGAAAATTGTAACCGTTGAAATTGCAAATACTAAACTTGAAACTTAGGTTACTCATCTAGGAACAAGAGTAACTGCATATTTTTTTTCCTATAATTAGCCCTAAATGAGTTAAAATAGGGGTTGAAGTGTTGTATGCAAAAACGAAACACTGAAGTAATTGATATCAAAATTCGTATTTCACGACTTATTTTAAACGAAAAATAATGGCGTGAACTACTTTTAGAAAAATAGCACTAAGGGGGTGAAATAAGGAATTACATTTTCATATAATGTATTGCTTTTATATCCGTATTATGATAACAGAAACGCGCAGACGAAGTCGCGGGAAAAAGCTAGTATCCAATATAATAAAATATGGGGAGCGAAAAACTGTTATTAATATTTTGACAACAGCGCTTTTGGCGATAAGATTCTACTAGAAGTGGATAGGCTATAATAATAATATTTTTTATTTTTTTCAGCTTCAGCATTTGGCTACGTCGCTTTGCCATGGGTCATCATTCTCTCAATCCTTATCAACGCAATAGGACGGAAGAAAACCTCGATAATAATATGTTTCTGTACTATAGGCATGTTCGTATCGTTCTACTTTAGTCAAACGCCGACACAGTTACTTATAACTGAAGTTTTAACTGGGGTTACCCTTGCTAGCACTATGACGGTGAATATCATAGTCATCGGGGAATATACGTCGCCGAAATATAGAGGTTTGTTCCTAACAATGAAGTCTGCTTGTCTGTTATGGGGTGTTTGGGTGTCAAACGCGATAGGAACGTTCTTCCATTGGAGATATATACCTATGTTTGGATTTTTTAGTTCTCTGTACACTCTTTCTGTTTTTTATTGGTGCGAATCACCTCACTGGTTGGCCTCCAGAGGGCGCTATCAAGATTGCCGCGAAACACACCGCTGGCTTAAAGGACGCGATGACGAAATGGAAAAAGAATTAGAGAAGATAATTAATAATCAAATGCGTTTTTCCAAAGCACCTAATTATATCAAATCTCTGCTTTGTAGGGAATTTTATTTGCCACTATCTTTGTCTATTTTAGCGGTGTCGTTGTATCATTTTTCTGGGAAATTTGTTTGTAGTATCTACGCTATAGAGATATTTAAAAGGATTACTAATAATGAAAGTACTGCGTATACCGGAATGCTAATTTTAGATGGTGTGACTGTATTTAGCACTTATGTTGGTTGTATTTTATCAAAAATATTAAGAAGAAGAGTTTTACTATTAACCGCATCATGTTTAGGCATCTGTTTCTTGTTTATCATATCTCTATATTTATATTTGATTAAATTGTCTATGATCACCGAAAATAACGTGTTAACAGTGCTCTTTCTCTCTGGTTTTTCTATTTGCATTAGTTCAGGGCCAATTATTCTATGTACATCTTTGTATGGAGAACTCATACCTTTGAAATTTAAAACTATTTCTGTAATTATAATATCTTTTGCGTTCTTCTGTCTACAAAGTACTATTTTGAAGATATCGCCTCTAATGTTCAAAAATATAGGTATGCATGGCACTTTTCTGTTCTATGGTATTTCATCATCAATAATAGTTACGTTGATATTTAAATACCTACCCGAAACACATAATAAGACTTTGATTGAAATCGAGGAATACTTTAAGAGTCGGTAACTATTGAATTAAGATTTTAATTTGTGTCTGATCGCGGCGTAGTTACACCCAAAACCCAATAGTCACATATATAATCCTGACCCCACTAAAATTGAGTCTTGGGTCGTGAAACTACTAGACTTTTCGAATAATAAATGCAGAGGCAGACATTTTTGTTTTAGTGGGAATAAGTGGTTGCTTGCGTGTCCATCCCTAGTTGCAAGCGTATTTTTTTTTATATTTGCGCTTAAGACTATCTATCTCTGCCTTAACTTTCCTTTTTAGGGGCCTCTGCTCTGTAAATCCGAAACCAAGTTCGAATCTTCGGATGATCGAAGTTTATGACAATACGAATGTACCTACTCTGTAAATGTTCGAATTTGTATAACGTACATCGTAACCATAAGTCTATGGTTACGACCATAAGTCAATAACGACCGTAAGTATATGTAGGTACATTCGTATCGTATATAGGTAAATTATATCAAAATTATATCTTTTTGGTATCCATGGTGATCTTTTACGATGGATTGATTCTTATCTGAGGGATCGTAGTCAAGCTGTAACAGTTAAAGGATTTTGCTCTTCATTTACACCAGTCCCATCAGGGGTCCCTCAGGGTTCTCATTTGGGTCCTTTGCTTTTTAACATCTTCATTAATGATATTCGCGATATATTTACCAATTCTAATTTTAGTTTATATGCAGATGACCAAAAGATATATAGGACTGTAAGAACCATGGATGACTGCTTACTATTACAGAACGATTTGAACAAGTTGTCAATTTACTGTGAAACAAATCAGTTGCATCTTAATGCAGATAAATGCAATATTATTACTTATTCTCGTAAGATAAACAACATTCATTATGCCTATAATATCAATGATAAAGTCTTGCAGAGAGTCACTCATATAAAAGATTTAGGTATTTATCTTGATTCTAAACTTATATTTGACTCTCATATCACTGGAATTATCAATAAAGCTTACAAAATGTTAGGATTTATCCTTAGAGTAAGTAAAGACTTTAAAAATATTTCCACTGTTCAACTCCTATATAATTGTTTCGTGCGTTCCCATTTGGAATATGCTTCGGTAATCTGGAACCCGCTCTACAAAATTTATATAGAGCGATTGGAACGGATTCAAGACAAATTTTGTAAAAACCTTGAATACAGATTCCATTGCTCACATTTATCACAAGCACCTAGAATAATGTCCCTAGCCAATCGTAGAGAGTTAAGGGACCAAGTCTTCTTGTTTAAAATTGTCAACAACTACATTGATTCTCCGTACCTTCTAAGCAGACTATCATTCAGATGTCCACGTGTTAATTCACGCGATAAGAAAAAAGTTTTCCAACCTTCTACACCTAAAACAAATTATGGTTCTAATACATTCATACGACGAGCTAGTAATACCCATAACATGCAGTTCTCCGACATCGATCTGTTTTTTCTATCTATGAATAGTTTTAAACGATCTATTATAAATTCTTTAAGTGTAAATTGATTTGTTAGTTCTCTGACTGAATATTTCTCCATATTATTGAGAAATATTGATTATGATGATTATTATTTGTTTTCTTTATATTGTTACTCATTTTAATTTTTTTATTTTTTTATTTTAAGTATTGTAAATTGTTCACTCTCTTCATACCTGCGTTATTTTATTAGTGGAAACTTTACTGGATTCTGTACAACATTCGTATGTAATCTACATGTCAAATTTTCTGTTTGTTTCCCAAATAATAATAAATAAAAAATAAATAAAATAATCTTCGATCGTCCGAAGATTTGAATTTCGTTTCGGTTTTTTTTTAAATTTCTATGAATGGCGTGACGAGCAAGCCGTTCACCTGATGGTAAGAGATACGACCGCTCATAAACAGTAGCAAAATTCTACTGCGCTCGTCATCCTGAGACATAAGATATTAAGTCTCAATATGTCCAGTAGTTACTCTGGCTACAATGTCCTTCAACCCGACACAACACAAACACAACAGTGCATTTACTGTTGTTTCACGGGAGAAATAGACATTGCGGTGGTGCCTACCCAGATGACCTCTCACATATGAGAGACCTACCACCAGTGAATTTATAGAGTAGGGTCCTAGATCCAGTGAGGTAACAGGTCTCCTGATGGTAAGTGATCTCTGCACACGAACATACACAACGCGCGGATCATGGATGCTGGACAATCAAATAGGGAGGGGAGCGAATAGCTAAAGGATTTGACAAGGGAAGGAGTATTGGGTATCCGGTAATCACATTTACCGAACAAAATAGTAAAGCTTTCGGTTCATGTCGATTTGTGAGATGGTGGTACCGCTCTGGAAGAGTGTACATTCATGCTGCGTCATGAGTGACAACAGCGTAGGTCACAACCATTGAGATAATATACTAGAGCGGACACTGCAAACAAAATGTTTGTAACAAAATGAACGGTACATTCTATTTCTGTCTCTGTCACGCCTACGAAGTAACATTATCTTCCTTCTCGCTTCACTGTGTACCCGTCTGCACGCACAATACGCACAGATTTTGTTTCCGATATCCGCTCTAGTATAATACCTCAATGACTACAACCCATATGTATATAGTTATTGTGTAGTCATTAAACTTTGTGATCTGAATTTTGGACTTTTACTTATTTATCTAGTCACGAAATAGCAAAATATCAAAAAATCCATAATCATCTGACTACAGCGTAGGTCTTCTATAATTGTGATTATCATCAACTTACAATATAATAATAGGCGAGACGAATGATTTTCAAATTAAATTCTAAAATATGGGCACACATTTATTATATACGAAAAAATCTATATTTCAAGAATTAACTAAGGCTTAACACAGTTTTAAGCCATTTTTCTAATAATTTTTCAATAGTGCACAAAAAACGCTAGTAGGTGTCATGGCGTCCGCTGTGATGTCACTACTAGGTAAACATGTCATTGTGTATTACTTAGTCTGTGGTCCAGTGGCTTAACAGTCCATACATTGCTTTTTTTCTTTGGAATGAAATAGTTCCTCCATTTGCAGTAGATGTCGCTTCTCTCAACATCGCGTAATTATTGTTG
Organism: Hyles euphorbiae; assembly: GCA_023078785.2. Lineage (NCBI taxonomy): Eukaryota > Metazoa > Arthropoda > Insecta > Lepidoptera > Sphingidae > Hyles > Hyles euphorbiae. Next base: position 3,794,487 of record CM041054.1, read on the forward strand.
TTAAGAAAAAATATGAATAGAGAGAAACAAAAGTATCTGTATATAATTATAATCACAAGAAGAATCATAATAAAAAACAATACAACCGTTAAACTGTTATTTTATTTACTTAGAAACCTTTGCTTATGTCATGTTTTCTCTAAACTAATTTCCAAAAGCCTGTATGTATCAGCCCATATACGTCCCACTGCAGGGCACGGGCCTACTCTACAATCGAGAGTACGATTGAGAGTGGTTAGGCCATATAGTCCACCACGCTGGCCTAGTGCGGGTTGGCGGACTTACATACCATAGAAATTCTTATAAATCGCTATGGTATGCAGGTTTCCTCACGATGTTTTCCTTCACCGTTTTAGTGCGTGGTGATTGACTATCAATACACACATGACTCCGAAAAGTCGGAGGTGTGCCCTGGGATTCGAACCCGCGACCACCGTGAACATGTTGGCAACCGCGTCTAGTCCGTATACCAACAGGCCACCACGCACTTCCAATTTCCAAAAGCCTACTCAGTAAAAATTTCGGGCTTTGGAAATTACTGGGGAAAATATTTATAATATAAATTAATTAAATATTGATAAGACCTATGTCCTATTCGAACGTCGTGTACCGACAGAGGGCGCTAATTCCAATAATCTGACTGTTAACTCTATCTCCGTATAAAGAATGTACTCTGTGACTGCGATAGTCAAAGAATGACACATGATTTTACTTCCTAGTCTATGGTCATGTTTACATAGGCGTGACAACATGCGTTGTGAAGAGCGTTTTTGTCAAAATGGCCGATTGCTATATTTTGTACTTTGATTTTATTTAAAATCTTATTAATCTCCAAGTATAGATTAAAACTGAATTATCATTTGAAATCCTTGTAATATGTATTTTCCCTTAAAAACATAATATTTTAATTTGTTTGATACTGTCGTCTCGCCTATTGTGTAGTCATTAAACTATATGATCTCAACTTTGGACTTTTACTTATTTTTTATTCACGAAATAATTAACGCACTCACCAACAAAACCCATGATCATTCTTTCGGTATCAGAGATATGTTGGATCATCGATAAAACTTTGCCTTTGTTTTAACTGTCATATTGTATTTTTTCTTGCATAGTACCGGCATATTAGTAAACAGATCCTGGGACCTTCCGCCGTAGTGTGAAGAGGCATCTTAGCAGGCCGGCATAATTGTGTCTATTGACATGGGACTGCCGTCCGATGCCAGTAGACACTCTGCGCGGCATTTGCGCTCACCATCAGGCGAAATGCGACCACTATGCCGGGCCAGAAAAAAAAAGAAAAAAAAAAACAGATCACCTGATGTTAAATGTTCACTGCCGCCCACAGAACATCCACAACGCGCGGTTCAAATCGGAAGCGGGAAGGAAAATTGGAAATCCGGTAATCTAACTCACCGAACAAGACTGGACACTTAATATTTTTAATAAAAAATATTTACTGGAGGGTAGTTCAGTTTCTCGTGAACATTTGCAAAGGCAAGACGCGTGTTTCGTTGCCGCGTTAATTTTTTGTGGAGAATGTAGTGCAAGTTATGTTGAGATGCTCCATTGCCGCTAGTTTTTTAAATAATCTGTGTTATTTTGTGAACAATATAGTGCAAGTGAGTGCTACAACGATCTACCTTTTTTCTGCGTGTCGTCGTCCAGTCAGGCTTCAAGGTCGAGATTCCAGTGAGTGACATATATGTAGTATATTATTATCATGTATAATTTGTACTGTACTTGTTGTTCTGTGCACCATTTCAAATAGCAGATAATATAAAGCAGTCTGACACCCGTATTCTAAGACGTTTACTCGAATCTTCCTCAACCTTATCTCTGTCGAGGTGACATTTAAATGAATTCGAGGAATTCTCGAAAATGGTATGCTTAGTTAAAAATATAATATCTATTTCCTAGAGGATCCTCAAGTGAGGTTGAGTCGAGGAAATACGTCATTGATGTGTTAATAAGGTACAGATTTAACAAAAACTATTTGACATTTCAATAATAAACTCACTTGAAAAGTGACAGTCAAAATTTGTCATGTAAATAATAAACACTGTTTCCATAGTGAAAATATTTCCTCAAGTATTCCTTATGGTAGATCGCGAGGTACCTTGAGTTTGACAGTTGATTATTTTCCTCGAGAAAAGAAAAGTATTGAGTGATGTTGAGTGGAGGAGACTTTTTTCAACTATGAATACTAATTTCCACCTAGTAAGGCCGAGTGGAGTCGAGAAACTTTCCAGGAACGTCTTAGAATATGGGTGTGACTGACATATCATAAAATATTGAGTATATTTCCAGCCATCTGTTGGTGAATAGCGGTACTAGCAAACTACACATTTTTGTTCAATATTAGTACAATTATTCATCAACAGATGGCTTTTGTCTGTGAGAATCATCTATATTCAAATTGAAAAAGTAATTTGCCACATCAAACATAAATGAAAATAAACAAATAAATAATAATGTGAACTAAGTATATACCCTACATTTTTTCTATTAAATTGTCATCCCTCGGAACGAAATTTTGGTCGTTATGATGTCATTTAGTTTCTCCTCTTCCCGAACGCTGCCCTTCCAACTTTACGCGACCACAGATGCGGGTGAGCAGACCACAGAGCGCACCTCTGACTTTTCAGCGTCATGTGTGTATTGATAGTCAATCACCACGCACTAAAACGGTGAAGGAAAACATCGTGAGGAAACTTTTATACCACATCAATTTTGTATTTTATATGGATTTCTATGGTAAGTACGTCAAGTTTGCCAACTCGCACTAAAAAAATGTGTGTACATCTTGTATTATAATAAGACTGTATAAATTAACTTATTAGTCTGAAGAGAAGATTAGAGGAAAAGATAAATATTTTGAAAAAATATGTCGTTGATGCGTTCTAGTAGACGAATTAGTTGGGAATTAATAAAAATGCATTTAGGAATTACAAAGGTTTAATAATTTGAGTTTTATACATATATTACATTAAAATAATGTTAACCACAGCTTTATTTATGCGGCCCTTATTCATAAATGGTTATAAAATCTATTTTGTTTATCGAATGTAGTCCCTTTTTAATTACCTTTTAATTCAGCGAAAAGACAATACATTCTGTTAATAAATTAAGTTTTAAAACAGTCCATGCAGAAGACCGATTGTCTATTCGCTTAAATTCGAGTTTCAGGAATCACTATTCATGCATTCTCATAATTTATTTTGCTCCAACAACATTTGTATAGCCGCCATACCAATCCGGTCGCATTATTAGATTGGCTCAGAATCTTTTAAAGGAAGTAAGCGCTATTTGTACGCAGAGAATTACTCGCGACGAGAATCATACACCATTATCACATAGCCGCTATAAGATTATCGTATTTGAATAATTTTCACACGATACAACTTTTTATATAGATACTTATAATAATTCGAGGCGAGAAACTTCTCGTGTATACAGGCCTATGGTGATAACAATTTAGAGATTATCAGAATTTCCTGAGTCTCGTATTAAGGCTGCACCTTGATAATCTTAATTACTATATTTCTTATAAATATCTACATACTTAAGTTATAAATGATTATTCTTTCAATTCAACATTTTCTCTCAAAGACATCAACTCTTTATCTTCACCAATACGTTTTTTAACGCCAGTAAATTCATCCTCAATTTCTTGTAAAGTTTTGTCTTTAGTTTCCGGCAAATATTTGTACAAATATACAAAACAAATGGTCGATGTCGCTCCATAGAAGAAAAAGGCGCCATGCATTCCAAAATATTTGAACAAATACGGCGATATTTTTAATATTGTCGAACTAATTGTTACGAACGTAAAAGCTGCTATCATTGTACACGAACTTTTGTACCTTAAAGGAGTTAGCTCACCATAAATTGAAGTCGAAATAATCATGGGTCCACAACTGATTGCCACGGAAAAGCCGATCAACAAACATACTGTTAACACATTATTTTGGGTCAAAACTTCTAATTTTATCAAGTATAGATACAAAGATATAGTGAAAAGGAAAGTTAAACCAATTACAGTAGCAGTGAAAAGTAATTTGCGCCTTTTTATAATTTTGCTAAGGAAACAACCTACATACATCCCACAAACTGTCATACCGTCTAAAATCAACATTCCAGTGTAAGCTGTTTTCTCATCCTTAGTTATTCTTTTAATAATATCTACGGAGTACATACTACATGCCACTTTTCCCGACAAATGGTACTGTAGCATCATTACAACAGAAAGTAAAACAGGCTTGTAAAAACTCTTAGATTTCAACTGCTCCGTAAACCGGAACGTATTGTTTTCTTTCACTTTCATGTATTCCATTTGAGATGTAATTAAATTTTCCAATTCGTTCTCCGCTTGTTTGTTTAAGCCACGTAACCATCTATGCGCTTTGCGGCATTCCGCATATCTTCCTTTGCTCGCCAACCATTGGGGTGATTCGGGCCAGAACACCACAGTAAATGGGTACATTGACAAGCAAATTCCTATTAACGCGATATACTTCCAGTAGTAAAAGGTTCCTATAGCATTTGCCATCCAGACACCCCAGAATATCGATGCTGATTTTATTGTTAAAAATAAACCTCTGTTATTTGGCGCACTGTATTCAGAAACTATAATTACAGATAATGTCATGTTGCAAGCGTGATTTAAGCCTTGCATTATTTCGCTGATTAGTATCTGTGTTGTGGTAGCACTGAAGTATAGGACTAAGAAGTAAGATACAGTATTAATCACGACTATAAGGAAAGGAAGTTTTCTCCCGATGTGTAGTGTTAGGACGGGGATTATGAAAACCCACGGTAGAGCGCTGTAGCCGAAGACTGATGCTGTAAAAAACAAAACGATAATTAAATTATACATATGTACATGCATATATACGACACCGGCTCTGAAAGTAAAGGCTGCGGGTTCGATGCTCGCATCGAAATAAATGCCCCACGATTTTATTTTAGTTTAATCAATGCATATGTTTAAAATTTGTATATTTCAAAAATGTCATCTTTTGTCATAGGTGTTTACGTAAATGTATATTGCATTTTTAGGAATTTATGTGACCATAGATATTTCCAGAAAGTGAGTAGGTTACGAGGTACTTTATTTTGAAAATATAACAATGTATACATATTGGTACCCATGACTGTATCCATGAAATTATTTTTTAGCTTTTAGTACATTTATCTGCAATATAAAACCGTTTAACTAAATTTTTTTTTTACTTTTTTATTGATATACGGCTGGTGATATGGAATTTTCCGTATAAATAAACAAATTTGAAATACGAAATTTGAAATGTTATTCATTAACGGAGTGAATCTAAACTAAATAGAAATAAATTGAATGCCTTGTTTAAAAAACAATTTGATAAACTTGTATTAAAATCAAGAATAAAGAATTATTTATGACTCTTTTTGTTCAAAAAGCAGGGATCAGATTTGATCCCACCGGGAATTTGGGCTCCACAGTACGAAAGTTTACTTCATTAGCAAATAAATGAAGAATATAAAATCGATAAAACCAATTTTATAATTTGTAAGCTCCAATTAAGCTCAAAAATTGAATTTTTCCATTATATTTCAATTCTGAATTATTTCCGAAATATTGAATTTTCCAAAAATGACACATTACTCGTTTGCGCCATTTCTTTCTAAAAACTCTTATACGTTTCCAAGCGGTCGTCGTATTAATGATATATCTTGTACAAGGCTACTTTATTATATAGTCATCAATACTTGAATGAATGTACCTATATTTTTGATTTTGAAATTATAGTTTATAACTTACAAAGCCAAGAAGCCATTTCTTCGCTAACAGCCTCCGTGGAGTTAGCGCGATCTCTTATCTGTGGTATGAACACTGTGGGCGCGCCGAATGACAGGCCGCACAGGAAATACGTCACCCATGGACCAGTGCATACGAACGCCTGGAATAATAAATAAAGAAATAATAAATAACACCCAACAGTCACATACATAGTCCTGACCCCACACTAAGATCGTATCTTGTGGGTATCAGGAACTACGAGACTTTTCGGTCTCACAAACACCCAGATCCGAAAGAAATATTTGTGGGCCACACAAATATTTCTCTCGAAACGGGGTTCGAACCCGCGGCCTCTCGTTTCGTGGTGTCTAACCGCCTGCGTTAATCAGATCCGTTAAAAACATATCATCAAGCACATATTCTGTTGGGTCATGAAATTTTTCCGAATAATTGAATTTTTCATTATGAAATTTTTCGAAAAATATGGAATTGTTACCGAATATTTTTCATTTGAAATTTGAAATTTTAGTGAAATCCGGGTAAACCGAAACAGGAATAAACTGAATCTTGTTTAAAAATTAATTTGAATAACTTTTATTACAATTAAAGATAAATAATGATTCATGACTCTTTTTATCAATAAAGAAGCCATCAGATTTAAAACCCACCGTGAATATGGAATTAACAGTACGAATGTTTATAAAGGAATTCAATTAAGAATACCAAAGGATAACATATTTATTACAATTTACAAGCTCCAATAAAACTCATAAATGGAATTACATCTATTATTTTTCCATTATAACATTTTTCCGATAAATGTCCTGAAAACTACACTACACTAAAGGCACATGAACCCCCGTTAAACTACCCAGTTTCGTAAATAAATTTAGTTTAATAATTCCATGATCCACACTTATTTTAAATCAGTAGTGAACATTCATTACCTGTCGGAAGAAATATTTCCACTCTTCTTTTTCATCATTGTCTATGGCTTTATCTTGATTCTTTTTGCAGTCCATCCTGTGAAATTAGAGAATATTATTTTCATTGCTAGCCTTAAAGTTAGATCCCGACATCCCGACTGTGAAACGGCACTATGATCGAGACAAATAAAGTTTGTGCGACCCATTGACATAAATATATGGACAGGGCGGAAAGCGCGTAAAGTGGTCAATTTCAATAACATTTTCTATGAAACCACAATCCCATAGACCTTGAAACGCCTTGAAAAGTTAGAAACATCACACGGTATCTTTACGTTTAATTGGATATTTAAGTAGGCTTCATAATTGTCTATACATATGTATAAGGCCCTTAACATTTAATGTCACCAACTTATTCTTATAAGAATCAAAGTGGCAACCTCCGTTAAATGAAACTAACTGATACTTTGCGTCAACAGGTCGTCATTTTATAGCATTTTTAAGGGAAATTTACTTAAATGTTTTATTTTTGTTAATATTTTGTTTTCATGACTTCATACAGATATAAGTTGTAAGATGCTTATCAAACAACAACCTCTGAATAAAACTTGACAGCCTCCGTGGCTTTTGGTTGCTGAGTTTTTTTGATGTTTTGGAGATCTTTATAATCCCTGCACTGAGACAAATGTAGGTAAGTGGGATCCACAGGTATATGTTTCTCTCGTAGTTTTTGATACAAGTGCGTGGTGGCCTGTTGATAAACGGACTGGACTGGACTGGACTGGACGGTTGTATCAGCCCATATACGTCCCACTGCAGTGCACGGGCCTTCTCTACAATCGAGAGTACGATTGAGAGTTGTCAGGCCATATAGTCCACCACGCTGGCCTAGTGCGGGTTGGCGGACTTACATACCATAGAATTTTTTTATAAATCGCTATGGTATGCAGGTTTCCTCACGATGTTTTCGGTCAACGAGTAATCTCGTTATATTGGTATACTGAACAAGGATTAGTTCAGAAGTACCCTGAATAAATGAGGATGTATTAAGAGATTATGATAAGGTTAATATAGAATAGTATTGATTTTTATATCTTATTCCGGACGTCGAATATCCGAACATTTTTTTTTATTCCAATGAATGGCGAGACGAGCATGCCGTTCGCCTGATGGTAAGCGATACGACAGCTCATAAACAGTAGCAGAAACACAACACCTCGAATCACAAAGCAATGCTTGGCACTCCACTGCGCTCGCCATCCTGAGACAAGATGTTAAGTCTCAATATGTCCAGCAGTTACTCTGGCTACAATGTCCTTCAATCCGAAACACAACAGTGCTTCTACACTGCTGTTTGACGGGAGAAATAGACATTGCAGTGGTACCCACCCAGGCGGCCTCTCACATTCGAAGTTCGTGTCGTTTTTATTGAGTTACCCCCCAGGATCGGACAAAGTTGACATCCATAGTTTCTGTCTAGTATCTACACCTATATGATAAAGGCGAGGCAGCTAAATATGTTTCATTGCTTCTTTTTTAAATGTTGTATTATCTCTGTATCAGCCCATATACGTCCTACTGCAAGGCACGGGCCTTCTCTACAATCGAGAGTACGATTGAGAGTGGTTAGGCCATATAGTCCACCACGCTGGCCTAGTGCGGGTCGGCGGACTTTACATCCCATAGAAATTTATAGAAATCGCTATGGTATGCAGGTTTCCTCACGATGTTTTCCTTCACCGTTATAGTGCATGGTGATTGACTGATACACACATGTCTCCGAAAAGTCAGAGGTGTGCCCTGGGATTTGAAGCCGCGACCACCGTGAAAGTTGGCAGTCTCGTCTGGTCCGTTACCAACACCTACTATATTCATCCGAAACGAAGTTCGAAACTTCGGACGATCGAAGTTTTTTATACGATATGAATGTATCTACTTTGTAAAAGTTCGTATTTGTATAACGAACATCGTAACTATAAGTCTATGGTTACGACCATAAATCAATAACGACCATAAGTATATGTAGGTATATTTGTATCGTATATAAAATTCGACCATCCGAAGTTTCGAACTTCGTTTCGGATGAATATAGTAAGGGCCCCAGGTCACCACGTACTGCACAACGCAACGTGCAATGCACGCAAATGTTGTGCTAAATTACGTTTTATTTTCTCGTTTGTGTGATTTTTATCTTATAGGTTGGAAGATTTTATCGTCATTTAAATTTAGTATTTTTAGTTGTTTACATTATTTAATGAATTCCGACAACGAGCAAACAAGTTAATTGATGGTAAGTAATCATTCTTACCCATGAATTAATTACGCTTGGATCAAAGGTGGGACGGGAATTGGGAGGGGACCGGAAAAGAAAAGAATGGAGAAAGGAAAGAAAGAAAGAAGAAGAAGAAAAATGTTTATAGTCGCATTTTTATGTGTTGGCTAAATACAACAAGTATAATATAATATAGGGTGATTAACAATATGTAGTAATGACAATTATTGCTATTTCAAATTCACCAACTTGTTATTTTTGCAGCCTTAGCATGATCTATATTTCCACCCTCAGAATTTGTAAACAAAAAAACTGACCGTAAATTATAACGATTTTTCACATCTAAAATTAGTCACATTAAATTGACTGTTCAGTTACATCTTTGCATGGGATCGTACAAAAATAACTATTTTATAGATTACACGAAACCTTTTCAAAATATTAACGGCTTTGTGAATCACTAAAAGAGCAAAATTTAGCTTATTTATATAACTTGTGAAATGTTATTACCGACTTCACTTGCTATTTCTGATTGCTATTGCTAATTATATAAATAAATAAATAACACCCAACAGTCACATACATAGTCTTGACCCCACACTAAGATCGGGTCTTGTGTCGTGGGTATCAGGAACTACGAGAGACTTTTCGGTCTCACAAACACCCAGACCCGGAAGAAATATTTGTGGGCTGCACAAACATTTCTCTCGTGCGGGGATCGAACCCGCGGCCTCTCGTTTCACAGGCGGCGTCTAACCAACTGCACCACGGAGGCTGTCACATTTAATTCAATTATTCCAATACTAACATGCCATTATGCCATTATATGCTCATGGCCAGACAACAATCACCCCCCATTCAGCTTACAGCTATATCATTACAACGCAGCTATATAGCAGCGCTGATTTTCAATGGAGGGTTTTTTTGAAAGCGCGGCTGTTGCTTGAAAAGGAAAGTGACGACAATGGTCACGATCTTATGAAGTTTTAGCTTGTCGAGTGTATTGTTCTACGTTTGTTTATGAGTTATATTGTGTATTCTTTACATTATTTAAAAAAAAATGCCACGAAATAGAGTTCTGTAGCAATGAATGAAAGAAAGTCAGTCCAAATACAACGTTGAATATCGTGTACGCTGACATCACCAAGAGTTGGCGACAAAATGGCGTTTAAATGCTTCGAAACTGATAGCAGTTTTAATTATTTTGTTGAATTTTATTTAATTTTGTTAATTTTTATTGATATTTTCAAGGACTTTTATTTTTGCCGGTAATGTAACAAACAGAATAGACTTAAAATATAAAAATTGAAATGCATATTCTTTATTAGTTAATAAAAAATACACCAAGGAGGGAAAAAAAACATAAAAAATAGCAAGGTCAAATCAAATTAATAGTAATAACAATTTCATAGCAATACTTGGCATTCCACTGTGCACGCTATCAATAAGATGTTAAGTCTCAATATGTCCAGTAGTTACCCTGGCTACAATGTCCTTTAAAGTGGAACACAAAAGTGCATTTACACTGCTGTTTGGCGAGAGAAATAGACATTTTTTTATTTTTTTATTGCAGTGAATGGCGAGACGAGCATGCCGTTCGCCTGATGGTAAGCGATGCGACCGCTCATGAACAGTAGCAAAACCAAACAATACCTTGAATTACAAAGCAATGCTTGGCATTCCACTGCACTCGCCATCCTGAGACATAAGATGTTAAGTCTCAATATGTCCAGTATTTACTCTGGCTACAATGTCCTTCAATCCGAAACATAACAGTGCATTTAAACTGCTGTTTGACGGGAGAAATAGACATTGCGGTGGTACCCACCCAGGCAGCCTCTCACATATGAGAGACCTACCACCAGTATAGTATATAGTATAGTATAATATTACGGTGATATATACCTAGACTTCCCCCTATGAGTGACCTACCATTAGTAAAGTATGTTTTTTCCATTGATTTCAAAACTTAGCTTAGGCGCTTCAGTACATTTGGAGTTTCAATAAGGTGACCGTGAAATTCTCGCTAAACTAAATATTAACATAATTTAATAGATTTCGTCTAAACCGTGATAAGAATGATTATCTTTATTTTCATCAAAAATTGTGTCATAATCCAAGCAAGTATTCAAAATCGTTACAAGCGACGACTAATTTTAATAACGCTCCTCTAGAGATGTACTGGCGCGCGCACCACTTACGTCGGAACAATTTACACGCTTTCCGCCCTGTCCATATATTTGACGGGGAATCAGACTGATTGCCTAAATCTTCCGCCATCAGTTCATGTGAGTCGTCCATACTTATGTATCGCCGGCGGTCTCCAGTAGTCTATTGCTAATAAACACGTTGTTCTATTGCCACGATTAGTTTTATTGTTCCAACATAATTTGGAATTCAAACTTACAGAGATTTTCAAGTATGAAAACAGATTTAAAGTAAACGGGTTCACACGAGTGCGATTCCGCCTTGCATTCAAAATGGGATAACGTTTTCCTCTACACCCTCTACACTGTCAAAGTCATCCTTTCATTTTGAGACAAGTAAGCAGTGTTGCCGCGTGCGACTCAATTCGGGTGTTACCCACTTTAAATCTTATTTTCCAAAGACAAATCTATTTCCATCTACAAAGATCAAACCTATGGATCAAACAAACAAATCAACATTATTGCCATGTATCCAAATTAAATAAGCCATCTCGCCCCGTCATATTTTTGTCAATGGTATTTTTAATAATTAATATCGGAATCCGGGCGAAGCCAGGCCGGGTAGCTAGGTAATGATATTATAATGGATTTATGTCGATGTTGATATAATTATGTTAAAGGTATTGATTTAATAACAGTATTGTACGTATTGTAATTAATTCGAGGAATAAGGAAATATTTATTGTTTACTGCGCTTTCCTTATAGTTCTCCTTTATGGCTGTGAAACGGTAATACCTGGGTTTAATTTTGTATTCAGTCATATTTTTTTATTCCTATGAATGGCGAGACGAGCATGCCGTTCACCTGATGGTAAGCGATGCGACCGCTCATGAATAGTGGCTAAACCAAACAACACCTTGAATCACAAATGCATTGCTTGGCATTCCACTGCGCGCGCTATCCTGAGACATCAGATGTTAAGTCTCAATATATCCAGTAGTTACTCTGGCTACAATGTCTTTCAATCCGAAACACAACAGTGCATTTAAACTGCTGTTTGGCGGGAGAAATAGGCATTGCGGTGGTACCTACCCAGGCGGCCTCTCACATATGAGAGAACTACCACCAGTAGAAATTGCAGACAATGACCCGATGTGAAATATCGCCTCAATCTGTCGAGCACAACAAGCTTCTTTGAGGTTGATACCATTTCTTGTTCCGGTTGAACCTCTGAGCAGACACTTTGCTGCTCTCTCGAGTAGTAGCCCAGCGGATGAACAGGAATCAGGAGATATAGTACGATCTATCAAGAGGCGGCTTGTGTTCTGGTTTCCTTTTCTGGGTACGCCAAAGTAATTTAGTTGGGTTTTTACTGGCGGAAGGAAGCGTCTTTTCAAGGGGACCTATCAGCCGGTAGAAAGAGAGAGAGTGTCCGTCATGGTGGAATGGTACTCTAGGACTGAAAATAGTAGTGCAGGTGAGTGGAGTATTGTGGCAGTGCTGATCTTTAACAGTGGTGGCGTTACACCCGCCGCACATGCTCACACTCGCATTGACTGTCACGAGCCGCGTGCGAGTGGCAGTATTTAAAACCTATGGTGCAGTATCAAACTCCGCATTTGCTCTCACGTGTCGACGTAGGACGCAGGACGTGAGAGCAAATGCGGAGTTTGGTACTGCGCCATAGGTTTTAAATACTGCCACTCGCACGCGGCTCGTGACGGCCAATGCGAGTGTGAGCGTGTGCGGCGGGGTTTACAGTCGCCCCTGGGTTATCGACAAAACACGAACCCAATAGTTTTTTGTCATGCGCCAAAAAGTCTATCTGGAGTTCAATCTTTTGTAGGGGTGCTCAATACAAAACCGGCCAGGGTGCTAACCTACCTTACGCCGCCACTGCAAGCCTGACCCAGCTTCAGATACTTTTTTGGGCAAGACTTCTTTGGGCGCGATTTTCACACTTTAAACGGTCAGATTTAATTCAAACTTTGTAGATTTGTCGAGGACCGATGACAATACAATGACTGAAAAATTATAGGACATTACCGTATCTAAAAGCTGCAGTTTCTTTTTGATAAATATTTTATGAGGGTTTAACTTACGCGCAGCTATCTTCTTTTGATAAGATAGCACTGGTTATATGTTTTAAGTCAAAGTAAATAATAGTTTAAAAAACTAAAAAAACACGCTTTAACAAAAGAGCCAAGTAATAAAGTAAAAATAATTGATTAATATTTAATTAGATTAATTGAAAAGGAATCGGTTACAAACAAACAAACATACAAGTGAAGCTAATAGAAAGCGTGTAAAAATAATATATAACACCCAACAGTCACATACATAGTCCTGACCCCACACTAAGATCGAGTCTTGTGTCGTGTATCAGAAACTACGAGAGACTTTTCACTCTTACAAACACCAAGGCCGATAGTCTCGCCCTATATCACATAGTGAGACGGAAAATACAAGGCGAGACGTGGTTGCACCTCTACCTACCTACCCTTCTGAGAAAAAGGCGTGAGTTTATGTATTTGTAAATTAAAATATTTATTGTAAAACAACAAATTATTATTAAACTGCTCTGATTTAAACCAACTTGTAAATTTTGAAATAATTCACTACATTGTAAACTGGTTTTGAAAAGAGCAACACTAGAGTATCTCGCCCGTTCTTCTCTAGTGAAAACCGCTTTCTAAACCGGGTGGTAGATGAAAAAATGACTGAATCTAAATGATGTTGAAAATTTTAATGGATACAATAAATTATTTTCATTTCATTTCATTATGTATACATATGTATGACCGTTGCATATTTATTGACGATAAAAATATTTTAATGCAATTTATTATGAGAATATCACAAAATAATGAACACAATAAATGCAATATTTTTATATGCTCTTTATTTTACTCTGTGCCCTATATTTCTGCTTCTCATATATCCATCCCATGGTTTACTGGCAGAAATCGCTTTGAATAATAAGACTTATACATTTTTTTTCTGGTATAATCTCTACTTATTATATAATTGGTGTACAATAAAGTGTTAAATAAATAAATCTATATAAGCCCATATACTTCCCACTGCAGGCACGGGCCTCCTCTACAACCGAGAGTACGATTGAGAGTGGTTAGTACACTCCACTAGGAGTGCACGATATATATCGATACTGCGTAAAATATCGATATATGTACGCGATATATCGATTGAACCCGATATTATCGAATCATCTAGTATCGATACGTACAATCGATATATTTCATTCGATATATCAATTATCGGGAGAAATTAAAAGAGAAGCACATTCCACTTCATTTTTTTATAAAATGTTTATATCTGTCTGTAATGAAGTTGTTCACAATAATAAAACGTAAAGACACGAAATTCTTCTACTCTCCGCAAGAAGCTTATACCCAAATGGAGATTGCATTCCGTATATAAAAGTGAAGCACAAAAATTTGACAGAGTGACAATGAATGAACAAAACATTATGTTCATTCATTTTTACTCTAAAGAAAAGGATAGCAGGCAACAGCGACTTCATTCAAGGTCAAATTTTTGTGCTTCAGTGTTTAACACGGAATGCAATCTCCATTTGGGTATAAGCTTCTTGTATAGCACAGTTAGTGTGCATAAAGATATATAAAAACGGTCACTATTCTGTTGTACAAAAGAAGCAAGCTGTTATAATTATTATATGTTTTGTTTACTACAGTTTACGATTCATACAGTAAGTATAACGTGATTTTAAAGTGCTATCAAAGATTACTATTTATTAGCATGAAACAATAAATAATTGTTTCTGCACTTTGTTTTACTCATATTAACCTGAACCCTATCTAATATTCAATATTATAGGCTAGTTAAATATTAATAGCTTCCGATATATCCAAAATATCGATATATTTGTACGATATATCGCAAAGTATCGATACAACACTACGATATATTATATCGACAAAAATATCGATATTTTTTTTACATGAACATCCCTACACTCCACCACGCTGGCCTAGTGCGGGCGGACTTTACATACCATAGAAATTCATACAAATCGCTATGGTATGCAGGTTTCCTCACGATGTTTTCCTTCACGTTGTAGTGCGTGGTGATTGACTATCAATACACACATGACTCCGAAAAGACACAGGTGTGCCCTGGGACTCGAACCCGCGACCACCGTGAACATGTTGGCAGCCGCGGCTTGTTCGTTTACCAACAGGCAACCACGCACTTAATAAATAAATAAATAAGTAAATAATAAAAATAAAGTCACTTACTTTTTCCCGCCAAAACGACTTTCCCACAAAAGGTTCAATTTCACACTGATTGTGGTATTGTAAGGAAAACGCAATGAGAATACATTATCAAAGCATAATTACATTGTAAAGAAATTTATGAGAAACTTGGCAATCTGAATCAGCGAGAGCCTCAATAGATACATTCAGCCGTTCTCCATAATCTATCTTTAACAAGAGATTTCATTAGATATTTCGATGCAATTTATGTTTCAGTTAACTAAGATAGGGAGGTATAGATATATTTATACTGGGTATCTCAAGACTGCTGCCGAAAACGAAGCCGGGTGGTAGTTTTAGTGACTTCAGACAGATTGCAACAGAAAATGTTGAAAACAAAGCGACGATTTTTTTTGTTATTTTTTTCCTATGGTTGTATTTGGATGGTAAATTCATTTTTTTCCTAAAATAAGAGTGTATGCCTTTCTATTTTAAGGACTCTAAGGTATAAAAGAGTTTAAATTATTATTTTAGCAAAAACTATGAATTTACCACTCAAAAATTATGATATTTAAAAAAATCATTAAAAAATTGTCGCGTTTTTTTGCGATAATTTTCGTTGCATTGTGTTTGTAGTCACTAAAACTACCACTCGGCTTCGTTTTCGGTAGCAGTCTTGATATACCCGGTATAGCTAGATTAGATAAATATATATGTATATTTTTGTTTAATGAAGCGTATAATTGTACCGAAATAGTCGTGGTAGCTATTCTAACTCCTTGTTCAAGATAGATAGGATATAAAGAACGGCCGTTAGGCTTTCACAAAAAGCAGAGAATACTGATTCTTCATTCGTTCGACTTCCCTTCACTCAGCTATATTAAATATAACGTAAACATGTTCGTATTTAAAATGTTGTAACAAATTATTAATGAACTGCTCTGATTTAAACCACTAGTAAATTTTGTAACAATCACTAAATTATAAACTGGTTTTGAAAAGAGCAACTATAGATTTTCTTGCCCGTTCTTCTGTAGTGAAAACCGCTTTCCGAACCGAACTGCTAAGTGCTAAGTAATGTACCCAATGTTCTATTATTAAGTTTATTTACTGTACATTAAAGGATTGTATCAGCCCAGAGTCAGGAATTTGTGCCCGATATGGCGATAGGCTCGCCACCTATCACATCGTGAGACGGAACATACAAGGCGAAATGTGGGTGTCCTGGCACATCTGCCTACCCCTTCTGGGAAAAAGGCGTGAGTTTATGTATGTATGTGTGTACATATGTAATATTAAAGGAATGCAATAATAATAAAGGAATTTGAAATAAAAGTAAACAAAGTATTTATATTTGTTTATTTTAGAGTTACCAAAAGAAGATACATTATTCACAATAAATAAATCTAACGAACAAATGGTAAAAACAAAGTTAAATGTTGCTCCGTAAACAGGCAACTACAGCATATAATGAAATAATGGTATTAAAAAAAAATAAACCTATAGTAATGTTGTTACTTAAACAGATAAATAGTTGCTGTTGCAACAGAAATAAAAATATATTATACAGCCAGTAGAATACAGACAAAAAAGTAGAAACAAAAGGAAAGAATAAAAATAATTTAAAAAAACGTGACTTTTCATTCAAAATTAAAAGAACTTAAAACCAAAGTATTTAATTACACAGGTTAACTAGGTTATATAATTGTTTGGAAATGTCGGATTTACGGTATGCTTAAATATTTTGAATAAGTCCTACATTCATCAAATGCGTCCTATGTAAGTTGCTTAGTTTGATTTCAAGTACGATAAAAATGCCACATAATTTGTCGTATTGCGGGGATCGAACTCGCACCAATAGCAAAGTCTTTTAATCAGTACGCCACAGTTTTTAAAGTATAGTTTTTTTTATTGCAATGAATGGCGAGACAAGCTTGCTGTTCACCGATGTTCACTATGGTAGCAATACGACCGCTCATGAACAGTATGAAAACCAAACACCTTGAATTACAAACCAATGTTTGAAATTCCACTGCGCTCGCCATCCTCAGACATAAGAAGTTAACTCTCAATATGTCCAGTAGTTACTCTGGCTACAATGTCATTAAACTGGAATACAAAAGTGCGTTTCCACTGCTGTTTGGTGGGAGAAATAGACATTGCGGTGGGTCCTACCAGGCGGCTTTCACATATGAAACATCTACCAGTTATTTACGGTCAAAAATAAAATCACAATTATTTCCTTTCATAAGAATCTGTGACGTCATAGCGATAATAAGACGACCTTAAAAGAAAATGGCTGCTACATTATTCAATATTTGCAAATTGTAAGTAATGTTTAACAATTTAATTTTTCTCAGCATTTCTTTAGTATTGTCGTCACAGTGACGAGAAATTGAGTAATTAAGATAACTAGAGTTTGTCGTGGATTTGTCTGCATGCTTAGTATAATCAAAGTATTTTTTTCGGTAATAATATTTAATTGTTTGTCTTTAGAAAAAAAAAAGTAGGATACATTAGTATTCTCCATCTTCCTTTAGGGCGCGGACACTTGGACCCTGAAGGCAAGAAATCAATCTCACGTTGAGGCTTTTGAGATGTGGTGCTGGCGGCGAATACTGTGCATAAGCTGGACAGAGTTTCGGTCCAACAGCTAAATACTGAAGGAACTGAAAATAAGGGAACGACTGTCCTCCATCGTTATTCGAAGATGTCTCCAGTTCTTCGGTCATGTGGCTCGGAAAATCCCTGACAACCTGGAACGATTTATCTTGCTAGGAAAAGTAGAGGAAAACAGACCACGTGGACGCAGACCAGCTCGTTGGACTGATCAAATAAATAAGACGCTAGCCATGACTATCCCAGAAACACTACATCTGGCGGAGGACCGTCAAGCCTGGCGGTCAGCTGTCCAGGACTCGACCAAGTGACAGGGGTCACGATCCTCAGCATTGAGGGAACGATTAGAGAGAGAGAGAGAGTGAGAGCTACTTTGACGTTATTATGTCAATTAAAGGACCGAAAGTAATGACAAAAATATAACCCCCCTTCTTTCGCAAAAGGGTAAAAAAGCTTTAAACTATTTCAATTTCGATGTTACTTGATACTAGATCGCTATTTGAAATCCTATGAGTATTTATAATATAGAGGGAGCGCTGGTACATCAAAAATGTAGATAAAAATGGCGATGCCGGGCCACCTTTTTTTGCCCTCCTATTGGATGATATTTGACAGGTTGTCCATAAGCACGAATTACGTGGTAAATAAATAAAAATAACAGCTTAGGACTATTTCATTCCACTTAAAATCGTTTTAAAAGCATAGTTAAATATAATTTCTGTTATCAAAGGAATTTATAGCAATTTGTTGTAAAAGTAATATGTCAATTTTCCACATAAGTAGGAGTGGACCAACATTAAGAATAAGAAAATATCCATCCATCCATTCATCAGCTAAAGGAAGTCCACTGCTGAATGCAGGCCTCCCCCAATGATTTCCACAATGACGTGTTGGAGGCAGCCTGCATCCAGCGACCTCCCGCGGCCTTTGCCAGGTCATCTGACCACCTTTTGGGTGGACATCATCTCCGCTACGTGGCCATCATACGGGAACTTTTTGGCCAAAGCTTAGAAAATATATTAATAGCCCACCACAATTTCTTTCAAATCCATTGAGATAATATACTAGAGTGGACACTGCAAACAAAATGTTTGTAACGAAATGAACGGTACCGTATCGCTCCTTCTATTTCTGTCTCTGTCACGCCTACGCAGTACCATTATCTTCCTTCTCGCTTCACTGTGAACCCGTGTGCACGCACCATACGCAGAGATTTTGTTCCCGATGTCCGCTCTAGTATAATATACACGGCCGTAGCTAGGGAGCGGGGCATTGTGGGGCAATGCCCTACCTTGAAATCCCAAACTTTAAAAATACCAAAAACTAAGATAAATTATTATAATTGAATTGTTTGTTTATAGTTGGAGATAAAAAAAATTGTATTGACCATCACTTTATATACATGGTGATTAATTTAGGAGCCCGTGCTTCGGAGCAGATAAATTATTATAAAATTGTTACTTCCGCCTGTGCTTCCGCCCTACATGTAACCAATGCCTGCCCTACCTCAAATTCTACTCTAGCTACAGTCTTGATAATATACCTCTATGGTAAGGTACATACAAATATTCCTTAATGTAGAGATCGATCCATATAAATAATTTAATACTGTCTATTATTAAGATTTAATCGGTTTGAAAGACCTTGCTTTTGTTTACACCTATTATAGCTTTTACCGGCGCAATATTGATTACAATGCAATACAACGGCTCATTTTAAACCCAATATAGATTTATATTTGTACCATTGAGATAATATTCTAGAGGGGACACTGCAAACAAAATGTTTGTAACAAAATGACGGGTACATTATATTTCTGTCTCTGTCACGCGTACGAAGTAACACATCTTCCCTCTCGCTTCAATGTGTACCCGTGTGCACGCACTATATGCAGAGATTTTGTTCCCGATGTCCGCTCTAGTATAATACCTCAATGATCTATACAATAGCAACATCAAACAACACCAAGTATATAAAAATACTTTTTTTAAATAGTAATTTAAATGTGTTACGTTCGCGTAAATCTAAGATCCATTGACAGATAAATAGAAAAAAATAACAGCAAATTATTAACGCCAAACAGCAGTGTAAATGCACTGTTGTGTTCCGGCTTGAAAGACATTCCAGCCAGAGTAACTGGACACAATGAGATTAACATCTTATGTCTCAGGATGTCCCTTATTGCGTAGTTTTAAAGATTTAAGCATACAAAAGGACATAGGGACACAGAAAGCGACTTTGTTTTATACTATGTAGTGATATATATAAATGGAGAACGAATGTAGTTATTCATTTTACGATATAATGTTACGACAATCTTTACGACTCTAATCCATTTATGTCGAGTATTTTATATGGTGCTGTTAAAAATAACAATGTTTGCCTAAGAATTGTTTGTAAAATGAATATTTTCATTGCAATGTCGTTGTTGGGTATGTTATCTGCTTCAAATGACTTTATTTTAATTAGTGAAAGCATGAAATAGGGATAAATAATATTTTGGAATTCATTAATTTTGGCACATCATATAAATTTATTTTATTTTATGATTCATTACAAATGCATTTAAACTCGTGGTTATTTAATTTTTCAAATTGTATTTATTTTTGTTCAATTATAAAATTAACTTTGTAATTCAATTACGCCAGAAGGCTGTCAAATGTATAAATATATTTGTCTTGCAGTGCCAGCACTAACTTTGGACCCTAAAAGCGTGAACATAGATGTAGAAACATCAGTCCTATTCGAACCCAAAGACGCTAAAAACAACGCTTCAATCTTAAACAGCGTCAAAAGATTCTTAGATGACCTACAACAAGTGCTAGATCCAAAACCACAAACAATAGCAGAGCACAGGGCTAGACCAGACACTCCTAAGTTCACAGAAGTTCTAGACGACCTGGGCAAAGCCTTAGTAAACTTTTCCGATGACGAAATTATGGATTTAACCAAAAATATCTATGGTAAAGTGAAAAAGATAAAAATAACAAATGATGATGGTTTTATTAGCCGGAATTTTAAACATACTGTCAAGAATTTACTAAAGAGTTGGTCTAAAACCGAACCGGACGAAATTAGAAGGTCCATTAAATCTTATTTGGGCAACGATAGAGGTTTTTTCATGGATTACATGATGGAAAAACTTAATTATTTGTTTGAAGAAAGTGAGGTCGAAAAGATTAAAAGTAAAATTGATAAAATTACAAGAAGCAAAAATCTAAAAGATTTGAACAAAATCGCTGACAAAATCATTAATTATTTGGTCAATTATAATAATAAAGTTAGTGGTAATCTTGAAAATGAGGAAATAATTACAGCTGGAAGATTAAAAATACCTAACGATGATTCTGGAAAGGAAAGGGAGAAAGTTGTACGTCTAGAATTTAAAACGAAACCAGAGTTGAAGGAAAATAGCAAAGAGGTTATAATGAATAAAAATATTGAAGTTTACGTCAGAGCTGCTCCATAAGCTGTTATTTTTATTATATTAATTACTACATAGTATAAAACAAAGTTGCTTTCTCTGTCCCTATGTCCCTTTGTATGCTTAAATCTTTAAAACTACGCTACAGATTTTGATGCGATTTGTTTTAATAGATAGAGTGATTCAAGAGGAAGGTTTATATGTATAATACGTACATATTATTGTACAGAAATCTATTTGTACCCGGACGTAGCTGGGCCGGGCCGCTAGCAATTTATAATTTTTATTATTGGTTTGTTTGGGGTGATTTATGGTCTTTGGATATTGAAAGTTTCTGTGGCTGATAAACGCCGGCTGGGAAATGAACGGCCGCGGGTTCGATTCCCACACCGAAACATATGTGTGTGTGATCAACAATATTTGTTTCGTGTTGGTTGTTTATCATTGTGAGAGTGAAAAGTCTATCATAGTTTTTGATGCTAAACAATATTCGATCTTAGGGGTCAGGACTATGTATGTGAGTGACTTGCATAATGCTTGATTTTGTAATAAACATTATGAATTCAGGAGCTGATATTCAATTGTTTTTACCTGTGATTCACATTTATAAATGTGTAATAAATTTATTCGAAACTGGAACTGAATTTGTAAATTCAATTTGACCTGTGACTTTTAGGAGTCATGTGTTTATTATAAATTGTCATTACGCACTTTACCTACGGAAAACTGCGAGGAATCCTACATATTATCCATATATTATCATAGATTAAGAAGAAATGAATAAATAAATAACACCCAACTGTGACCCCACACTAAGAATCTTGTGTCGTGGATATCAGGAACTACGAGAGACGTTTCGCTGTCACAAACACTCAGACACGAAAGAAATATTTGTGGGCCGCACGAACATTTCTCTCGGAGTAGGGATCGAACCCGCGCTACGCAGGCTGCCAAATGCTTTGTGTCATGTGAATTCCTTCTAAACGGAATAATTAAATAACTACACCCAAGTCACCTAAACCAAGATTAAGATCGAATATTGTGATGAAACGGAGTCAGGACTATGTACATATGTGTGACTGTTGGATGTATTTATTTTTTTATTTCAGCCTCCGTGGCGCAGTTGGTTAGACGTCGGCTTTAAAACGAGAGGCCGCGGGTTCGATTCCCGCATCGAGATAAATGTTTTTGAGGCCCACAAATATTTGTCTCGGGTGTGGGTGTTTGTGAGACCTAAAAGTCTCTCGTAGTTTCTGATACCAACGACACATGACTTAATTGATCTTAATGTGGGGTCGGGATTATGTTTGTCACTGTTATTTAGTCATCTATTTATTTAAAAATATGTTAGATGTGTTATTTGGTGTCAAATCATCGTATTTTTATTGTGTTAATAACTCGGTGATAATATTTGTAATAAAATTTTATGTAGACTTCAGACCAAATTTGTATTAAGAGAGAAGTTTGTATTTACACAAGAATGCTCGAAAGTTATTGCCGTATTAAGGTAAATGATGAATATAAACCTTGACCGACATATTCTTTTGAATGGGCTCCAAAAACAACGCAATTCGACAGGTTTTTATTCATTTACTATTTATGTACACAATAAAACATTTAAAATAACAGTATAAAGATAGCAAATTGTCTCAGGGCAATCTGACTTTATTTTTTCATGTCATGTTTTGTGCTTTTATTTATTAAGGTTACATAACTGTTATAGAATTATTTTTAAATAATACACAAATATATTACATTAAAAGTATTTTATATGAACTTTATAAGTAATAATTTGATTCCATCGTCTCCATTCCTAAACAGAACCACGCGTGCTGGCTTGCGAAGTCATAGCTTGTTGGTCCAAATCTTCTCAGCACGAACCAAAAGGTTCGCAAATTCTTTATGTGCCGCACTATCAATTGTTTGCCGTCACGCTTGTTCCTCTTTCTTATAATCCTGGGTCCTTCCGCGGTGGTGTGAAGAGGCATCTTAGCAGGCCGGTATAATTGTATCGAATGTCTTGGGACTGCTGTCTGATGCCATTCGATACACTGCCTGGACGGCATTTGCTCATACCATCAGGCGAAGAAGATTATGCCGGGCCAGTTTAAAAAAGTCACAGTCATAGTGCACAGTTTATAACTTTTATTACGTCTAATATTCTGTATATATCTTTAGTGACCTGTTGATAAACGGACCAGACGCGGCTGCCAACTTGCTCACTGTGGTTGCGATTTCAAATCTCAGGGCAAACCTCTGACTTTTCGGAGTTATGTGTATTTATATTCAGCCAGATTAGCAAGTTGAAGTGGCAATGGGCATAGCGCAGAGAACTGATGACCGATGTGGTCGAAAAGTGCTCGAATGGAGGCCACGTAGCGGAAAACGCAGTGTAGGACGTCCACCCACAAGGTGGTCAGACGACTTGGTAAAGGTCGCGGGACGTCGCTGGATGCAGGCTGCCTCCAACAGGTCTCTGTGGAAATCATTGGGGGAGGCCTATGTTCAGCAGTGGACTTCCTTTGGCTGATGGATGGATGGTATTTATAGTCAATCACCACGCACTATAACGGCGAAGGAAAACATAGTGGGGTAACCTGCATACCATAGCAGTTTTTTTAAGAATTAAATGATACTTAAAGTATGCCTACCTGCACTAGGCCAGCGTGGTGGAGTGTACTAACAAACGTATTCTCGATTGTAGAGGAGGCCCGTGCCCTGCAGTCATAGATGTAGTATAGAACATAGATCGGCAATGTGTCATTTTGAGCGCGACCAAAACTGATTTACGATTGTGTGCGTGAAGTTTACATGTGTGCTTGACATATAGTGGTGTACCATGCACGTTCGATACTATCATATCGATATCGATATAGCTGTCGGCCTGTAGTTGTGAAATGAAATGTTATGGATATATGCGACATTTTATTATATATTAACAGAAACTTATTGATGTATTTATTTCAATACAGACTGAAAACACACAAATAAATAAAGACAAATTGTCATATTATTTGAAAACATTTTGTTTGAGATGTTTTGTATGGGTCTTTACGTTTACCTGAACAAAATTATTTTTTTCATTGTGATGTATACATAGTACATACACCTAATTAAACTGAGAACAAAAAACTCTTTTATAAAATAAAACTATAATTTACAAAGTTTCAGGTTTATTTTTTTAATTTTTAATTTCCCGTCGCGAAGTTTCGATTACTTTACTGCTTTCGTAGTCACAGGGTGGACTCAGTCTGCAACAAAATCCATGATTATTAGTTTTTTTCAATGAGTAACATTCGCGTAAGTATATCTATACCAGAGTTAAAAATATATGCTTATTTAAGTCAATTAATTGACTTGTAACACATTGGGAAGTGTTGGACGCCTGCTAGGCCGCGTTGGAGTTGTACGGAGGAGCTTGTAGGAAGTCGTTGGATGCAGGCAGCTTACAACAAACTGATGTAGACATTCTTGTGGAAGGCCTATGTTCATTAGTCGCATTCCTGTGGATAAAGAGACAGTTTAATGAACTATAAAGGTTTTCTCGATGTCGTCACCTAAACTAATGTTTTTCCTATGAGAATTATAAATTTTAAACCTATACCTAATGTTATGATAAATGAATAATGTTGCTTCAAAGTTTGGACGATGATACTGTGCATAGAAGTATCGCATTTTCTATAATAATATCGAATATATTCTCATTTTACTATTATAAATTGACAGCCTCTTGGCAGAGATTGAAACAGGTTCTTAATTCATAAATCACACACATGAAGTGTTACAATAATTATTCCACAAATATACAAAAATGAGAAACAGTAAAGTAATAAGTAATATTGTAGAATGAATACTATAATAATGGTCGGGGAAATATGACCGGGATAACGCCAGGTAGAAGAAGAAGAAGAATGCACACTATCACAACATACTATAGCTCCATAAAAATGTAGGGAAACATGTGTTGTCATCGACTATTTTATCGACAACCTTTTATTGATCGAACCTGTCAGTCAATCCCTAGCAACTTTTGGTTGAAATTAATGTAAATTCACGTATTTGATATTATTTTCTATACGCAATGGATGCTTTCAGCGTATTTATATAATAAAATACTATATTCTTTTCTACCGATATGTATACACGGATTTCCATTTATTTCTATAATATAGTCACAAAAAAGTATTGTACAAAAGTGGCCGGTACCTGTGAAAACTTTAATTATTTCGGATTTTTACGCCTGTATGAACCACACTTTGGCACTGCACAATGCACTATAATAAACTACGTTTAATAAATATAACCAAGTACTGTAAAATTAAATAAATTACGAAAATAAGCGAATTTTGTTGCTCGCTTAGTTTGACATATTTTGACTCTGGGTTACTGCAGGCTACTTCTGTGTAAACCTATGGTCGCATCATGCATCTCGCTTTAACATATGAGTTTAATTATTCTATCTCTTTCACATTGCCGATCTATGTTTTATACTAAATCTATGCCTGCAGTGGGAAGTATATTGTCTGATTAAGTTTTTAGTAACGTATTAAGAAAAGGCGCCAGCCTTCTGATTTTTTTAATGTAATTAGCACTTCGTGAATACTAGTTTTTTTACCCGGAAGATCTATTAACCTATAAATATGTATATTTTCACGACAATGCAATTAAATGCCGTTTTTTTGTTTGATCGTAATTAACATTCTAAAAATAGTTAATTGCTTTATTGTTAACATCATGATAGCTTGATTCATTGATGAATTTGGACAACAATTTACCGGTGGTAGGTCTCTCATATGTGATGTCTATTGCTCCCGCCAAACAGCAGTGGGAATGCACTGTCGTATTTCGGATTGAAGGATATTGTAGCCAGAGTAACTACTGGACATTTTAGACTTAACATGTATGTTTCAGGATGGCGAGCGCAGTGGAATGCCATGAATTGCTTTGTAATTCAAGGTGTTTGGTTTTGCCAATGTCCATGAGCTGTCGTATCGCTTACCATCAGACGAATGCTAGGATACTTGCATACCATAGCAATTAGTGAGAATTTCAATGGTATGTAAAATTCGCTAAGCCGCACTAGGCCAGAATGGTATATATGGCCTAACCACTCTCAATCGTACTCTTGATTGTACAGGAATCAGGCTACAGAACAAAATGTATCAAAATAGGATGGGTGTTGAAAATAAAAGCATATATTTATGATATATTTTATTGAATACGCTTAAAGTAACATTAATTAATATTTACATTATTATTACCATTAATTTCTTATAAATAAGTATTTTACAGATTCAAGCAGGACAATGGAACATACAAAGACGTCATAAGCGTACGACTGATGATGTGTATACAGCAGTCTAAAATAATATTATGTAACTAGTACAGTATTGCCCAAATACTGGAACGCAACTTAAATATAAGCTGCGCTTAGCTAAATTTGTCCCGCTTAAATGTACTGGCTAAGTGGGCCGTGCGCTGTTATTATTTGAATGGCGTTCCAGTATTCGGGCGTAGAGATCTTACTTCGGTTAATTTTTTCATTAAAATGTTACACCCTATAGCACCCTGTATCTATATTTCTGGGGCCCTACTATATAAATGCGAAACGAAATTCGAATCTTCCTGACGTTTTTCGTTTCGAAACCTACTCTGTAACACGTAATTAGAATCTTCGGATCGAAGAATGAATGATTCGAATATATCGCAATCCGAACATTTACAGAGTAGATACATTCGTATCGTCACAAACTTTGTTCGTCCGAAGTTTCGAACTTCGTTTCGGATGAATATAGTGGGGCCCAAGACTGCTATTGAAAATGAAGCCGGTTAGTTCCAGTGACAGCAGATATAATGCAAATAAATAAATTCGCAAAATAATGCAACATTTTTTTGTTATTTGATAAATATCATCGTGTTTGGTTAGCAGTCTGGATATAAACTGTATAAATCAAATCAATTACAGGCTTTATTTTGAAATGAAAATGAAATGAAAATAATTTATTGAATCCATTACAATGTTCAACATCCTTTAGATTTAATCATTTTTTAATCTACCAATCGCGTCGGTTTGGAAAATAGTTTTCACTAGAGAAGAACGGACAGGAAACTCTAGTGTTGCTCTTTTCACAACCAGTTTACAATTTAGTGATTATTACAAAATTCACAAGTTGCTTTATATCAGAGGAATTCATTAATAATTCGTTGTAAATTTAAATATGTTTTAACAATTAAAACAATTTATTATATCATCATGATCGCATTGGTGACGTAGTTGTACTACGATACGGCTACAAAGCTGAGGCCTCGGGATCAAATCCCGGGCTGGGCAAAGTGATATTGGATTTTTCTTTTCATTATCAGCCCAGAGTCAGCAATTTATGCTCGATATGGCGATAGGCTCCCCACCTATCACATCGTGGGACGGAACATACAAGGCGAAATGTGGGTGCCCTAGCACCTCTGCCTACCCCTTCTGGGAAAAAGGCGTGAGTTTACGTATGTATTATATCATATTGCAATACCATAATTTAATATGTCTATTTGACAGTCTCCGTGAGCCCGAAAAGTCTCGTTGTATTTAATACACGACACAAGACTTTTAATGTGGTCAAGACTATGTGACTTTTTATTTACGTCTAAATCAGAAACAAATCAATTTATACAATAAATTAATAGTTACCGACTTTTAAAACACTCCTCGATTTCAATCAAAGTCTTGTTATGAGTTTCGGGTAGGTATTTAAATATCAACGTAACTATTATTGATGATGAAATACCATAGAACAGAAAAGTGCCATGCATACCTATACTCTTGAACATTAAAGGTGAAATCTTCAAAATAGTACTATGTAGTGAGAAAAACGCAAAAGATATTATAATTACTGATATACTTTTAAATTTCAAAGGTATTAGTTCTCCATACAAAGATGTACACAGAATAATTGGTCCTGAACTAATGCAAATAGAAAAACCAGAGAGAAAGAGCACTGTTAACACGTTATTTTCGGTGATCATAGACAATTTAATCAAATATAAGTATAGAGATATGATAAACAAGAAGCATATGCCTAAACATGATGCGGTTAATAGTAAAACTCTTCTTCTTAATATTTTTGATAAAATACAACCAACATAAGTGCTAAATACAGTCACACCGTCTAAAATTAGCATTCCTGTATACGCAGTACTCTCATTATGAGTAATCCTTTTAATTATCTCTATAGCGTAGATACTACACACAAATTTACCAGAAAAATGATATAACGACACTGCTAAAATAGACAAAGATAGTGGCAAATAAAATTCCCTACAAAGCAGAGATTTGATAAAATTAGGCTTCTTGGGAACACTAGTTTGATTTTTAATTATCTTCTCTAATTCTTTTTCCGTTTCGTCATCGCGTCCTTTGAGCCAGCGGTGTGTTTCGCGGCAATCTTGATAGCGCCCTCTAGAGGCCAACCAGTGAGGTGATTCGCACCAATAAAAAACAGAAAGAGTGTACAGAGAACTAAAAAATCCAAACATAGGTATATATCTCCAATGGAAAAACGTTCCTATCGCATTTGACACCCAAACACCCCATAACAGACAAGCAGACTTCATTGTTAGGAATAAACCTCTATATTTCGGTGATGTGTATTCCCCAATAACTATTACAGTTAAAGTCATTGTACTAGCATGGGTAACTCCAGTTAAAACTTCAGTTATAAGTAACTGTGTCGGTGTTTGGCTAAAGTAGAATGATACGAACATGCCTATAGTACAAAAAGACATTATTATCGAGGTTTTCTTCCGTCCTATTGCGTTGATAAGGATTGATAGGATGATGACCCAGGGCAAAGCGCTGTAGCCGAATACTGAGGCTGAAATGGAGAGAAACATTTTTTTAATACAATAGATCCAGCAAACAACAACATTGACCTTATGGTAAATGATAACTGCCGCCCATAGAAACAACATTTAGCTTATATTATGTAGATGATATCCCATCAAAACTAAAACGTGGATAAAAAAGACGGGTTGCACTCCGGGAGTGCCGGCAGAAGTGAAAACTTGATTATTAACGTTGAGCATGTTTGATATTTTGGAATGGTTAGGGAATAATTTTGCACCAATTGCTTTATCAGTATAAAAGTACTATCATTTATGTGGTAGAATACAATATTCATTTATTGCGCTATCGTACACAAACATGACAATTTATATTACATTAAAAATTTAACACTTTAAAACTATTACAATTATTTTACATTAAAAAGTTTATCTCTCCGAAAAATCAACTTTCATCCATAATTTCAACGACTTTTTCACCATCATCATTACCAGAACTATCATCGCCAATCTCTAAAACTGATACGATAGGTTTATGGTAGCTGAAGTAAGAAACTAACAGTTTTGATTCGAACCTATTTAAATGTCTAATAAAGACCGCATCAATAGTAGTTTTGTATTTCGTTGTGCTAAGATTGCGATCATTCGACATAGTTAAACCAAATTCATTATTTAAAAATTCAATTAATAGTTGATTTTTATCGTCTGCGAAGTTTATGTTGAAATCTCCACTCAAAATCATTGGCAATTCATCAAAGCTTTATAAACTGACAGCTAACTAGTAACTGACAGCTGTCTACTCTCCATCCGTCTTACGCTTTTCGTCTTACGATCAGGTCACGTGTCCTGACGCGAGTTTAAGATTTTATACCCATTACAGAAAAAGTGCTCAACGCCGCTAAAGAAGTTTTCACTTCAAAAAACTTCGTCCGAGTCTCCCAACTCAGTTCATCCAACGTAAAAAGTATGTATTCTGAGATACATATTGTTTTCATGATAATCCATTCGATCAAATCATTGTGTCTTAAGTCAGTAAAACTACCATCCGGCTTCGTTTTCGGTAGGAGTCTTGATATACCAAGTATGCTAATGCCCAATTACACGGAGAGAGTTTCTCGTGGCGAGAATTGTATAATCCATTATCGCATGACATAGCTGCCATAGTTTATTGTGCTCTAAAGTATTGACACGATGCAACTGTTTACTATCCTTACGATTGTCGTATCTTCAAGGTCAAATTCTTCCCGTTTCAATGGAGCATTAAAAACATAGAAATAGAAATAATATACTTACACAGCCAAGAAGCCATTTCATCGCTAACAGCTGCTGTGGAGTTCGCCTCTCGCCTCAACTGAGGAATGAACACGGTGGGGGCTCCTATACACATTCCCATGCAGAAATATACCACCCATATTCCGCTCGATATTATCAACTGAAACAATGGAAAAAGAAAGTAGTAGAGCATCAGTCATGTACAGGCTCGTCCGGGCCGGTATTTCACAAAATATTGATGTGACGCGACAAGCTTTGCTATTGTGTTTTGTTTCTGCTGGTGGTAGGTCTCTCATATGTGAGAGGTCATCTAGGTAGGTACCACCGCAATGTCTATTTCTCCCGTGAAACAACAGTATAAATGCACTGTTGTGTTTCGTATTGAAGGACATTGTAGCTAGAGTAACCACTGGATATATTGAGACTTAATATCTTATGTTTCAGGATGGCGAGCGCAATAGAATGTTGCTACTGTTCATGAGCGGTCGTATCGCTTACCATCAGGCGAACTGCTTGCTCGTTTCGCCATTCAATGCAATAAAAAAAATACGGGTCCAACGTAGTAGGCACGATGGGCATGCCCACAACCCTAACGGACTCATAACGTCACAGTTCCACTATATCGATCGTCTATCGAGATCGATAGACTTATAATATTATATCAAATGCCATAATACCATCAATATAAAATCGCAGAGTTAAATCTTTACTGCGTATAACGATCATGAGCAAGATCATACAGACTCCCACTTCGCTGATTTTCGGGTTGTCATGCCCACAACTTTTTTTGAACGCTAGATCCGCCCTTGGTTTTGTTCGGTGAGTATGATTTCCGATTTTTTTTATTGCATTGAATGGCGAGAGCCGAGACGAGCATACCGTTCGCATGATCGTAAGCGATGCGACCGCTCATGAACAGTAGCAAAACCAAACAATACCTTCAATTACAAAGCAATGCCACCATTCCACTGCGCTCGCCATCCTGAGACATAAGTTAAGTCTCAGTATGTCCAGTAGTTACTCTGGCTACAATGTCCTTCAATCCGAAACACAGTACATTTAAACTGCCGTTTGACGGGAGAAATATAATGCATCTTCCAATTATTTTTCCTTCCCGCTCCCCTCCCGATTTTGGGAGCTACACATCCATGATATATTGTGTTATTATCTGCATTATTTTAACAACTTTTCGACTGCCTATGATTATATAAGTTATGTTTTTAAAATGTAAATCCATTATTGGCCGTAAGATAAGCACACCAGTTGTATTATATTAGCATTAAGAGCTGTGGATTTTGTTGAATAAAGAAAATAAAATAAAATAAAATGATCCGCGCGTTGTGTATGTTTATGTGCTGTGATCACTTACCATCAAGTCACGTGTTTGCTCGTTTGCTCGACAATCAAAATAATATAACAAGGATCAGAAGTATCACATAGCTTTTCGAAGTCGTGTGAATTGATAGTCAATCACCACGCACTTTAACGGTGAAGGAAAACATCGTGAGGAAACCTGCATACCATAGCGGTTTGTACGAATTTCTATGGAAGGTAGAGTCCACTAACCCGCGCTAGGCTAGCGTGGCAGCTTGCAAATAAGCTTAGAATTACTGAAGTATTATATTAAGAAATATAATATCTGAATGAGGAAGTACGTGATAAATAGTGAAATTAAACTAGAAATAGAGGAGACTAACATCTTCGGAATCTCTTCAATATTCAAAAAAGGGTAGGAAAAGATGCCACTTATATCATCCAATATTTTACATACCTTATCTTTGCTTAAATGTAATAGAGGCAAATGTATATCCATAAGTTACCAAAGTACTGGATAATCATGTGAAGTTACTCACAAAATAATTCACTCTAAGTAAATTGGGGTTCGAACCCAAGACCTCACAGTTCACAGCTCGTATAAAAAGGCATTGAACCCTTTCGAATCATAAAATTGCCTCATAATAAATATACAATTTGTACGCCGTATTTAAAGGCACTATGTTAAAACGTCTTATGCACATAATAAATTTAAAAAAAATACCTGTCGAAAGAACGGCCTCCAGTCACTTTTCCCGCCATTTACGATCTCGTATTTACAGTCGAGCTCCATGTTTGTCTATGGCCACTGGCCCCGGCGACTCGCGGAATTAAAATGACTGATATTCAAAATTAACTCGTAAGATAATCTTATTATTACTGGAACGAATTTTTGGTAATAAATTAACACTGTGCAATGCATGTGGATTTGCCTGTAAGGTTTATAAAATTTTTATATATTAAGTAATATTTTTTCATTAAATAATATACTAGAGGGGACACTGTAAACAAAATGTTTGTAACAAAATAAAGGGTATCTTCTATTTCTGTCTCTGTCACGCCTACGAAGTAATATTATCTTCTCTCTCGCTTCACTGTGTACTGTGCACGCACCATACGCAGAGATTTCGTTCCCGATGTCCACTCTAGTATAATACCTCAATATATTTTGTATAAAAGTAATACTATTAAAATAAGTAAGGAAATATAAGTGGTTGAGCTGTCCTTTGACATTCATGACTTAGTATGCATGGGCAGGCTCTTCCGGCCCGGTATTACTGCTTCATAGAAAATCGACGAGAAGCGACAGTATTGCAGTTTTTTATCGGTGAGTGAGATAGCGGATGCCCAATACCTCTTTTCTCTTTCCATCTTTGTTCCTTCTCGCTCTCCTCTCGATTCGACGGTCCGACAACATATCTATGAACCAAGCGTTGTGAATGTCCATGTGAAACACTCACCATCACGTGACCCGTTTGCTTACTTTGTCTATCACTACATAGTATAAAACAAAGTCGCTTTCTCTGTCCCTATGTCCCTTTGTATGCTTAAATCTTTAAAACTACGCAACGGATTTTGATGCGGTTTTTAATAGATAGAGTGATTCAAGAGGAAGGTTTATATGTATAATACGTACATATTAGTGTACAGAAATCTATTTGTACCCGGTCGAAACTGGGCCGGCCCGCTAGTAAAGAAAAAAAAAATACTTAGGTTACTTCAACATTATTAGGAAGTCAATTAATACGAACCCAAAGTAATGAAAGAAATATAAAACCTTTTGAAGTCGGGTAAAAAAGTTTTACTTACACCTATTTCAATAACAATATTACTTGATAAAAGGTTTTTGTTTTAATTATGCATGGTAATTACTGATTATATTAAATATATTCCTGCATATCAACATTTTTTGTCAGCATGTATAATGGAAATAATAGTAATGCCAATGATCTCACATTAACTATTAATAGAACTTATAACAAAGAAAATAATACCATTTTTATATAACAATCACATACATAGTCTTGACTCCACACTAAAATCGTCTTGTGTCGTGTATCAGAAATTTCGAGAGACTTTGGTCTCACAAAAACCCAGACTAGGGACAATATCTATATGTTATGGACCAAGTGATTAATCTGGCATTATTCATAATGCCCGGGCAATATGAAAAGTACGCGAAATAATGTGTTGTTGATGACTGATGTGGCCTGGACTCAAAAGCTAACTGCACCCAGGCAAAGCCAGCCCCGACCGCTAGTATTAAATAAAATAATTAATTTGGCTTCATTGCTCCACTGTATTGTACTGGAGAATAAGTAATCGTTGTATGCACACCCCATCCTTTGTAACAATAAAATGTATGTATTTTACTCCATTTTCTAATCTTAAACTCACAATCAAATATTTTTTGCTTTTTAGTTGGATCGTTTATAAAAGCGTGGTATTAAGTTTCTTTAAACTATAATTTAATTGACTGTCCTATAAAAAAATATCTACGGCTGTAGTATCAAAGGAAGACATCTGCGTACAAATCATCCACATTTATTAAAAAAAATCAATCCGACGCGACGTTTCGAAGGGGGTCAAAATTATGTTCCAATTAAAGTTAAGTAAGATTCCATTACATCCTAACATACGTCTGAAGCTAATAAAAGCGTATTAAAAATGCTAAAATGTACTGGAGGGCCTATCTTCACTACATATTATAAAACAAAGTCGCTTTCCCTGTCCCTATGTCCCTTTGTATGCTTAAATATTTAAAACTACGCAACGGATTTTGATGCGGTTTTTTTAATAGATAGAGTGATTCAAGAGGAAGGTTTATATGTATAATACATACATATTATTGTACAGAAATCTATTTGTACCCGGGCGAAGCTGGGCCGGGCGCTAGTTAGTTTATAAATCAATAAACAATTACCTGAAATATAGAAATCCTTTTAATAATGGCAATAAGAATTGTCACGTTTATACATTTAAATACGAGCACGATAAAATGATGATAATAACTGAATATGCAGTGGTGTGTAGTATTCTACAAGAGATTATCACTGGTCGATGCCTGATTATCTACGGAATAACAGACTTAATCCGAAACGCGACGGTTTGCATGAATAAACTTACGCCTCTTTCCTAGAAGGGGTAGGTAGAAATGTTACCAGGACACTCACGTTTTGCCTTGTATATTCCGTCTATTTTGTCATACGTAATAATCTATAGAAGGCGATTTTTCCATACGTAATAAATGAATACACCCAACAGTATACATAGTCATGACTTCACACTAGTAATGGGAATTATTGCCATTTCAAATCAACATCACCACCTTGTTATTTTGGAAACCTTAGCATGCTCTATAGTTTTGCTTTTGCTAATTGCGATCCCCCTCCTCCTCCCCGCAGTATTTGTAAACAAAGAAACTGACCATACGCTATTTTTCTCATCGTTTTTTTTTTCTTAAATGGGGTGGTAATACACTCACTCCTTCATAGATTACACGAAATCGTATCAAAATATTAGCCGATCGGCTTTGTGAATCGCAATTGCAAATCGCAAATATGTAGCTTACTCATATAACTTGTGAAATGTTATTATCGACTTCAATTGATATTTTTTATTGTTATTGGTATTTATTCCACTACTACCCCACACTAAGATAAACGCCCGAATACTGGTCCGCCATTCAAATAATAATTTGCTCTTAACGGCGCATGCCCCACTTAGCCAAAACATTTACGGGATCAACGTAGTTAAGCGCAACTTATATTTACGTTGCTTTCCAGTATTCAGGCGTAAGTCTTGTGTCGTGTATCAGGAACTACGAGAGACTTTTCTGTCTCACAAGCAGACCCCAAAAAAAAACTTGCGGTTCATATAAACATTTGTCTCGGGGCGGGGATCGAACCTGCGGCATTTCGTTCCACAGCCGGCGTATAACCAACTACGCCACAAAGGCACGAAGGTGCATTATAGGCAATATGTAAATTATTAAGATCGAGTTACAATTCGTTAAAAATTACGTTTCTTGTATGGGATCCTCCCTTTAATTTTTATTTTATTGTTCATTTTGAAAGATAATATACAACTAAATATTCCGTGAACATTTTAAGCGTCTACCTGATGGCTGTTACTGTTATTAATATTGAGCAAAATAATACGAAAAAAACACGTTTATTGTTTGGGGACCGCCCTTAATATGTTCATTCTTTTTATTCCTAGTAATGGTTATTATAGCGGCAACGGAAATACCTACATGATTAGTAATAATTTCAGCTTTCTAGCTATCACGGTATATGAGATACAGCCTGGTGACGGACAGACACACGGACAGATAGCGGAGGCTCAGTAATAGGGGGCCCTACTATATAAATCCGAAACGAATTTCGAAACTTCGGACGATCGAAGTTTATATACGATACGAATGTACCTACTCTATGAAAGTTCGAATTTGTATAACGTACATCGTAACTATAAGTATACGGTTACGACCATAAGTCAATAACGACCATACGTATATGTAGGTACATTCGTATCGTATATAAACTTCGATCGTCTGAAGTTTCGAACTTCGTTTCGGATTTATAGAGTAGGGCCCAGGGTTCCGTTTTACTTTTAACCATTAAGTTATGGAACCCTAAAAAATATGTGTGTGCGGAAATAGGAAATACAACGTACACTTAGTAGTTTAAAAAACTATCGCCCGAATACTGGAACGCCATTCAAATAATATGTTGCTCATAACAGCGCACGGCCCACTTAGCCAGTACATTTAAGCGGGATTTACGTAAATGCAACATAATATTTAAGATGTGTTCCAGTATTCGGGCGTATAAAAGATGAAAAAAGCTAATGGGTTAATCGTGGTTCGATGTTGTTTAGCTGATTAACAAAATTCACGAAATTCTGCCAATTCACTGTCATAAACATGCGGAAATTATGTTAGCTGACTACTGATTTCAGACATGAATGTAAACAGACATAGGTACATTTTATTACAACAGCATACACAAATTTAAAATAAATAACATATAAGTGCGTAGTGGCCTGTGGGACTAGTCGCGGCTGCCAACATGTTCACGGTGGTCGCGGGTTCGAATCCTTTATCCTTTGGCACACCTCTGACTTTTCGGAGTCATGTGTATATTAATAGTCAATCAACAAGCACAAAAACGGTGAAGGAAAACATCGTGAGGAAACCTGCATATCATAGCGATTTATTAGAATTCCTATGGTATGTAAGTTCACCAACCCGCATGAGGCCAGCGTGGTAGGCTATATGGCCTGTGATAGGACCTAACCACCCTCAATCATACTCTCGATTGTGGAGGAGGATACAGATACACTTGTTTAAGAGTTTTGGGGAGCGATTTGTTAGAAATCGTGTGAAGGAAAAATAATATGCAGATTGGATGCAATAAAACTTGGGGGTTCGAAGGAAAAACATTTTTTATTTTCTCCTTACTCTAGTTTTTACAATGTTGTTGTCATAGTTTCTTTAAACCATATTATGTATTTACATTTGCGATACTTATTTTATTATACCATAATATAATATGTTAGGCGAAATTATACATATTTGATGCACAAAATACCTCTATGTACAGGAGTAGCATCGATGTCGAACTCTTACCATGGCGTTTTATTTTATGAGCAGATTTGTTCCATGATAAATATTGACATTATTTGTGTTAATATTATTCCATGTCATAAATAATAAGGACATTGTCTAGTTATTGAGCAAGAGGATAAATGTTGCTTTGATGCCGTGCCCATCCGAATTACCATATAACTGTCATAACATGGACACAGCATCCAACAGTTCTACAACCCACAACACAATTACAGCAATACTTCTTTAAGGCGTTTATACCGGAACCATTGCCATCAATTAATTAATATACAAAATATATTTTTCGGTTTATGTGCCTACTTGAAATTCTGGCTCTTAGTAAGAAGCAGTTCGGACCGAAGTTATTTCCTTCCGTTACACTAACTCTGTGGTTATTGCATACCTCTACCCTGTAACAACCGTTAAATCTTATATGCTCACCGTAATTTGAGTTTGCTTGTTTAATTTGGTATGTGTCTGGAAATCATTATTTTGTTGGTTTGAATGCTTATTATAGAAACATCACACAAAATTATCAGCTTTTAGAGAATTATAAAAACATTACGAACTAAAATAATATATCACAACTACACCCAAATCCTCAATTTTAAAAGAAAATTAAAAATTGGCAACACTTTCATGGCGTTTGATCTGGGAATGTATAACACAAATACTCATGTAACTGTTTTCCCGGTAGCTACTTTTTATTATAAAAATAATATTCCCGGAGTATTTCAGTAAACAAATAATACTATCATTGTGGATAAATTGAGTTATGATTTTGTAATAAAACTGTAAAGTGGGCAGGTGTAGGGCCAATTTTGGGCATTTTCCTTTCAATGTAAAGAAAGAAAGGCCCGATGAAAATTTAATGAATTCTATATAACGAAAAGCATGTTATGCGCTCTGTTTATATAACGTGTTAAAAAATATATGGAGTTGGCCGTCTGTCCTATGTCCTAAATCGGTATCAAAAACCGGATAGTTTGAAGGATTGATATAAACCAGACATTGAGGCTATCCCTAATTATTTAAAGATCGGTATTTGCGGAAAAGTTTCGATTTCCAGCACCATATTTTTTTATAGATGTATAAATTGTGTGCGAAAGAGACAAATCCATGCGAAAAGAAAATGTGCACGGGAAAGAAAGAAACGACCGATTAATAAATGAAAGAAATTTAAACACGATAAAGATATAAATTACATGTGAGTGGTTTGGTTGTGTGAGTTTTCTTAACGTGTAAAATTATTCGGTCTGTCTTATTTATTAGTCTGTGAAGTGCAGTAAATCAAAACAATTCAAAAGTTCAAAGAAACAAATCGCCGGTATCAAATACAGATATTAAATTGTTTTTCATATTTAAACATATGGCCTTTCGTTACTGCACAAGTGCACATATATTAGAATACTCCTAATTCGGACTATTACGAATAAATATTAAATTTGTTTAAAAATAAGCAAGTATTTTACTAGAAAACAAAACAACATGAACAAACGGCTTGATACCATTGTGATTCCTTTAGCAAATCACATTTTTTAGAGATTTAACTGGTGGTAGGTCTCTCATGTGTGAGAGGCTGCCTGGGTACCACTGCAATGTCTATTTCTCCCGTCAAATAGCAGTTTAAATGCACTGTTGTGTTTCGGATTGAAGGACATTGTAGCCAGAGTAACTACTGGACATATTGAGACTTAACATCTTATGTCTCAGGATGGCGAGCGCAGTGGAATGCCAAGCTTTGTAAATCAAGGTGTTGTTTGGTTTTGCTACTGTTCATGAGCGGTCGTATCGCTTACCATCAGGCGAACGGCATGCTCGTCTCGCCATTCAATGCAATAAAAAAAAAACTATTGTATACAATTTGTGAAACGCTATATTTGATTTCACTTGCTAAACTTTATCATAATTGTTATTTATTCCATCATAATTCAAAGCAAAAAATATGAATTCAAAGTCGTTCTTTTTTTAGTAACTAAAATAAGTTTTAAATGAATGTATGAATAAATCCGTGGGTATATTAAATAAAAGGTTTAATATGATTTAATAAATTTATTACAAAAATATTCACAAGGTACAATTTCATTTAAGTACAAAGTTTTTAATTTATATTGCCTCAGAGGCGTAGTTGTAGTGCGGTGACTACGACGCTGGGGCCTTGGGTTCGAATCCCGGGTAGGATAAAGTGATATATTTTTTAGTCATTATCAATTTGGAGTCAAGAATTTGTACCCGATATGGCGATAGGCTCGCCCACTATCACATCGTGGGTCCTTAAAGTGCTTCTGCCTACCCTTTCTGCGAGGAAGACTTATAAATCTGTTTTTGTAGAAAGTTAAGGAGAGAGAATAGGAGAAAGGGGAATAAGGGGAAAAAGGATAAGGGGAGGGGGTTTAGGGGTAGGTGAGTTTTTATTACTCTAATTATTCCTACGGTAGCAACACGAAGTGAAGACATTAAGGAAGAGGTCAGGAGGTAAAGGGAGGTTGCGAATTTAGGGGGAGGTGAATTTTTATTACTCTATTTATTCATACGGAAGAAACACGATGTGTAGACATTAATGAGGAGGTCGGAGGAGATAAGGGGAGGTAGAGGGTTGTAGGGGAGGTGAAGTTTTATAACTTATTTATTCATACGGAAGTAACCGGATT
The DNA here is from genome assembly GCA_023078785.2 of Hyles euphorbiae. NCBI lineage: Eukaryota > Metazoa > Arthropoda > Insecta > Lepidoptera > Sphingidae > Hyles > Hyles euphorbiae. The sequence continues at coordinate 3,834,574 of CM041054.1, forward strand.
TGTAAACACTAAGGAGTTCGGAGGAGCTAAGGGGAGGTTAAGGATTTAGGGGGAGGTAATTTTTTATTACTCTATTTACTCATACGGAAGCACCACGATGTGTTGACACTAAGAAGGAGATCGGGGAACTAAGGGGAGGAGGAGGGGAGGACGTAGGGGATGTTACTTTTTAGTACTCTAATTATCCATACGGAAGCGACACGATGTGAACACATCAAGGAGGAGGCAGGGGGGGGGTAGGGGGAGGTGTCTACGCTTGTCGGTGCACGCGCCTCACGTGTCGCGACAGACAGGAGTGCCACGCGAAGCGCGCGGGACACGCGCCGCAGCGGTACCAACACTCGCCGCTGTGTAGCGCGCGCGCGTGACTGCGTAGCTTCGCTTGGTTCTGTGTGGGGAGGACTTTATGTTACTATCGCCCAAATACTGGAACGCCATTAAAATAATAAGTTGCTCTTAACAGCCCACGACGCAATTAGCCAGTACATTTAATCGGGATTAACGTAGTTAAGCGCAAGTTATATTTAAGTTGCGTTCCAGTATTTGAGCGTATGTCGTCTTGATATCTCCAAATATTGATCAGTAATTAAATTAGAGGTTATTGCGGTCATATATTGGAGCGCAAAAATAAAACGTGGTCAGTCTTTCACTTGATTTACGTGTCAATAAAAAGCAAAAGTAAACTGTCTAATTAGATAGACTAACGCCCGAATACTGGAACGCCATTCAAATAATAAGTTGCTTTTAACAGCACACGGCCCACTTAGCGACTACATTTAATCGGGATTAACGTAGTTAAGCGCAACTTATATTTAAGTTGCGTTGCAGTATTTGGGCGTTAAACACAAAAATAAACCATTTCGGTATCTAAGGGATGTTTTCACCTTTATTATTGCCAAAAATCAAACAACATCTGGTAATCAACACAGTCTACTTGTGAGCAAAAACTCCTTTATAACAGTTAAGTTCTTTGAGAGGGGTTAGGCCATACAATTGTAATAACTCACCGGAAACGCCTTTCCGCAGTGATCGCACAGATGTTCCGCTTGCCCGTTCTTGTGTACGACTTGTTTGTGAAGGTATAATGATGTGTTGCTTTTGAATACCTGCCAATAACATTTAAAAAACTCTTTAATGCTCTTCTCCTATTGGTCTTCTGTATCAGCCCATATACGTCCCACTGCAGGACACGGGCCTCCTCTACAATCGAGAGTACGATTGAGAGTGGTTAGGCCATATATTCTACAATGCTGGCCTTGTTCAGTTTGGCGGAGTTACATACCATAGCGTTTAATATTTTCATTAACTCTCCGCTCTTTTTTATCATAACGTGATGTTCTATAGCCTATAGCCTTCCTCGATAAGTATGCTATCCAATGCTAAAATATTTTTTCGATTTGGACCAATAGTTACTAGTGTTGAAATAAATAGCAATAGCAATCATAAATAGCAAGTGAAATCGATAATGACATTTAACAAGTTATACCGGGTATATCAAGACTGCTACCGAAAACGAAGCCGGGTGGTAGTTTAACCCATTCAATGCGGCGCACGCCGATCGGCGTATTATTTTTTCTTACTCAGATGCTGACAACGCCGATCGGCGTAATGTAGAGTTATTTTATATTTTTCCCAAATTGGAAGTTTTAATTATAAAATATAGACCAATGTGTTTATAATTTATCAGGGAAAAGCCTGGTACAAATAGTTTCTGGATATTTCAGTTCTAGAAAAGTTGAGTTTTCTTACTCAGGTGCGGCAAACGCCAATCGGCGTTTTTCAGGGATTCACAACTATTGGTTATAAAAACATCAATATTATATTTATTTATTCATATTATTTTTTTTCAAATACCGGCCGGGATAACGCCAGGTAGAAGAAGAAGAAGATTATTTTCAAATAGCCAAAACTTCTTCGTTATGTTTTACTTAAAATCTACTACTCGTAAACGAAGTTATATATAATAATACTCATATTACTGCAAAGAAACCAATCACAACACACCTTTTATTTTGTATGCGCACGGGCGCAGGTAACGTCTGATTAATTGCATTGTTTGACACCATTGACGGTAAACAGACGTTCTCTAAATTTTCTATGTGATTTTCGACGACCCTTGCTTTGTTCCCGGATCCTGTGATTTTGCTTAGACGACGACTTTGGGTATTTTGAAAGATTGATTGAGTGCATCATACGTTATCAGGCACACAAATTGAGAATTAGGTAAGTTTCTATAGATTATTACGACTATTGTATTTTAATTAAAAGATAAGTAGCTTTATCAGTGTTTAGTTCACCTACTATATTAACAAAATGCGATTTTGCTCACTGCGTGACACAAAGTAACTTTTTAATTATTATTTTTTCAGCCCAGAATTAAACACAACAATGAATAACTCGTGGTAGGTCTCTCATATGTGAGAGGCAGCCTGGGTGGGTACCACCGCAATGTCTTTTCTCCCGCCAAACAGCAGTTGAAATGCATTATTGTGTTTCGGAAGGAAGGACATTGTAGCCAGAGTAACTACTGGATAAGTTGCTCGTAACGACTGCATCATTCACAATGCGGATGGCCCGCCGCTGCGATTCATCCAAGGCATCGAGCAGGTACTGGGCGGATCCATCCCAGAGGTGCAAACAGTACTCCATACCCGGCCGGACCTGCGCTTTATACAAGCGATAAAGCTGCCCGGGCGTGAAGAACCGACGCACCCTGTTCAGGACCCCAACCCTGCGTGATGTGGCAGATATTACGCCCTCGATGTGATCCCTTGGATTGAGATCACAGCGGATATCCACACCAAGGATACTTAGGTCATTCCGCATTGAGAGGGGAGTACCCTGAAGAATGGGGAGGGGAGAGAACGGGGATTTTTTGCACGTGAACGCACACACCTGAGTTTTCTTGGCATTTTCTTGGCATTGGAGTTTTGTTGGCATACCAATCTAGAATATGCAGATTGGAATAGTTCCCGTAGCCAATTCTTTTCACATTCAATTGTAATTAGAATTGTTACCAAAAAATATGCATAAAACGTACGTTTATTTGTTATACTTGCTAAAACCAAACCATAATCAATAAAAGCAGATTTTTGATGATCAAACTGACCTTAATTGTTCTAGTATGTTAGCCCTCTTCACAATAAATAAATTATTATTCAAATTGTGTTTCGTATTTTATTCCGTACGTGTGAATACCTGAGTAGGTACTTTTACCCAGTTAGGTATTTTTTTTCTATCAAGAAGATTGACAGAAAATATTTATGAAGATATTTATGAGATTGAGAAACACCGACAATTAACAATAATATGAGGATACTTTTTTTTTTAAATAAATTTATTTTATTTAAATAAATTTGATCATTTTAATAATAATAAGTATCTATCCATTATCTATGTATTGACATTTAATTATTGTGAAATTAAAAAAGTAAATGGTTTGCAACCCCTGATAATATTCGAAGTTATCAATAATATATTTTTTTATGCTTTTAACAGGATGTTTGTAATTTGTAAGAGCACAATAGAAATACTTATCAAATAAAGATAATTTATTTACCATTTAAATCCATAATCTATTACAAAAACTGCAGATATTCCTTTTCTGAAATTTCTATCACCAAATCTTCACGAATCTTATATAAAACTGGTTAAAGTAATTAAATTAATTCTGCTCCTTGCTAACAACAGTCGTTATTGCAACAACTATAGCGTACTACTGAAAAAATCTCATGAATTCGAAATGAATCCATCGAAATTCATAACGAAGTGCTGAAAACGCCGATCGGCGTTTTATATTTTTTATCTCTCAGGGGCGGCTCACGCCGATCGGCGTTTGCGTTAATAAGTATGCCGCATCTGGGTAGCGAGAGTAAAATTTGTTGCCGCATTGAATGGGTTAAGCGACTTCAAACACAATGCAACAGAAAATGTTGGAAAAAAAGCGACAATATTTTTTGTTCTTTTTTTTATATGTCGTATTTGGGTGATAAATAATTTTTTTCGTAAAATAATAGTTTATACCCTTTTATTTATAAAGACTCTAAGGTATAATAGAGTTTAAATTATTATTTTACCAAAAACTATGGATTTACCATCCAAAAATGACGATATTTAAAAAATTACTTACGCGTTTCTTACCAAAATTTTTAGTTGCATTGTGTTTGTAGTCACTAAAACTACCACCCGGCTTCGTTTTCGGCAGCAGTGTTGAGATACCCAGTATAAATAGGCTACATTTTGCGATTTGTGATTGAGATTCACAAAAGCGATCGACTAATATTTTGATACGATTTCTTGTAATCTATGAAGGAGTGCGCGTCTTTTACCAACCCATTTAAAGAAAAAACGATGAGAAAAATGGTTATTTAATGGTTTTTTTGTTTACAAAATCTTTGCAATTAGCAATTGGAAAAAATATAGAGCATTCTAAGATTTCCAAAATAATAAGGCGGTGATGTTAATTTGAAATAGCAATAATTTTCATTACTAGTAGTTATTGAGATTACCGCGTACATACAAACTCTTCAGCTTTATATTAGTATGGATAAAACCTCCGCACAATTGCAATTTTTTTTGTAGGATTGGCATAAATAATATTTGCGACCGTTCACAGTGGTTGAGACGTATTTGGGGTAATATAGATTGAATATAGTGTCTGGTATGAATATAGCATATCGGCTAAACAAAACCTTTTTTGCCCAATACTTTAAAAAAATTAAAGTGGTAAAGCTATTACTGGTAGTTCTCTCATATGTGAGAGGCCCCCTGGGTAGGTACCATGACATTGTCTATTTCTTCCGCCTAACAGTAGTGTAAATGCACTGTTGTGTTACGGTTAGGAGGACATTGTAGCCAGAGTAACCACTGGACATATTTTGACTTAATTATATCTTTGATTTTTTTTTTTTTTTTTTTTTTATTTAATATGAAAAGTCTACCTACAATTGTTACAATGATTCTTGCAATAAAAATATAAAACAAAAAATAATCTTAACTAATTGCACAATTAATAACAGGTAAACATAACAAATAAAAAAAAATACAACATATGAACTTAACAAACTAAGAAAAAATTAAATAATTATACTTAAAAACAGAAATTAATAATGTTGTTTGGTTTTGCTACTGTTCATGAGCGATCGTATCGCTTACCATCAGGCGAACGGGATGATCGTCTCGCCATTCATTGAAATAACAAAAAGCAAATACGACGATAGAAAATGTGATTCTTTTCGGCAAAAATTTTGGTTACATTATGTTTGAAGTAATTAAAACTACCACCCAAGTACCAAGTGCGTGGTGGCCTGTTGGTAAACGGACTAGACGCGGTGGCCAACATGTTCATGGTGGTCGCGGGTTCGAATCCCAGCGCACACCTCTGACTTTTCGGAGTCATGTGTGTATTGATAGTCAATCACCACGCACTAAAACGGTGAAGGAAAACATCGTGAGGAAACCTGCATACCATAGCGATTCATAAGAATTTCTATGGTATGTAAGTCCGCCAACCCGCACTAGGCCAGCGTGGTGGACTATATGGCCTAACCACTCTCAATCGTATTCTCGATTGTAGAGTAGGCCCGTGCCCTGCAGTGGGACGTATATGGGCTGATACATTCAGAAAACTACCACCCGGCTTCAATTTCGGTAGCAGTCTTGATACACCCTGTATAACATACCTTTTTACATACGTTACAAGTATGCACATAATTCTTGAGGTGTTCCCAGTCCACATGATCTTTTAGTCTGGTTTTATTCGCAAAACGCTTTCCACAATCACTGCACATGTACCTGATGATATAAAATTAAATTTTATTCTACAAGGCATGTTATTTTCAATGTATTTCTTATTTAACTCGTAAATTTTACGATGCTTGCGCACAGCAATACTCAATGAACGACATTATTAATTTAACTCTTAACTGGGGCCCTACTCTGTAAATCCGATACGAAGTTCGAAACTTCGGACGATCGAAGTTTATACTGGGTATATCAAGACTGCTACCGAAAACGAAGCCGGGTGGTAGTTTTAGTGAGTACAAACACAATGCAATTAAATTTTTCGCAAAGAAACGTAAAAAATATTTTTAATGATTTTTAAATATCGTCATTTGTGGGTGGTAAATACATAGTTTTTGCTAAAATTATAATTTAAGCTCTTATATACCTTAGAGTCCTTATAAATAAAAGGGTATACACTATTATTTTAGGAAAAAAATGAATTTACCATCCAAATACGACCATAGGAAAAAAAACATCGCTTTTTTTAACATTTTCTGTTGCAATGTGTCTGAAGTCATTAAAACTACCACCCGGCTTCGTTTTCGAAGCAGTCTTGATATACCCGGTATACGATACGAATGTACCTACATATACTTATGGTCGTTATTGACTTATGGTCGTAACCATAGACTTACGTTTACGATGTACGTTATACAAATACGAACTTTTATAGAGTAGATACATTCGTATCGTATATAAACTTCGATCGTCCGAAGTTGCGAACTTCGTATCGGATTTACAGAGTAAGGCTCCTGTCTCCGCCCAAGTGCATACATTTATCAAAATAGCTGCCAAAATGTGTAATCCAATTTAGAATATCGACCAATGAACGACAAAAAAAACCGTATTTACTAGATTATTCACTACTGCTTCCCTCCCATATGTCCTAGCGTGATGATATATAGACTATAACATTTCTGGATAAATAATCTATCCAACACAAAAACATTTTTTTAACTCGAACCAGTAGTTCTTGAAATTAGAGATAACAAACAAACAAATTCTTCAGCTTTATACCGGGTATATCAAGACTACTACCGAAAACGAAGCCGGGTGTTAGTTTAAGCGACTTAAGACAAAATGTAATAGAAAATGTTGAAAAAAAGCGTCATTTTTTTTGTTTTATTTTTCCTATAGCCCTATTTGGGTGGTAAATACATTTTTTCCTAAAATAATAGTGTATACCCTTTTATTTATAAATAATCTAAAGTATAAAAGAGTTTAAATTATTATTTTAGCAAAAACTATGTATTTACCACCCAAAAAAAGGCGATATATAAAAAATCATAAAAAATAATTGTCACGTTTCTATGCGAAATTTTTAGTTGCATTGTGTTTGTAGTCACTAAAACTACCGCCCGGCTTCGTTTTCGGTAGCAGTCTTGATATACACAGTATATTAGCATAGATACTTACTTGAAATCGTTTTCCGACACGTGTTTCTTGCTTATTTTCATGTGTTGTTTGTACGTTGCTATTGACGAAAACGTTCTGTTACAAGGCTCGCATACCAATTCACCGTTAGCCCTGAAAGTTACCCTTGTCTGTGGTATACTTGTAAGGATAATAATAGTTATAACGTCAATATTTTGTACTACATTACTAATTATTTTTGTACTATATTACTAATCATTGTATATTTTGCACCACCGCCACTATTATTAATTATTGCATTTCTGTCCATCACAAGGTTGTCTGGAAGAGATCGCTTAAAGCGATAAGACCGCCCTTTGTACCTACAATATTACACGCTTTATATTAGCTTCACTTGTATGTTTGTATGTTTGTAACCGACTCCTTAAGACGCGATTTTGACCCACTTTAAACGGACAGATTTCATTCAAATTTTGCACACCTGTCAAAGACCGATGACAATACAATAATTCGATTAAAATATATAATTATCCTGATTAGATTCGCCAGGATTAATTATTCTTATAATTGATGACCATTGCTACTGACCACTAGGTGGCGTATAGATGAACATAATTTGCTACTGACTAATAGATGGCGTGATCACGTCAATAATGCATGTTTGCACTATTCATCGCTAGATGGCGTTAACATTGTATTCTTCAAGTGTCAAATGTTACTACTGACCAACAGATGGCGTTATTGATTGGAAATACAGCCGTAGATGGATGTTTTTAGTCAAAACAATTATATAATAGTTAAAAAAAACTAAAATACACGCTTTAATAAGATATACAACTAAAAAAGTAAAAATAATTGATACTGAATTTAAGATAAGAAAATGGAGTAAAATACATATATTTTATTGTTACAAAGCGTGGGTGCAGGAGGATAAGTAATTGTTGTAAACATTTTTACTTGTATATCTTATTAAAGCGTGTATTTTAGTTTTTTTTAACTATTATATAATTTTATCTTTAACTGTAAGTGTAATATGTACTATCCCATAAAATATGTGTGTGTGCAATAAAGGATATTATTATTATTATTATATTATTTTTAATTAGCATTAAGTCTCTGTATGTCTGTATTTTTAATAAAAGAATTTTCAATTTTTTTTTTCTTTCAAACAAGCAGGTAACAATTATACAAATTTATTCCTGCACGTTGTCAGCCCTCGAAGGTAGGGCCCGAGCAATGGGACACAGACTAATGCATGCAACATTCCCTTTGTGCGTACAGTCAGCGACATAAGTCGCTACACAGTCCCGAGATTTGGTATTGTCTTATCATCCATAATAATAATTATTTTCAATATCGTATGGCACTTCTCGGCATAGATGACTTACTTGGTTATATTTTACGACTACAGAGTAGTACGTACAAATTTCAATTCATAAAAAAGTTAACAAAAAATGTGAAGTGTTCTACTTATGTTGCTGACTGTACATACATAACTCTGTCATATTTACTGGTGGTAGGTCTCCATATGTGAGAGGCCATCTGGGTAGGTACCACCGCAATGTCTATTTCTCCCGTGAAACAGCAGTGTAAATGCACTGTTGTGTTTCGGATTCAAGCACATTGTAGCCAGAGTAACTACTGGACATATTGAGACTTAACACCTTATGTCTCAGAATGGCGAGCGCAGTGGAATTTTGCTACTGTTTATGAGCGGTCGTATCGCTCGCCATTCATTGCAATAAAAAATAGCGACATCTAGTGGCGCTAGCGCTAATTAACAGCTGATTATTTTTTGGGATTTTTTGGGACTTTGCATTACGAATAATTTAACTAAATATACCTGGCCTCGTGACTGTGCAGATGCCTCAGAAGGTTGCCCCTCCACTGGAACCGTTTGTCGCACTGAGTACAGGGGTACTGCTCTCTAGACTTGTTCACGGTCAGTTTGATCTGTTGTATGCGCGCCTGTTCTTTCTCCGGACTCGCCTCTTCCGGTAGGGATTCTTTTAGCTTCCTGTTTGGGAGAAATATACAATATAATATGCGAGGTGACTTATAATAGAGCTCTTTTTGACACATTTTGTTTACACTGTCCCCTTTAGTTTAATATCTCACCAATTTTAATTAAATTTTTTTTTCAACAAGGCACAAGCAACCTGCCTGCTGAATTTTATTCTAATGTAACCCCTAAAATAAAGAGCATAAATACTAAACAGGGTCCACATTGTACCTATTTATAAAATTTTAACATCTTTATAACATGTGGTGTGCTATAAAGATATTGAGTATTGAGTAAAAAAAACTGCAAAATACATACCTTAGTTTCAATTGTATTTGGTGTTTTGAGCTGGTTTTGACGTGTTTCCTGAGATTCGAAGACGTCGTGAACGATAGCCTGGGTAAAACAAATTAGATAATATATAAAAAACAGTTGCAAAAGTTTTGTTTTTGATGGCATTCTTTTTGTTTTTACCCCCTCATTCATAAGAAATCTCTAATCAACCACATATACTTAATTTACTTAAATCTCGTTAAGATATAAAACATTCATTAAGTTTTGCTATTAATTACAGATTTTACTACATGTTTTAACTAATATTGTCATTTTACAGAAAGAAAAAGAGATTTTATTCACTTGACAGTAACTTCAAAAATCTAACTGACAGACATTCGCCATTTTTCTTTATAAAATTTCGGATAAACAAAGGTGTCGGCCATTTTAAACTTTATGATTTATTAAATAATCAGTAATTTTGTTTGATTGTGTGTAAGTGCGTGGTCGCCTGTTGGTAACAGACTACACGCAGCTACCAACATGTTTACGGTGGTTGCGGGTTCGAATCCCATGACACATCTCTGACTTTCAGCGTCATGTGTATTGGCTTTCAATCACCACGCACTATAATGGTGAAGGAAACATCGTGAAGAATCCTGGATACCATACCGTTTTGTAAGAATTTCTATGTGATGTAAAGTCCGCCTGCACTAGGTTAGCTGGTGGAGTAACCACTCTCAATCGTACTCTCGATTGTAGAGGAGGCCCGTGCCCTGCAGTGGGACGTATATGGGCTGATACAGATTCATTTGTTTATAAATAAATTTTATTTTTTATTTATAATTAATTTTATTTATTTATACATGGTGATATTGACACATTGTACTTATTTTAACCTACATATTTCTTATCACCCCAGGTGGCATTTTTACATAATTTGGAAAAATATGAAAAGATTTTTTGACAAAAATTGTGGTTTTAGTTGTTATTATTTTTCAGATAGATATGAGTTTTTTTACCGCTTAGCTGAACTTCCAATCAGTTCGGCAACTTATCTGAGCTGTAAGAGACTCAGTATCTATAGGGGTTGATCAATAGCCTTGAAACCTAAAATCGCGATTTTTGACAAAACTATCAGGCAATTTTTGTTCAAACTTGGTACAATGTTACCTGGGATGGTTAGGAGCATGTGGTTTAAATTAAATACCAGATATCAATATCACGCTGTATAAGATTATTTACTTTATATTTACCTGCAAGGTTCACAATAAGGTTTCCTTTTCTGTCCCGTCTCTATACGGTGCGTCTCCAAATGTTTTCTCAAAGATGTCTTCCATCTAAATGTCTTGTCGCATATGTCACAAGGAAACGCCTCTGATTGTTTTGTACTAGAAGAAAATGAAAAGAATGGCCATTTTACTATGAAACTTAGTATCGGATTTTTTTGCCCAAGGGCGGATCCAGCTTTCAAGCCGGAGGGGGGGGGGTTCTTGTCAGAACACTGGGTTCAATTTCAATACTCGAATTTGTTATAATAATTTTTTAAACTTTGCTACAGCTTTGATTTGTGAACACACACAATTTTGTACTTTATTTATCGACATACCAAGAATTCACAGTCACATACATAGTCCTGACCGCACATTAAGATCGAGTCTTGTGTCGTGGGTATCAGGAACTACGAGAGACTTTTCGGTCTCACAAGCACCCAGACCCGAGAGAAATATTTGTGGGCCGCACAAACATTTCTCTCGGTGCGGGGATCGAACCCGCGGCCTCTCGTTTCACAGGCGGCGTCTAACCAAGTGCACCAGGGAGATGATGAATGAAAATGATACTTATTTTTAAATGATTTGGGTATAAAATTAAAATATGATCTTACCTATCTGATTCTTCTATGCATTCAGTCTTTCCAAATATTTCCTCGTCTTTATTGTTTACTTGTAATTCGAAGTTTGTACTGAAAAATAACAAAATATAACCTATATTTTACCTAATAGTTGTAGGCATAGGTCTATTGAAACCTATGTCTGGATCGAGGGTTTAATTACAATAGATATGATGAAAGAAGCAGAGTTAATTGGAAAAACAATTTTTAAGTAAAAACATATAAAAAATATTGAACACTGCCACAAGCCAAACCCAAAGATACTAGTTTTAAAAAGTTTACCGTTACTGATTTTAATTTGCGATATTATTATTTGTCAGATATCGTTCAGATTCTGTGCGGATATTGTCAGATTGTTCGGGTACAGTGCGGATAATGTCAAATACAGTGCGGATATTGTCAGATATTTTTCGCATAATGTGCGGATATTATCGGATATTATGCGGATATTCATATACCTGGTGCAGTGCACGGCGGCGTGATGCGTAGTGGCTGAGCGTTTGGTAGCATGCCTGCTGCCACACAAAGCGCATTCGAATCTGCGACGATGCTTGTTCGTATGGTAGTTGTATGAAACTTCCGAACTGAATGAACACTCACAGATGTCGCATTTGAAGTTTAAAGCGTTCTGGAACAATCCAATTTTATGTTGTACTGTATCGGTGTGTACTGTATACAGGATGATTTTGGTATAGGTGTAAAAATTTTTACAGGAGGTTCAAAATCATGTATATGGTCCATTAGTAAAATATGTTTTTTTTTATAAAAATGTTCCTTTATTTCTATTCTCTGTTCGATTCTGCTCTGACTGTCTCGGCGACGTAGTTGTACTAGGGTCGAAATATCATAAAAATCCAATATAAATTAACCCAACTTGGGACTCGAACCCGAGACGTCAGCTTTGTAACCGTACCCTAGTACAACTATACCACCGAGGCAGTCCGATCCAGTCAGTTTTCTAGGTATCTATACATATAAATAAAATTGAAGTGTCTGTTTGTAAAGTGAAAATAAATAAAAATGTCTAACTACATATCATTATATACACGATACCTGTAACGAAAATGAAATGACTTTAGATTTTTTTTGTCTGTCTGTCTGTTTGTTCCGGCTAATCTCTGAAATGGCTGGACCGATTTTGACGGGACTTTTATTATCAGGTAGCTGATATAATAAGGAGTAACTTAGACTACATTTATTTTAGACAAAATTCTTTTATTATAGAAATATAAAGTTTTTGTTAAATTCCACGCGGACAAAGCCGCGGGTACAGCTAGTTTTAAATAATATTGCCATCACAAAAACATATACACCCTGTATATATTAACTCACCAACTCATGCTTGACATACAAATGATCCTTCATATCGTCGCCATTGGGGAAGGTCTCAACACACCTCTCGCACCTAAACATGGCGTTCACATAGTCTTCTCTGAGCATCGCTTGCGCTCTCTCTTCTTGTATCTCTTGAGGAGTTAAAACTATTTCTTTGTATATGTGACGTTCTTTACGCTTCTTCTTCTTTTTTACCTTTAAATAAGATCCATAATTCAACAATTGCGGGCAAAGGAATGCCCATGTTAATGTGAAACTTAGTATCGGTGCGAAGGTTGTCCCTCGATGGAACTAACTTTTTTGTGTAGGCAAACATACAGGGTATATCACGACTGCTACCGAAAACGAAGCCTGGTGGTAGTTTAAGCGACTTCAGACACAATGCAACAGAAAAAGTTGCAAAAAAAACATTTTTTTTTGTTATTTTATTCCTATGGTCGTATTTGGATGGTAAATTTATTTCTTCCTAAAATAATAGTGTATACCATTTTATTTATAAGCGCTCTAAGGTATAAAAGAGTTTAAATTATTATTTCAGCAAAAACTATGGATTTACCACCCTATAATGATGATTTTTTTAAAAAAGATAAAAATAAAACATCGCTTTTTTTGCTACATTTTCTGTTGCATTATGTTTGTAGTCACTAAAACTACCACCGGCTTCGTTTTCGGTAGCAGTCTTGATATACAGTGGCGGCGTAAAGGGGAGGCGGGGGGGGGGGCGGTCCGCCCCGGGTACCAAGCACCAGGGGGTGCCAAAGACACCCACAGAAAGCACACAAAATCTACCTGTATCCAGAAATAACTACCAACCCTTGTATCTAGCTAAAATTCGGTCTTCTAAAATTCGGTAGCTGGGCCTCGTAGCGGATAAATTTGAGATTATCTGCTTGCACGAGTCTAGGAGCCACTTGCAGGGGCCCACATCACAGTTGATGGCGTGGAGGTCTCTATCATCTCCTGTTGAAGTATGTTAGAGTTGTCTTGTATAGTCGGTGGAATGTTCATGTCCTGCCATGAGCCTAAGATCGAAACTAGTCAAGGCAGCAGACGCATTCTTTAGCCTAGGGCTTCCCAAACTAAGCGTCACGAAGCCCTGGGGCGTCGCAGCATTGTCCCAGGGGCGATCGAGTCGAGTGAGCCAAACTGGAGCCCCGTTTTGGGGAAGCTTTGCTCAGAAAAGCAAGCACATTCATCCCATTATCAGTTAACCAAAAGTAAAATACATTTCTTTCTTTTCTAATTAAAATTAAGAGTTTTTCTGATAATCTATTATTAGGGGCTGATCTGAGGGAATCGTAAAAAAATATTATTTCTTAAGGGTTCGGCTTCGGGAGTTCTGGCACCCCTTACCAGAGGCTGTACGCGGAAGTTGTGCGATCGATGGCCTTTTACGGTTCCTTTCCGCTGTGTGCCATCATTGTGAAAAAACACACTCTTTCGGAGTGCCCACTCTGGGGTGACGAGCGCAGAATACTTCATGCAGCCGCCAGAGTGGACATCTCGGTCTCGGTCGTGATGCCCTCGATGGTCAAGATTGGCAAGGCTTGGCAAGCAAAACTCTCGTTCTGCGAGATCGTGATCTCGCAGAAGAATAGCACAAGACGGGATCGCGAGGTGAACGATCCCGCTCATTGCCACCTGCACAAAAGGGTTGCCGGGCAATAAACGACTGAACCGCTGCGGCGCCTCTACCCTGTCGTAGAGTATGAGAATTTCGCCACGGTATTACCTAACCGTCATAAGAGGCGACATTACGCTGGGCTGGGCATACTGTGCAGGGGGCGGTGCGCCCTTACCTACAGCAACTTGGATATGAGCGACAGGGCGCATGGCCTCATCTCTGACGTAGACGACCTAAACAACTTTAACTGGCGCCGCGTTTTGAAACAGTCGCACCCTTCAAAAGAAGAAATCCGGCATACGGTCTGCCCAGCAACCTGTGTTCGTGGATTTCCGGCTTTCTGCACGGGCGTAGAATACGTGTAGTCGTCGACGGACATGCTTCGGCGCTCATGTCGGTAAATGCCGGAGTTCCACAGGGCTCGGTGCTGTCCCCCGCCTTGTTTATTCTGCATATCAATGACATGTTGTCGCTTGGCAATATTCATTGCTATGCAGATGACAGCACGGTCCATGGGCGATACCACTGCGGGTCTCCGGGTTGCCGAGTCGAAACTGTGAAGGGACGCGAAGATCTTGTCATTGAGCTCAACCGGACCTTGGATCTCATTTCTACATGGGGTTCCAGGAATATGGTTGAGTTCAATGCCAAGAAACCCCAGGTGTGTGCGTTCACGTGCAAAAAATCCCCGTTCTCTCCCCTCCCCATTCTTCAGGGTGCTCCCCTCTCAGTGCGGAATGACATGAGTATCCTTGGTGTGGATATCCGCTGTGATCTCAATCCAAGGAATCACATCGAGGGCGTAATATCTGCCACATCACGCAGGGTTGGAGTCCTGAACAGGGTGCGTCGGTTCTTCACGCCCGGTCAGCTTTACCGCTTGTATAAAGCGCAGGTCCGGCCGGGTATGGAGTACTGTTCGCACCTCTGGGATGGATCCGCCCAGTACTGCTCGATGCCTTGGATGGATTGCAGCGGCGGGCCATCCGCATTGTGAATGATGCAGACGTTACGAGCAACTTAGAGTCGCTACAACTCCGGAGGGATGTCGCCTCTCTAAGCGTGTTCTACCGCCTGTATCACGGTGAATGCTCTGAGGAATTGTTCAACTTGATCCCCTCCACTCCATTCCTAACCAGTACCACTCGTGCTGGCTTGCGAAGCCATAGCTTGATGGTCCACATCATCCCGGCGCGAACCAAACGGTTCTGAAATTCTTTTTTGTGCCGCACCGTCAGGCTGTGGAATTGTTTGCCGTCTCACGTGTTCCCTCCTTCCTATAATCCTGGGTCTTTCCGCCATAGTGTGAAAAGGCATCTTAGCAGGCCGGCATAATTGTATCTATTGGCATGGGACTGCCGTCCGATGCCAATGGATACTCTGCCTGGGCGGCATTTGCGCTCACCATCAGGCGCAATGCGGCTATTACGCCGGGCAAGAATTAAAAAAAAAAAAAAAACATCCATCAATGATTTTCTATAGGACGCTGAGGCCATGCGCTTCTCGCCTTGTGATGTTTGGGGCCGCCCATAATGCGTGTGACGGTCATCCAAGGAATTTAGTCGGTATGCTAGCGGAGGTTTTGTGAGGGACCCGGCTCGGCCAAAACATCTCTAACGTGCCAGGCTGGAAGGCCAGTGACACTAACATACAGTTCCAGCCGCCTCCGGGCCACCCAAAGAAGAGCACAATAGCTTTCCTCCGATAAAAGTCAGATTTGATAAGTGCACGATGTGTCCGGTGTAGGCTTGTTTAGTATTGGGTGTTATGTTTATGTAGGGGTGCTCAATACAAAACCGCCCCGGGTGCCAACCTACCTTACGCCGCCACTGTTGATATACCCGGTATATGAATATAATTTCAATGAATTTAAACGTTATTGCGACCCAGGCTCGGAGTTTTTGGAGAAATTACTAAAAGTCAAATAAAAATGATTTTATTGTCTTCGGATATGTGAACAAAACGCAAAATATGACGAATCTTTCGCGCGGGCTAAATCACGACTACGTTTAGGGACAAACCATAAAAATGCTATAATGAATTTTAACCAGTATCGGTATCGGGATCAACGATTATATACCTTTCCATTGATCGCTTTGTTCTTCTTAACTTCAATAAGTAATGTGTCGTCTTCAGAAAGCTCTGTATGGTCAATTTCCTCCTTAATCTCTACTTCCGGTTGCTGTATTTCCTGTTTTAATTCCGGTTCTGAATCAATGTCCAGTGGATATGATACGGTCTTTAGTTTATGGTTGCATAACTTTGAATTCGTTTTTATTGATGATAGTAGTATGTTCTGAAAGTAAAAATATTTTTTTTTCCTAAAATAATAGTGTATACCCTTTTATTTATACAATACTCTAAGGTATAAAAGAGTTTAAATTATTATTTTAGCAAAAACTATGGATTTACCACACAAAAATGACGATATTTAAAAAATCATAAAAAATAATTGTCGCTTTTTTTGCGTAATGTTTAATTGCATTGTATTTGTAGCCACTAAAACTACTACCCGGTTTCGTTTACGGTAGCAGTCTTGAGATACCCAGTATATTTACAGTAGTAGTAGTCCTGACTCCACACTAAGATCGAACCTGTATCACAAACTACGAGAGACTTTTCAGTCTCACAATCACGTAATCCTATAATAAAAGCTTGCATTCAAGCTGTGGAATTGTTTGCCATCATGCGTGTTCCCTCTTTCTTATAATCCTGGGTCCTTCCGCCGTAGTGTGAAGAAGCATCTTAGCAGGCCGGCATAATTGTATCAAATGTCATGGGACTGATGTCTGATGCCATTTGATACTCTGGACGGCATTTGCTCTTACCATCAGGTGCTCTGCAGTCAATATGCCCAGCCAGTATAAATAATAACAAACCTGGACTTTCACTGCCAGAAAAAATAAAGGATTGTATTATATTAGAGGCTGTTCATTAATCACGAGATCTTTTATTTAGCATTTTTTGACCCCCCCTTTAGTGATAATATGTGGTGAGATTTAAGACTACCTCCCCATGCAACATCACATGTATTTTTAGTATGTATAAATAAATCTATTTTTTTTTAAATATTATCTTTAAATACGGGTATAAAGTATAATCCATTTATATTCTGAAATAAATGACCATGATATAGTAAAAGAATCATGTAATATGAAAAATATATTATGTAGCAAAAAATCAAAATTATCAGTCGAAAAAAAAAACCGTGATATTTTACTAGACCCCAACCCCCTTCCCCCTTTTGATATTTCATGATTTTTGTCCAACCCCTCCCCCCATTCAAGCCTCACGTGATTAATGGACGGCCCCTTATTATTATTATAAAAATTATTACCTTCATCAGATACTCATGAAATATGTTATAGGAACATTTGATTTGGTCCTTGAATTGTATAAATTTACCGATCAAAGCATAGCATTCCCAGCATAGCATCAGTCTGCTTTCTACTATTGACATCTGAAACAAAACCATTTTAATTATCGCCTTGTTTTGAACTTAATGTGTGTGATCTGTGATCCAAAGTTATTTGTTTCACGTCTGGGTGTTTGTGAGACCGAAAAGTCTCTCATAGTTTCTGATACACGACACAAGACTCGATCTTAGTGCGAGGTCAGGACTATGTATGCGACTGTTGGGTATATTTATTTGTTTTTATTTATTTGGGAAACAACAGATACAATAAACATAGAATAAACAACAACTAGAATTATATAATCCACAACAGTTTCCACAGATAACAATAACATAAATTTTATTTATTTTATTATAATAGCACTGACAACTATTCTCTATAATCTATCTATCCTTTACTAAAGATTTCAATAGATATTTGGATGCATTTTATGTTTCAGTGAACAAAGATAAAGGTGTAGATATTGATAGGGTGCATATACTTATAAATAGCTAGGAAAGATAAATATTTGTCTATCTTTGTTTAATAAAGTGTAGTATTGTACCATGTAAGATATGGTTGATGTATTTAAATCAAAAATATTAAGAAGAATATTACTTATTTATAGTAATGGTTTTAGAATAGAATATTAAAAAAACTTTTGAGCACTAACAATCAATGACTTAAAATCGCATATTTTGGCAGTTTTAATGCACATTTTAAGCTATTTTATTAATATTCCAGGTTTCACACTGCATATAGTCCAGTCTCTATTTTTTCTTTTAATGAAAAAATCACAATTCTGACATTATTAAAAAGAAATCAAAAGAAAAAAAGGACCAGTTAGTTTATTTTTTCCTTCACAGCTGTGTTCCGTAAGATTGGAAACGATTCCGAAATCTCACCCAATATTATTTTGTTTTACAGCCAGCACCTTAACTAAAGCATTACGAAGCCAGTTTTTAAATTAAATAGTAGTTACTTACAGGTATTTCATTAATAATCTGAAGAAAACACTGCTTCTTTAAGTAATCCTCTACGGCATACATTTTCCGGCCTGTGCTAAGGCAACCACAACATAAACTGATATCTTCAGTCTCCATCGTGACTTGTATAAAAAAAGAATTACACTTTAATTCATAATGTTGTAAAAAACATTACATGGAAGATGAAAATAAATAATGTTTGGTCAATAAACGCTTTCAAGCAAAGACTCCTTTCGATAATGTCAATTGCGTTTTGTTAGTACGAATATTGCAAATCTATTGATGTTTTAAAACCTTAAAATAAGTATACTTCGAAACACTGTAAATATCTAGTTGTAGTTGAATTTAATTTATGTTACAACTTTATTTTTAGTTACTGTTTAATACTTGAATGTAATTCGATAAATGAGCAATTTATAATTAATACGATGATGTTCATGAATAATATTAGATGAATAGTTATGTTTAACTAGATTTTTTTCTCTTGTATTATTTACATAATGATTTGCAATATATTTAAATAAGTTCAATGACTTAATAATATTTGTTATCTCTGCATTAACAAAACGTACAACTTTAACGTTCCTTTATACGCAGCAATATATTTAAAATTAATATCTAATAAAAAGTTCAGTATTATATAAAGAACTAATATTTATTTTAATTTACCTTCTCTTTCTCACTGAAATCACCATAATAGTTAAAAGTACCCAACAAAAATATTGTGTGATGCTATTATAGTTCTAGATACTGTAGCAATGAATAAATGCAAACTCAAAACAAAACGAATGTTAATTGTGTGCAAAGAAATGTAACTCACTTAAGAATTGGTTATTATTGGTCTGTGTCTCATCGGATATTAGAAATTATGGAATCAGATGTAAAAATGTCCCGATTTGTTGATATTTCTGTTCCTGAATACGTGGGCACTGAAGAAATGCCAGGAACTGTTGTTTGCGTCTGTTGCCTTTCCCAAGAAGGCCCTATGGTCAATTTAGTAACATGTAAACATAAAGGCTTTTTGGACTATATTTACAAATATAAGGTAAGTTATAACTTTAGTAACGTAGGAAATTAGGCTTCAAAGCGATATTCAGCCGTAAACTTTTTAGTTTCATTCATTATTTTCGTAAAATGCTGTTTACAGTTGGCATGAAGAGTATTGGCCTGATGTCAAAATGGCCGACTTTATACTGCGAATTATGTATATGATATTTTTAGAGTTGATTTAATATTTTATGCATGCTTACTTGTAATTATGAACAAACCTAGTTAATACTAATTATTTAAGTATACCTACTTTCTTAATTCAAAAAGATTCATAATAATGTAGGTATATTTTCTTACCCCAGTTACTCTGCTAAGTACATATAAATGTTTTGCTAGCCAACCCCACCTAAGAATGTTATAAGTTATAATAATGTTAAAGTGTAAGTTTCAATATTCTATTCATTTGTACATGTTTTTTTCTTTTTGTTTCTGTGTATTGTATTTTTATGTGCAATAAAGATTTAAATAATAAATGACAAATTAAATTCTAAATATGCTATCCCATAATTTTAATATCACAGCTCTTCCTTACAACAAAAAATGGTTCTGTGCCCAACACTGTCCACATTCTACCTACAATGGTAACATCTTAAAATCATGGGGTGTGCTATAAAGATATTGAATATAAGAATATTTATATTGGCTGGCATTACCATAAAGTTACTAAGACCTACACAAATAAAGATAATTAAAAAAAAAACATAAATACACCACATTATTTTCTGCAGGAATACAACATACAGTATTGCAGACCTAACTTTAATAGTGATTTTGTTTTTTATAGATGGAGAATCCCAGTAGCCATGCATGCCTTAATTGCCACATAAAGCTGAAAAATATTGACAAATTCAGAAAACTGGTCGAAGACAGTGTGCAAGTTTTGAATGAACAGGTAATATATTTAGATCACTACACTGAGATAGTATACTAGAGGAGACAAAAAGTGCGTGGTGGCCTGTTGGTAATCGGACTAGACGCGGCTACCAACATGATGACGGTGGTCGCGGGTTCGAATCCCAGGGCACACCTCTGACTTTTCGGAGTCATGTGTATATTGATAGTCAATCACCACGCACTAAAACGGCGAAGGAAAACATCGTGAGGAAACCTGCATACCATAGCGATTTCTAAGAATTTATATGGTATGTAAGTCCGCCAACCCGCACTAGGCCAGAGTGGTGGACTATATGGCCTAACTACTCTAAATCGTACTCTCGATTGTAGAGGAGGTCCGTGCCCTGCAGTGGGACGTATAAAGCCTGTCCAGAACTTAATATTAAAGCATACAATCAAAATGGTTTCTTAAATTTCCGAATATTACACATTGAAATAAAACTATTATATTATTTACGGATTTTCACGTAGTAGACCACCAAAGCTGTAAAGTAATCGAAACGTCGCGTCGGGAAGTTAAAAAATGTTAAAAATAAACCAAAAATCCGCGATAAAATCCGAAAACAATAGTTTTATTTATTCAATTCTTATATGAATTATTATTCAACAGATCCCCGACCTAAAACTATCAAAGCCGTATCTCCAAAGATCTCAAACAGAATACACATCGTCCCTAGACCCTATATGTTACAAAGACCTGGATCCAGGGTATGACTTGGAGACCGATGTGAAAGTGGAACAAGACTTCTCCGATCAGGATATACCACTTGCAGAGGTGAAGAAGCAGAAGAATTGTCGGAGGAAAGTTAAAAAGGTAAATATATTTAGGTTGTATATTAATGAAATAATAAGCATTTATTTATTTATTTATTTAATCCTTTTTTGCACTGTACAAAAATAAGAAGTTATCGCGCGTTGCGAAAGGGGGCTAGACGGTAAAAATTAAGATCTAAATTCTAAAGTTGTAACGACCCTTTAAAACATCTGACAATCGTTTTTTACAATTTTAGTTTGTTACGCTGCTGTCAATCATCAACCCTTCATTTGACTATGTATCTTTGCCAATTATTACTCAAATTGAGCCTACTGATTAAGTTTATATTACATTATATTTGTTAATAATAAAAAAAATATTATTATAAATTAAAATAAATAAAATTTTATTACAATTCCTTCACTAATTAATCGAAAGGAACTTCGTTCCATCCGGGTGTCCCTTGACACCTCTCAAGTTTTTTTGTCTTAGTGTGGGGTCAGGACTATGTATGTGACTGTTGGGTGTTATTATTATTTATTAATTGTTGTATATTTTAAGGAAAAACCATCAAAAAAGAAATCCCTTAAACAGTCAATAACAGAGAAATATTCTGGTAAAATAAGTACAGTGATATTAAACGAGGAAGAAGTGGTAACGGAGAGACGGGATTTGAGCCTTGAAGATAAGTACTTGAGGCTGCCATACAAGTGTGAGTCTTGTGTCGTCGGCTTTGAGTTCGAAATGGCGTGGCAGAGTCACATGGAAAAGCAACATGATAAGGTGAACACATATTTATTTACGTACATCCTTACTAATATTATAAAGGTGAAAGTTTGTATGTATGTATGGATGTTTGTTACTCTTTCATGAAAAAACGGCTCAACAGATTTTGATGAAATTTGGTATAGTGATAGCTGACACCCTGGATTAACACATAGGCTACTTTTTATCCCGAAAAATGTAGTGTTCCCGTGGGATGAGTCAGGAAACCAAATATACATATTTTCTACTCTTTCAAATTCAAATTGTTGGCACGGGATGTCCTCTCCTACGGAAGGGAAATATAGTCGACGGCACGCGGGAAATATAGTTAGTAGACACGCGAAATAATATGTTCTTGATGTGGATTGGACTCAAAAACTATCTGCACCCGGGCGAAGCCGGGCCCGACAGCTAGTAATACATATATTTACGCCTATTTCCTAGAAGGGGTAAATAGGGGTGCTACTTCGACTTGTGTGTTCCGTTCAATAGGTGAGTCTATCGCCATATCGGGTACAAATTCCTGACTCGGGGTTGTTAATGAATATAAATATTCAATATCACTTTGCCCAACCCTGGATTCGAACACAAGACCTCAGCTTTGTAATAAAACAAAAATATTTTTTATTGGACTTCTAGTTCATTTTTACAAGAACTCCGGGCCTGGGTCCCAATTATGTTTATATTTGTTGAAAATATATAATATTTTTCCCTACACAAAAAAGTAGGTTTCATCGAGAAACAACAATCTTCGCACCGATACCACAGAATACTAAACTAACAGAAGTCAAGCTCCATACAAAGCGCGCTAAATCAACGCACACATAGACAGCGTTCACCGACACGATATTCGAAACCAGTCGAGACCAGTGCGAGAGCGAGTTTCAACCTTTGCGCGAACGCCGAGCGTAGTGTGAGTGTGGCTACAAAACTGAAGTACATACACAAGCTTGACTTCTGTTAATATTCTGTGGCGATACTAAGTTTCATAGTAAAATAAGCATTCTCCTCTTGGTTATTAATTTATGAATGTTCAAAAATTTTATGTTACCACTAGCCATTAAAAAATGATTAAATACGTACATATTTATATGAAAACTATATCAATATTGGTTGTAAAATGATGGATAAATTAATATATTTAAGATTATTACTATTTAGAACTTTCTTGCTATCTCTCTCGCACGCGCGCAAGTTAACAGAAGTGACGTCATAATGTCATAATTGCATCCTTTTCTAATGTTAATTTCAGAGTGGTTTTACATGTGAGCTGTGCAAGTCAGTGCTTAGTTCTGCCTCATCGCTTAAAGAACATACCAGAAGACATTTCAGAAGGTAAGAAATTAATATAATAATAATTAAGAAATGCTGTAATAATGAAGAAAAACATTGCGAAAAATCTTGCTACTCTAATTGTTTTGTTTTATTAGTTTCCATATTTTTAGTTAACTGCTGTACTGTATCAGCCCATATACGTCCCACTGCAGGGCACGGGCCTACTCTACAATCGAGGGTACGATTGAGAGTGGTAAGGCCATATAGTCCACAACGCTGGCCTAGTGTCAGATGGGCTTTCTTTAAAGAATGCTTGCAGGTTCCCTCACGATGTTTTCCTTCACCGTTTTAGTGCGTGGTGATTCAATACACACATGACTTCGAAAAGTCAGAATGCCCTGGGATTCGAACCTGCGACCATCGTATACATGTTTGTATTTATTTATTAGGATCAGTTATTTTCTCAGTTACTGCCTTAGTGACGCAGTTGTACTGTGGTATGATTGCAAAGCTGTGGACTCGGGTTCGAATCCTGGGTTGAGCAATGTGATATTGGATTTTTCTATTCATTATCGGCACAGAGTGAATTTGTGCCCCATGTGGCGATAGGCTCGCCACCTATCACATCTGGGACGGAACATACAAGGCGAAATGTGCGTGGGCACCTCTGCCTACCCCTTCTGGGAAAAAGGCGTGAGTTTATGTACGTATTTATTTTATTTTCTCTTCACATTTTAATACATTGTACATGTTAATACTATTAGATTGCGAGTATAAATGCTTGTTATTATTATAAAAACATATTTCAATGCATTGAATATTCATTTTTTTATTTTACATACGTACATACATAAACTCACCCCTTTTTCCCAGAAGGGGTAGGCTGTGGTGACAGTACACCCACATTTCGCCTTGTATGTTCCATCCCAAGATGTGATAGGGGGCGAACCTATCGCCATATCCTACACAAATTCCTAACTCTTTGCTGATAATGAATAGAAAAATCACTTTGCCCAACCTGGGATTCGAACCCGAGACCTTAGCTTTGTAACCGTACTTTAGTACAACTACGCCACCGAGGCAAAGCAGTTTATTTTATTTTTAATATGGTGCCCATAACATATCTTTATTTGGGCACCAGAGTTCAATCTAATACTTGCGCTTTAACTTTATTTTATTTTGTATTCCTACTGCGTGTACTTTTGTACGAGTATGTATTTCCTCTGTTTAATAAAGTTTACTATGTTTATGTTTAATTCAACATAGATGGTGTTTACCTATAAATAACATTTTATCTTCAGATATGAATGCACAGTGTGCGGCAAGCGATACAGGGATGAGTACAGTGCAGTACAACATTACAACGAGTTGCACGGGGCGGCTGGACCGATATTGGTCGAGTTTCAATGTCCGCAGTGCGATTTCTCCACTAGGTGAGTTTTATCTTTGGTTTACTAGTCTTATATTATGGTGGGAGCGCTGGTAATTCAAAAACAAAGATAAAAATGGTGGTGCCGGGCCACCTTTTTCTGCCCTCCTATTGGCTGACATTTGACAGGTTGTCCAACATACATGAATTATTTGGAAAAGAAAAAGAAATTGTTTATGATTATTTGATACAACTCAAACTCATCTTAAAAGGATAATAGCTAAATATACTTTCTGTTATAAAAGGCATTTATTATAATTTGTTGTTGAATAATTTGTTCAATATTTACTATTATAGGAGCGCTACCAATGTTACGAACAAGAAAATATCTATGTCCGTTTTTGAAGAAGCAAATTTATGACAGCGCTCCCTCTTTATTATAAAACCTCTACGTACTACAGCATTATTGCAAAACTGAGGTCCAATTAAATTCAAAATCATTTTGCCTTACCCAGGATTTGAACCCGGTGTAATATGTGTTCATAATATTTCAGGTCGCATAGAAGCTTGAGATACCACAGATCTAAACACAAGGAGAGTAAGGACAAATGCAATATATGTGGCAATGAATTCACTAACAAGAGTAGTCTAAAAATACATATGTAGTGAGTAATTTTATATTTTATTTTCTCGTCTTAGATACCAAGGGCTTTGTGTACTTTTTAAGATAATATTTATTCGTTTTTCGTATTTATTTTTTATGATATTGGTTTTAACTATAAATTTTCTACTTATCGGTAAATTTTTTTGGAATCAAATTACCTATTTACTTTTTTTTTAAATTGAGATTGTAGTTTAACTATACTTCTCAACTATTGTTTTATTAATCGATTAAAACAACAATTATTGTTAGCGTATTCGTTTTAAATAACGATTGTCCAATTAATCGATTGAAATGCCGATTATTGAATTAATCGATTTAAATGCCGGTTGTTTAAATTAATCCGAAACCAAATTCCGAGCAAATGTTTTAAAATGCAAATCCTCCAATTTAGGTGCATTTGAGGATTGAATTGATTAATTAATTAATTAATGTTCTCTCTACCAATTAATAAGATTAATACTATCAAATGCCTCTCTTAATTTGTTTTGTTTCTGTATTTTCTATTGCTTAATTTAAGGTCAGTTATTTAATTGAATTCTGTTTTATCTTATGTTTGATTTGGTTATAAATGTATATTTTTAATGTGATTGTTTTTTGATGTTGTATTATTACTTATTTGAATATTTGATTTCAGTTGTTTGTGATTTGATTTTGCTTAATTTAGAAAAATGTAGTAATTAATTTTAATATCATTTAAGTAAGAACTAATTTGATTTGATTTTTAATGATAAATTTAACTTCAAACGTCATACGCATGCCGTGGTCGCCTATAATTGTAACGGTATTTAGCATGTGTTTTAATTATTGCTTTGTTAATAGTGTAAATACACGTTATGTTGGTGATCCTAATAAAAAAAAATAAAATAAATAAAATAAAATAAAATAATCGATTTAAATACAGATTTTTAATTTAATCGATTACAATAACGATTGTTAAATTAATCGCTTACAATAACGATTGTCAAGTTAATCGATAAAAACACAAATTACTGCTTTAATCAATTACTATAACGATCGTTACATTAATCGATTAAAATAATGATTGTTAAATTAATCGATTTAAATACCGATAGAAAATTTAATCGATTATAAAAACAATCGATTATCACCCCAATCCTTTTAATTCCAGCACTCTTCACAAGCAGTCATCTCGGGTGTACAAATGTGAGCCGTGCGGCAAGGTCTATCGTGGGAAGTCCGGCCTATTCACTCACATGACCACGTCCCACGATAGCACGGATCGAAGGGCCTACTGCGTGGACTGTAGGACCTACTATAGGACCGCGCATAACTTAATGCACCATCTGAGGACGCATTCTAATCACATCACTGAAGCGCAGAAAAGGTGGGTAGTTTTAAATAATTTTATTTATGTGTAAACATTGAGGTATTATACTAGAGCGGACATCGGGAACAAAATCTGTGCGTATTGTGTGCACACGGGTACACAGTCAAGCGAGAGCGAAGATATAAAACTTCGTTAGCGTGACAGAGACAGAAATAGAATGTACCGTTCATTTTGTTACTAACATTTTGTTTGCAGTGTCCCCTCTAGTATATTATCTCAATGCCGACAAACCAGCAAGCAGGTAAACACACATTTTTCTGATAATTCTTACAAAACATAGACTTGCCAAGTGTTTCGATTTTTCTAATAAGAAGTGTAGTTATTACTTTATTATTTGTCTTTATATCTCCTATTTTTTTATTTATTTCTTTCAACTTTTGTTTTAAATGAACGAGCCATGGAGCGGGCTATGCTCGGAGTTTCCCTACGAGATCGAATCAGGAATGAGGAGATCCGTAGGAGAACCAAGGTGACCGACATAGCCCATAGGATTGGCAAGTTGAAGTGGCAGTGGGCCGGGCACATAGCTCGTAGAACCGATGGCCGTTGGGGCCGAAAGGTTCTCGAGTGGAGGCCACGTACAGGCAAGCGAAGTGTCGGACGCCCGCCTACAAGGTGGACGGACGATCTGACTAAGGTCGCAGGAAGTCGCTGGATGCAGGCCGCTTCCAACAGGTCATTGTGGAGATCATTGGGGGAGGCCTATGTTCAGCAGTGGACTTCCTGTGGCTGATATGATGATGATGATGATGATTTGTTTTAAATGTTATTCTTATTTGTTTCTCTTCAGACATGCTATTTGCACCATTGAATAAATCTATCTACAAAATGGTTTTAAATTGATTTTGATCTTCAGGTTCGGTTGCGACGAGTGCGGTTCAAGGTTCATATCCAAATCGGCGCTCAAGAGTCACATAGAATGGGAACATCTCGAAATAAGGAACAATAGATGCACCGAATGTTCTAAGGTTAGTACTGATGTTATGTTTGAGGTAATTTTAAAATGTCCTGTCTCTGTCACTCGTATGTTGTATTATGTTCCGTCTCGCTCGTTTTGCGTTTGGTCGGTATATGCGCCAAGACTTTAATCGTGATGTCCGAACTCCGGACACAATGTAATATATCCTTGCACCAGTAATGGACACTAGTGTCGAAGGTATGGATTGTCTACGGTTTTAGGCTTAAAGCTATGTGGTCATTATATGAATAGGTTTTCTTTTCATATTTTATTACATTGGATATGTTCATATGATTTGATTACGAGTTTAAATGCTTGTGCAATATTCTGAAAACATATCTCAAACAATGTGATGGATAGATATTTTTTAATTACAGTTGTAGATACCAATTTCGCCACATGCTAATAGGTTTTTGATGAGCTACATTGTAGCCGGAGTAACTAATGGACATTATTAGACTTTTTGTCTCAAGATGAAGAGCGCACTGGATTGCCAAGCGTTGCTTTGTAATTCATAGTATTGTAAGGTTTTGCTACTGTTCCTGAGTGGTCGTATTGCTTACCATCAGGCGAATGCGAGGCTGGTTTCGCCATTTATAGAATTTTTTTTTACATATGTACATATTTTCTTTCTTTCAACAGGAATTCCGCAGTAAAACAACATTGAAGAAGCATATAGAGTTTGTTCACGAAAAGAAGCGCCCGCCGAGAAATAAAATATGCGACTACTGCGGACAAGGATTTACTGTGAGTAAAACACATGTGCTTCAAAAAAATCTTTCCGTTATTTACGCCCTGATACTGGAACGCCACTTAAATATTATGTTGCACTTGACTACGTAAATCCCACTTAAATGTACTGGCTAAGTGGGCCGTGCGCTGTTAAGAGAAACTTATTATTTGAATGGCGTTCGAGTATACGGGCGTTAGTCTCTTTTTTCAAATCGGCGTCATTATAAATGTATATGTAGGTACATAATATTATTATTACAAGTGTGACGTGCTGCGTAAACGCACCCATCTTATGTCAGCTGTTTTCCCGCTAAAAAATCAGTGCGTTACAAGCAAGCTTTGGTTTCATTCTGCCCCGTATTACATATTATATAACATTCGATCAAATATACACTAGATACAACATGAGCGCTTAGAAAGTGGCACCAAAAAAGAGTGCTTTAAGCACTCTTTCGCCTTCAGTCACGCACCGACCGTTGCTTCTAAAACGTCGCAGAACTTTAAACAATATTATGTGAAAAGCTACTTTAAGTTCCAGGAATAAGGTGGAATTTATGTTAATATATTTCGAATATGTGATCTTTTTGTTTACTTTTTTTCATGTCATGCATTGGTGCCACTTTTTAACAGAACTTTTACAGGGATCTGTGTGTCTAGTGTATATTTGATCGAAGTATATAACGACAAAAATCATCACCCAAAAAACCTCTCCTAGCCTTTTCAATAAAAATATCATAATGTTTTGAAAGTATGCTATTACCTTCCTCTTTTTAGCAGCTTTTTGGTAATTTAGCATTGTTATTTTTATAATATTGTCCCCAGACCGCAGCAATACTAGGAACCCATATACGCACGCACACGGGCGAGCGTCCTCACCGCTGCATTCTCTGCAGCGCCGCGTTCGCGCACGCGTCCGCGCTCTACAACCACAACAGGTTGCTGCACCGACCCGCGCAGTAGTGCCCATTACTGGATCTAGGAGTCTAGTGTCCATTACAGGGTCTAGGGAGTCTAGTATCCATTACTGGAGAAAGGAGATTACTAGAACCAGGAGATTCTAGTGTCCATTACTGGAGCAACCACATACCAGTACCAGAACCACATACAACATGCCAGTATTGTAAAAGTAGAAGGGAATATTTATTTCCGAATATATTGTTGATAAAAATAAAGGACATTGGTAAAATCATTGTTAATGCAATTCTTAAGCGTCTATAAATTTCATGTATAAAAATATTAATAATTAATTTTCTAAGTAATTTTGGTGCCTAGCTCACGGCGAACGTAAGCCTGAATTACGAAAACACATTTTTCGTATAACTCTATTGATATTTGCTTTATTTTTATTGGAGGGGCGTTGTATCGTTTCAATGTTGCCATTTTTAAAATATAAGCTTGACTGGCTTTCTTACATTATCTTTCTCAGATAACTTATGTAAAAAAATAGTGCAGAGAACTGAGAACAGCAAAATAATCACTGATTAATTAATTAAGGAATAACAATTTGCTTCTGTCGCCCGAAAGCGCTATGGTGCAAAATATAATTTATAGTTGCCCCCTCTTTCTTTTTTATTTCATTGCACATGATATTACTATAAGATTAATAAAATAAATAAGTACTCGATGTTGAAATTGCGTGTAAATATATTTTTTTACTTTTATTTGTGGGTCACAACTTTGCCTCACGCCAATATAAATGGAAGAAAATAACATTAACTACCCACAGAGTTTGACAAGATACAGAAAATCTGTAAAACCTTAAAGTGGAATATCTTTTTTCCTAGGCTTGCTACAATAGTAAATCTTTAGAAATAATTGTTAAGGAATTCGAAATCTATATTTTAAAATATTTTTCATCTCAATACACACAAAAACAATTACAGCAAAAAAATGTATGGAGGATTATCATTGTTCTTTGGAAATAAATTGTTTTATTATTTTGAATAATTAAATAGCAATGCCATGTATTGTATTGTTATATTAATACAAATGACTTCTTTAGCCCCGTTAATTTAATAAAATTCGATGAAACGAAAAAAGCGATAATAAATCTAGCGACGAAAAGTACTAGGGCGACAGAAAATGTAAGGATCTTTCTTTAAACCTAGGTCATCAATATGCGCAATATTTCTCGGAGCACAAAAAGTACTAGGGCTACAGAAAATGGCACAGTTTAGTTTAGTTGAGAGAGGTCTACCCACATTCCGATGCAAAGCCGCAAATATATATCTACCCGCTGTTAAATACCCCTCAAAAACAATATGTTATCAATTAAATTATTTTGTTAAACTATTTCGACCAACCGAGGGATCAAAATTTTTTGAGCTTGACAAAAATATAAAAATAATTATCCAACATATTCCTGATACCATATTCATCTCTTTCTCTCGTAGGTTACTTTTCGGAAGTTTCATTTTGACATGTGTGAATTGCGCGCACACTTTTTTTATAGGTTAGAAATATAAAACAAAAACCACTTATAAAATTCATATTTTTTATTTTACACAAATACAGCATTGTGAAATTTACGTACATTTTTTTCTGGTGGTAGGTCTCTCATATGTGCAAAACGGACTGGGTAGGTACCACCGCAATGTCTGTTACTCCTACCAAACACCAGTGTAAATGCATTGTTGTGTTTCAGATTGAAGATGCAGCCTGGGAAGGTATCTACTGGACATATTGAGACTTACACTTTACTTATACTTTACATATTTATTTTCATTTCCTGTCTCAGGATGGCGAGCGCAATGGAATGCCAAGCATTGCACTGCATTAAATAAATCTTTCTTCTTAATTCTTTCATTGCTTTGTAATTCATGGTGTTGTTTGGTTTTTCTACTGTCCTTGAGCTTTCATATAGCTTCAATCAGGCGTATGACATGCTCGTCTCGTCATTCATTGCAATAAAATGGGCCTATTTTATATATATAGATAGGCGAAGCTTCGGCAGGCCAGGAGTATCTGTATCAGCCCATATACGTCCCACTGCAGGGCACGGGCCTCCTCTACAATCGACAGTACGATTGAGAGTGGTTAGGCCGTACTGTTGTCCACCACGCTGGCCTAGTGTGGGTTGGCGGACTTTATATAGAAATTCTTATAAATCACTATGGTATGCAGGTTTCCTCACGATAGTTTCCTTCACCGTTTTAGTGCGTGGTGATTGACTATCAATACACACATGACTCCGAAAATTCAGAGGTGTGCCCTGGGATTTGAACCCGCGACCACGGTGAACATGTTGGCAGTCGCGTCTAGTCCGTTTACCAACAGGCCACCACGCACTTATACAGGGTGATATTGACACATTGTACTTAATTTAACCTACATGTTCCTCATTACCCCAGGGAACATTGTACATCATTTGAAAAAAATATAAAGAGATTTTTTGTCAAAAATCATTATTTTTGTTTTCACGATTTTTGGACACCCGATTTTTAGATACGAGTATTTTACCGCGTTGCTGAACTTCAGTTTGGTTCGGGAACTTACCAGAGTCCTAAAAAGACTCGGTATCTATAGGGGTTGATGAAAAGTCTTGGAACATAAAATCGCGATTTTTGACAAAACTATCAGGCAGTTTTTGATCAAACTTTGTACAATATTACCTATGGGGGTTAGGAACATGTGGTTTAAATTAAATACAATATGTCAATATCATCCTGTATAGGTCCGCTAGTATATTATTTATTTATTTTCACTTGCTTATGTACGAGTTTCTTGTGAGTGTAGAGCGCTGCAGAGAAGCCGAATGTCGCGGAACAAAAATTACATTTATACGGCCTCTCTCCTGTGTGGGTTATCATGTGTCTTCTTAAATTCGCCGTTGACTAGAAAACAAAAAAAATGGTATGAATATTTTTTATGAAGCTTATCCATATTAGTCCTTACGTACACTAATGTCAAAAGGGTTAGTCAATGTAATGTCAACTTAATGTCAGTTTACATAAGGTATATTTACACTGTCAATGTAATGATACCCTTATTGGTATTATAAATAGGATATATTAAAAAAACAAAAGACATTCGGCCCGACATTCGGTGGACGTTCAAGAAGTTATATTTCGAGAACGCAATTGTCAATTAATTTTAAATTTCCTTTACTCAAAGGCCCAAATGTAAGGCATCACTTGTAATTTCTTCCATTTTTTATAAAAGTGTGTGGCTCCATCGGTTTTAGATGATTATACAATTTCAGATTAAAACAACAAAGAGGAATAAAAATGTGATGGCCAGTATACGTTTAGGGAGAAAATATTATTTACAACTTCTTCTAAAATTGTTATTACGATTTTATGACAGCTGTCAATTTGACAAGTGAACCAGTGTTGCTAGTAAAATAAATAATATTTACCAAAAATCCGTTGCCGCACAGATCGCACAGTATTTTCCTTGGCGGCGTGGAGGAATGTTTCGATTTTATGTGCTGTAGTAAAGTTCGGTGTATGTGGTATACCTGAAAAAAAAAACACACCCAACAGTCACACACATAGTCCTGACCCCACACTAACATCGAGTCTTGTGTCGTGTATCAGGGACCCTACTATATAAATCCGAAATTCGAATCTTCGTGACGTTTTTCGTTTCGAAACCTACTCTGTAACATGAAATTCGAATCTTCGGATCGAAGAATGAATGATTGGAATAATCGGAAATCCGAACATTTACAGAGTAGGTTACATTCGTATCGTCATAAACTTCGTTGGTCCGAAGTTTCCAACTTTATTTCGGATGAATATAGTAGGGCCCTAGAAACTACGAGAGACTTTTCGCTCTCACAAACACCCAGATCCGGAAGAGATATTTGTGTTTATATAAACATTTCTCTCTGTGCGGGCATCGAACCCGCGGCCTCTCGTTACACAGGCGGCGTCTAACCAATGGAGACTCAAAGTCAAAACTATCTTTATTATGTCTTACCTTATCGCAATGGTTGCATTTATATTCAGTCTTGAGGTGATGTCTGTCGATATGGTTCTTTATGCCTGTCTTGTAACTAAACTTCGCTCCACAGTGGTCACACACGTACCTAATGAAAAATAACAACATTTACGCTCGAATACTGGAACGCCATTCAAATAATAAGTTGCTCTTAACAGCGCATGGTCCACTTAGCTAGTACATTTAAGCGGGATTATAGTGAAGCGAAACTTATATTTAAGTTGCGTTCCAGTATTCGGACGTTAAAGCATTGATTTAAAAACTAAGAAAAGGCACATTTGGAGTTTTAAAAAGATGATCGTGAAAATCGAGCTAATAAATCGCACCTTTAGAATTAAGGTGACCTATTGTATTTCTAATTCAAGAAATCTCATTTGACATTTCATACTTTTATCATAAATAACTTTGTGAAGACGTAACTCACACAATTTCAATAAAACTTTCCGTAAAACCATAGAATTATGAAGCTATTCTTATTTAATTACAGGATTTACAATCCATAATAACTAAATTTAAATATAAATCCTTTAAATAAAGCAAAACAACCATTTTAAACAACATACTTTTTTACTAGACGTCATTACAAAGTCACGTCGTTAGGTCTTCCATGTGTAGAGTTGAGACTATGCAAACGGATTTGTATACGCATAATCGGTAAAAATATAGAAATAATCGAGCAATTTTAATCCAGTTGTTTTCTAATTTTAAAAAGTACTGAATTATCAGCTAATAACAAGCATACTATCACCGAACAACCATCAGTAAATAATGTAATAATAATTTAACAATTTAATAATTTAACAATAATTTTGTGTATGTGGTGGCCTGTTGGTAAACGGACTGCTGAGACGCGGCTGCCCACATGTTCACGGTGGTCGCGGGTTCGAATCTCAGGGCAGACCTCTGACTTTTCGAAGTCATGTGTGTATTGATAATCAGTCACCACGCACTAAAACGGTGAAGGAAAACATCGTGAGGAAACCTGCATACCATAGCGATTTATAAGAATTTCTATGGTATGTAAGTCCGCCAACCCGCACTAGGCCAGCGTGGTGGACTATATGGCCTAACCACTCTCAATCGTATCCTCGATTGTAGAGTAGGCCCGTGTCCTACAGTGGGGCGTATGTGGGCTGATACAGAACAATAATTATTCATTTAAACATGTAGCGATGGTACTTCAAAAACGTAGATAAAAATCGTGATGCGTCATCTTTTTCTATCCCACATCAAGTACTAATTGTGATAGCTTCGAATGCGCACGAATTATTAGTGAAAAATATATATGTACAAAGAATAAATATTGTAAGGAATGATAATATCGAACCGTTGGCGTCAAAATAAATCGGAAATTCCGAAAAAAATCGTGTCACAAAAAATTGCCATTTCGACTCAGTGGGCCGGGCCGCTAGTAATAAATAAATCATTGCTTTTGTTCCGACTTATGCAATTGTGGATGTCTCATTAGGATAAAGATGTACATAAAAAAAAAACGAAATAATGTAAACTAAAAATATAAACTGTAATCGATTAAGAAATACAAACAAATAGTATCGATATCTCGTTAATAATCGGATATTGTACTAACCGATTTATTTGACATCATCCCTATTTCACAATTTTGAGATATGTCAAATGGAACTTTTATAATTAGATAGATAGTAATCGAAAAATTTTGATTTTGACTTTTAACCATATTTTAGCTTAAAATGACCTATCGACCCATTATCAAAGAAAGCCCTATTGACGCATGAAAGGCAGAAAGATGTATAAATCGGTCTTCTATACTCGGAAATCGAATCCGAGATCAAAAATGTAAACAAATCAATGTCATTGTAAAAGTGACATTTCAGGGTTATGAAACATTTTCTCAAAAACATATTGCGTATAGTTTGATTAGTGAATAGAAATGTTGTGATTCAAATGTTGTGAGTACTATGTTTTATTTATTTATATTTATTTTTGAATTTTGAACATTTTTATTGTTTTATTATGCCTGTCGACGTGACCCTTGACTTGGGCCCAAACAATTTCTAATGGGTTTAACTCACAGTGATTTTCAAAGACCATAGTGCGTTCGGCTAGGAACACGAGCGCCAACAAAATAGAACAAAAACTTAACAGAAAACGTGAAACCAGCATCACGGCGACGTAACTTTATCATATGATGCACATTCATCAAGTTAAGCAACTAAATGAACTAAAGGGAGGTATCGCGGGCGTCAAAGCGACGTATTTGTAGTTAAGGAGACGAAATTTAAAAAAAGTTTTATTTCAGTAACCTAAGGTTACGAATTTCTGCATAATACCTGTAGCATAAAATATTTTCGTACCATTTTTTTCACAAACTTAAAAAAGAAGTTGAAATTGTAGTTTATGTAAATATTATACCAAATAATTTTTATTTGGTTTTGTTTTATACTTATTTAACGAATGAGAATAATTCCAACCTGTTTTTTTAACGGTTGTGAACAAACTACCATGACAAATTATTTTATTGTAGTGGTAACACTTTTGTTTACATTTTTGATCTCGGATTCGATTTCCGAGTATAGATGTATCTTCCATAAATACAACATTTTTTATGTTACAAATCGTTATTGAAATGATTTTTTTTTTCTGTTTTGTAATTTTTACCTTATTAGTAAGTTAGGGAAGTTATTCCAGAAATTTCGATTACTTTACAACTTTCGTGGTCACGGGACGGAATCGGGCAGGAATTTAATAAATTAAAAAAATAAAATAAATCCAAATCCGCGATAAAATCCGTAAATAATAGTTTTATTTAAATGTATGAAATTCGCGTAAATCTAAGAAACCATTATGTGAAAAATGGTTATATTATATGATCAGTTTAAATTAAATAGTTCAGTACAGTAATATCTTATCTTACCTTTCCCTACCTAACCTTATCTTTTCTTATAAAAAATAGTTTACAAATACTGCAATTACAACTTACTTCTTCAAATCATCAAGAGTATCCCTTGTATGCTTCTTCATATGTGCATTCAGAACTTGTTTGTTCTTGTACTGTCTTCCACATATATCACAGAAGCACAGCGGTTTGTCAGCATTACTGTGCACTTCTCTCCAGTGCACCAACTGACCGCAGTACGTCTTATACAGCCGCGGACAGTCTGGACATTTGTATGTACGTGGGGTCTTGTGATGGACTGAACTGTGGAAAATATATTTATCACTACATAGTATAAAACAAAGTCACTTTCTCTGTCCCTATGTCCGTTTGTATGCTTAAATCTTTAAAACTACGCAACGGATTTTGATGCGGGTTTTTGTAATAGATAGAGTGATTCAAGAGGAAGGTTTATATGTATAATACGTACATATTATTGTACAGAAATCTATTTGTACCCGGGCGAAGCTGGGCCGGGCCGCTAGTTTATTATATAGGGTTATTTTCAGCAATATTAAGGTTCAGTATTATGAATACAGTCCATTAGTAATTTTTCTTTACTATATTTAAAAAATTCTGGTAGGTCTCTCATATATGAGAGGCCGCCTGGGTAGGTACCACCGTAATGTATATTTCTCCCGACAAACAGCAATTTAAATGCACTGTTGTGTTTCGGATTGAAGGACATTGTAGCCAGAGTAAATACTGGATATATGGAGACTTAAAATTTTAAATCTCGGGATGGCGAGTGCAATGGAATGCCAAGCATTGCTTTGTAATTCAAGGTGTTGTTTGGTTTTGCTACTGTTCATGAGCGGTCGTATCGCTTACCATCAAGTAGAAAACAATCCAGATTGACTTCAATCTAATTTCTTCGATTGATTATTGGCATCGGCCGTTAATGGTGTAAAAATACAGCATGTATTTTTTTCCAAAATTATCGGATTCGAAGCCTAGTTAGGTAGGTATATTGATTTATCAAAAATCTAAGTATGTAGTTTTAGTTTTCATCAAAATCAGGTTCGTGACACCTTTCAGTATTTTTTAATATTCCTCATAGTTTTGGATTTGGCCATATACGGCCACTTGAAAAATTCACCTGTATATAGTATTGAATACTAGCGGCCCGGCCCAGCTTCGCCCGGGTACAGATAGATTTCTGTACAATAATATGTACGTATTATACATATAAACCTTCCTCTTGAATCACTCTATCTATTAAAATAATCGCATCAAAATTCGTTGCGTAGTTTTAAAGATTTAAGCATACATAGGGACATAGGGACAGAGAAAGCGACTTTGTTTTATACTATGTAGTGATGTAAGTGTCAATACTTCCAGTAGTTAATCTGGCTACAATGTCGTATGTGACTAAATTATTGCGCCGACATTGGACCTTGTATCATCTTTATGCTGCAGTCTGTGAAAATAAACATATATAGAAGTATTACATGTAACTCACGTTATATGTTTCTGTAAGCTGGCCATATTGGCGAACACTTTGGCGCATTCCTCGCAAGACTCTTTGGTGGTTTGACAGCCTCGACGATGCCTTCTATACAGCAAGAAGTCGCTGAAACAATACATAATATATTATAGCGGCGTTATTACCACCGCGTATTTGTATATACATTTATACAGGGTATATCAAGACTGCTACCGAAAACGAAGCCGGGTGGTAGTTTAAGCGACTTCATACACAATGCAACAGAAAAAGTTGCGAAAAAAAGCGACATTTTTTTTGTTATTTTTTTCCTATGCCCATATTTGGGTGGTAAATAAATTTTTTCGTAAAATAATAGTGTATACCCTATTATTTATAAATACCTTAAATTATAAAAGAGTTTAAATTATTATTTTAGCAAAAA
This sequence comes from Hyles euphorbiae, assembly GCA_023078785.2. Taxonomy (NCBI): domain Eukaryota; kingdom Metazoa; phylum Arthropoda; class Insecta; order Lepidoptera; family Sphingidae; genus Hyles; species Hyles euphorbiae. The sequence continues at coordinate 3,872,773 of CM041054.1, forward strand.
CTATAGATTTACCACCCAAAATTGACGATATTTAAAAAATCATAAAAATAATTGTCGCGTTTCTGTGCGAAATATTTAGTTGCATTGTGTTTGTAGCCACGAAAACTACCACCCGGTACCCTACTTCGTTTTCGGTAGCAGTCTTGAGATACCCAGTATAATATACAGGGTGATATTGACATATTGTATTTAATTTAAACCGCATGTTCCTAACCCCCATAGGTAATATTCTACAAAGTTAGGTCAAAAACTGCCTGATAGTTTTGTCAAAAATCGCGATTTTATGTTCCAAGACTTTTGATCAACCCCTATAGATATCGAGTCTTTTTACGACTCAGATAAGTTCCCGAACCAAACTGAAGTTCAGCATCGCGGTAAAATACTCGTTTCTATATGGATGTCCTAGGGCCCTACTATATTCAACGAAACGAAGTTCGAAACTTCGGATGATCGAAGTTCATATACGATACGAATGTACCTACATATACTTATGGTCGTTATTGACTTATAGTCGTAACCATAGACTTATAGTTAGGATGTGCGTTACACAAATACGAACTTTTACAGAGTAGATAAATTCATATTCTATATAAATTTCGATCGTCCGAAGTTTCGAACTTCGTTTCGGATTTATATAGTAGGGCCCCTAAAATCGTGAAAACAAAAATAACGATTTTTGACAAAAAATATCTTTATATTTTTCTCAAAATATGTATAATGTTTCCTGGGGTAATAAGGAACATGTAGGTTAAATTAAGTACAATGTGTCAATATCACCCTGTATAACCTTACGACTAACCTGTGTACTTACTTGGTTTTAAAACCGCAGTCCCCTTTCTTGCACTCAAAAGCTTTGTCTATAGCTTGTCCGTCCGTCCCGTGCGCCTGATTATAATGAGAGACGCATATAAATATGTTTTCCTTGAATCTCATGCCACATGGCACGCATTGATATCTGAAATACATATACATTCCACAGTCACTTCTGTCCTGAGCATACAGGGTGTCCAAAGATATGGCGCACAACCGTGTAAATGCACTGTTGTGTTTCGGTTTGAAGGATATTGTAGCCCGAATAACAACTGGACATATTGAGACTTAAATCTTATGTTTTTATCGACTTAATTTGTGATTGCTAGAACTATTTATTCCAACGCTAGTACATACCTTCTCCAGTGACTTTTCTCGTGTTTTTGCAATCTTGTCTTCGTAATGTAAACCGATTTGCACACTTCACAAACAAAATCTCCTTCCGTCTGTGAAAAATATATTTATATTATTCAGAGTCCTTATAAAATTAATTGTAATATGCTGCCTGGCTGAGCATAAAAATAAATAAAGCATCACGCTTTTTCTCAGAAAGGGTAGGGTAGTTTCATATATCACATTCCTGACTCCAGGCTGATAATAAATGGAATAATCTAAAATCACTATCCGAACTGGGATTCGAACCCGACACCTTAGTGTAATCATACCTTATTACAACTGCACCCTCGAGGCATGTTAACCAATAATTACTACATAGTATAAAACAAAGTCGCTTTCTCTGTCCCTATGTCCCTTTGTATGCTTAAATCTTTAAAACTAGGCAACGGATTTTGATGCGGTTTTAATAGATAGAGTGATTCAAGAGGAAGGTTTATATGTATAATACGTACATATTGTACAGAAATCTATTTGTGCCCGGGCGAAGCTGGGCCAGGTAGTCCTTACTAATATTATAAAGGTGAAAGTTTGTATGTATGTATGGATGTTTGTTACTCTTTCATGAAAAAACGGCTCAACAGATTTTGATGAAATTTGGTATAGTGATAGCTGACACCCTGGATTAACACATAGGCTACTTTTTATCCCGAAAAATGTAGTGTTCCCGTGGGATGAGTCAGGAAACCAAATATACATATTTTCTACTCTTTCAAATTCAAATTGTTGGCACGGGATGTCCTCTCCTACGGAAGGGAAATATAGTCGACGGCACGCGGGAAATATAGTTAGTAGACACGCGAAATAATATGTTCTTGATGTGGATTGGACTCAAAAACTATCTGCACCCGGGCGAAGCCGGGCCCGACAGCTAGTATTGTATAAGTTTAGATACATACCGTATCATGTTTCTTCATATGACTACTCAAATTGTCTTCGTGAGCGAAACTAACTATACAGTTATCGCATCTGAATGCCCGTTTTAAATATTTCTCACTCTTTCTCTCCGCCTCTCTCTCTCTTTCCAACTCTTCTCTACTCTGAGTCACTATTATCACTTTACTTGTTAATTCTATTTTTTTAAACTCTTTTGGTCTAGATTTTGAGTCTAATTTTGGTGGAGATGTGTTTTGGACTTCTGGTTTTGTTAAGGTTTGTTTATTTTTAGTATATTCTGGTCGTTTTAATTGCTGTAATAAATGAATAAATAAATAAATAACACCCAACAGTCACGTACAGTCAGCAACATAAGTCGCTACACATTCACGAGATTTGGAATTGTCTTATCATCCAAAATAATAATTATTTTCAATATCGTATGGCACTTCTCGGATTTGATGACTTTACTTGGTTATATTTTACGACTACAGAGTAGTACGTACAAATTTTAATTCATAAAAAGGTTCAAAAAATGTGAAGTGTTCAGCGACTTATGTTGCCGACTGTACATAATCTTGGCCCCACACTAAGATCGAGTCTTTGTCGTGTATCAGGAACTAAGGGGCTGTCCATTAAGCAAGTGATGGTTGAATGGGGGTTGGATAAAAATCACAGGAGGGGAGGGGGGTCTAGTAAGATATCACGTGTATTTTTTTTCGACACCTAATTTGGATTTAAACGCTACATAATACATTTTTCGTATGATAACACGATTCTTTTATTATATCAGGGTCCTTAATTTCAGAGTAAAAGGGATTATAATTTATACCCGTATTTAAAGATAATATTCGAAAAATTTTAAGACTTATTTATATGTACTAAAAATACTCGTGATGGCGGATGGGAGGGGGGGGGGGTTGGGGAGAGGATCCAATCAAAATCTCACCACATTTCACCAAAGGAGAGGTGGGTTCAAAAACTGCTAACTAAGATCACATGATCAATGATGAGACCTAAGAGAGAATTTTCAGTCTCACAAACACCCGAAATAATATAATGAAGTATTAATTGAATTTTCAGGTGAAGTTATTAAATAATATGTCAATCGCCCGAATACTGGAACGCCATTAAATAATAAGTTGCTCTTAACAGCGCACGGCCCACTTAGCTAGTACATTTAATCGGGATTAACATAGTTACGCGCCATTTATATTAAAGTTGCGGTTCCAGTATTTGGGTGATTATTTTTCCGACCCAAATATCGACCAATAGAATTGCACCATTCGACGTCACGTGGTACAACCTACATGGTATTATACTGATAATTTTTTGAAAATTTTCTCTGGTGGTTGCTATATATAAAAAACAAAACATGATCCAGTCAAATTAACCACACGTCAAACTGACAGGTTGAATTCAATTGTGAAAATTGGAGATTTTGCATGAAAATGAGTTTGAAATTAAAATTTGGGACGGAAAAATAATCCCCCGAATACCACACGAGCTTCAAAATTATCTGGCATTTCCCTCAAGGTTCCCTGCAAAGCAGAATCAGAAGCTCTTGTGGTATTATAAGTGAATATCTACCTGCATATAATGTATTAAGTTATTGCAATAGATATGTGAATGAAAACATCGTGAGGAAACCTGCATACCATGGCAATTGATTTGAATTGATCTGGGTGTTTGTGGGAGCAAAAAGTCTCTTGGAGTTTCTTATACACAACACAAGACTCGATCTTAGTGTGGGGGCAGGGCTATGTAGGTATGGGTAAGGTGACCATTTATTTTTTGTGCCAAAGCTCCCGCTTCTATGTATCTATGGAATGAAATAATAAAAATAATAAAGTTTTTACAGGTTTTTATATGAGTTAGAAACTCAAAATTTTCTGAAAAACGAAATTTCGTAATGAAAATAGCTTTCATTAATGCGGTGCTCCACATGTTTTTTATCACTTGTCCATATTTTGTTAATGTGAGTAAACTTTCGATAGGTGCGTTACATCTAGGCAGACACATAACGCACTCAATAATTGTGGGGACGTTTTATAAATCAAGATTGTATTTACAAAAGTGCTGGAATAATTCGAACCCACTGTTTTTAGCAGTAGTTCGGTAAAGCATTTCGAGCGGAAGATACATTTTAAATTATTGTTTGGTCTGTTTGCAAGAGCATGACTATGTCGGCCTTGGGAACCAGACTTCCAAAAGCGGGACTGTCCCGCTCAATGCAGGACGTATGGTCACGTTATGTATGAGACTTTTGGGTGTATTTATGTTTACGTATGTATGTATTTAAAAAACTTACCACCACTGGTTTTTCTACAACAGTATCCCCAATATCCAAGTCTTCATGTATCATGTCACATTCAAACTCAACTTTTATTTCCTGTGTTTCTGTTATATCTTGTGCATCTTTCTCCTTTTTAATATTATCTATTTCTTTATAAAATGTTTGTTCGGTAGGTTGTGTTCGGTTTGGAACATCTTGGGTGTTCTGTTCGATGACAGTTAGAATTGGTTTTTGTATAGTGAGATGGGAATTTGGCAGCATCTGTAATATGGAAAGCGATTGTTACAAGCATTTACATAAATAGCTGGAAGCTGAAGCTAGGTGGTAGTTTTAGTAACAACGAACACAATGCAACTAAAAATTTCGCAAAGAAACAGGACAATATTTTTTATCTTTTTTTAATATCATCATTTTGGGGTGGTAAATCACAAAACTTGTTTAAGGAAAAAAAATACATATTTACTACCCAAATACCATATGAAAAAATAATTAAAAAAAAATTAATTTTTTTGCCACATTTTCTGTTGCATTGTGTCTGAAGCCGCTTAAACTACCACCTGGCTTCGCTTTCGGTAGCAGTCTTGATATACCCTGTATTAGGACAGGGAAAAAAGCAGCAAATGCTGGATGCAACGAGCCGGAGACAGAGTGAAATGGTGTATTTGGAGGCCTACATTCAGCAGTGAACAACAGAATTGGCTGATGATGATGATGATATGACCTTTTATATAAATTTATAAATAGCAGTATATTTATAAAATTGTTTTATTAGTAAGTTTTATTCTGTTGTACAATAAAGAAAGAAATTGATAGAAACATTGACATAAGATTGTTTAGTTAAGTTAGTATGGAAATATTTATGATATATTTTGGATTGGCACCTTGTGAATTTTTAAATTGTATAGCAAGTGAAAATTTAAGCATGTAATAATAAAAAACATCGACACAGGAAAGCGATTTTACACATGAACCAAAAAATAAAATATAAAATTATATAATAGTTAAAAAAAACTAAAATACACGCTTTAATAAGATATACAACTAAAAAAGTAAAAATAATTGATACTGAATTTAAGATAAGTAAATGGAGTAAAATACATATATTTTATTGTTACAAAGCGTGGGGTGCAGGATGATAAGTAATTGTTGTAAACACCCCACGCTTTGTAACAATAAAATATATGTATTTTACTCCATTTACTTATCTTAAATTCAGTATCAATTATTTTTACTTTTTTAGTTGTATATCTTATTAAAGCGTGTATTTTAGTTTTTTTTTAACTATTATATAATTGACTTTTGACTAAAAACATCCATCTACGGCTGTATTTCCAATCAATAACGCCATCTGTTGGTCAGTAGTAACATTTGACACTTGAAGAATACAAGAAGCTTATACCCAAATGGAGATTGCATTCCGTATATAAAAGTGAAGCACAAAATTTTTACCTTGAATGACGTCGCTGATGCCTGCTATCCTTTTCTTTAGCGTAACAATGAATGAACTTCACGTGAACTTCATTCATTGTCACTCTAAAGAAAAGGATAGCAGGCAACAGCGATTGCATTCAAGGTCAAATTTTTGTGCTTCAGTGTTTTATACGGAATGCAATCTCCATTTGGGTATAAGCTTCTTGGAAGAATACAATGTTAACGCCATCTAGCGATGAATGTAGCAATGGTCATCAATTATAAGAATAATTAATCCTGGCGAATCTAATCAGGATAATTATATATTTTAATCGAATTATTGTATTGTCATCGGTCTTTGACAGGTGTGCAAAATTTGAATGAAATCTGGCCGTTTAAAGTGGGTCAAAATCGCGCCCAAAGAAGTCGGTTACAAACAAACATACAAACATACAAGTGAAGCTAATATAAAGCGTGTAAAAAAAAATGAATCACCTCTAAACTAGAATACTTAGCAATACCATTTCATTAATAATAAATTTTAAAATAAAACCTTACATTTTCACGAGGAATTTCAATGCAGTATTTTTTTATGAATTTTTGACATACGATAAAATCGCTTTCCTGCGTCTACATGTTTTAATACATACCTTTTGGCTTGTAACATACTGTTCGACTTGTTTTTTGAATATTTCAATCTTCCTCAATATGGCATGGCAGTAATGGCATACAAGTGATGTAGTGAAATTAATCTGCAAAATAAAATGGATGGATAATTGAGGTATTATACTAGAGCCTTCGATCAAATATACACTAGATACACAGTTCCCTGTAAAAGTTCTGTTAAAAAGTGGCACTGATGCATCACATGAAAAAAGGTAAACTAAAAGATCACATATTCCAAATATATTAACACAAATTCCAACTTATTCCTCGAGCTTAAAGTAGCATTTCACATAATATTGTCTAAAGTTCTGCGACGTTTTAGAAGCAACGGTTGGTGCGTGACTGAAGGCGAAAGAGTGCTAAAAGCTCTCTTTTTTGGTGCCATTTCTAAGTGCTCATGTTGCATCCAGTGTATATTTGATTGAAGACTAGAGCGGACATAGGGAACAAAATGTAGCCTAGTACAAGTTAGCAGACTTACAAAAATGTATTAGCACATAGCCAACATTAATTCCATACTATGCATTTAGATGCACAAAGATTTTATTTAAATTATTTTTATTCCAGACATTATGAATAGTTCTTTATTAAATATTAAAATAATAAGTAAGTACTTAATTGTTCTTTTACATTTTCGGGTGATGATAATTTTAAAATAACATATTTTATTAAAATCATTTTTATTCTAGATATTATGAATAGTTAATTTAAAAATATTAAAATAATCAATGTTCTTTTTTTCATTTTTGGGTGAAATTTGAAAAATAGCAGATTTTCTACTGTTTTAAAATAATGGAGCAAAGGAGCTAAACAATAAACCATAATACTTACTCTGTTTTGAAAACAACATTTCAAAAAATCGATGTGTGAACATTTATTCATTTTTATTAGTCTCACATTCAGCACACCGCAGCATATACAACTATTCAGTCCGGTAAACACCATAATTCCACTATTATCCCCTTATTTTGTTTCAAACAAGGAAACCCTATTTCGGTATTTTTCATTCAGTTTATGTCTTCCATAAATGAGATTATTAACGCCATTAAAAACAAAAACTGAACTGAACTGAGATTATTAACTCATGCTAAAAAAAATACATTCGTATATAATTTTAATAGTTAATGAAAGACAAAGTTTTTAATAAATGCCCCAGAGTACTTTATTATTTAAGAAAATTAATTTACAAGATTAGCAACAAACAAAAAATTGTTCACACTTTTGACAGTTTATCTGTCAATGTCAAAAATCAAATCAATTTTCGTTCTGAAACGCTCCAGCATCCAAATCACAGAGTACTTTGATAAATAGAAATTCCAAATCTACTATTGCCGGTTCTACACGTTCGCCGATTATTAATGCCACGCCATCCATGCCACTTGTTCCACGCGTGGATCATGTGTTTGGCATAGACGCCAACCATCGCCGGATCTAAGGGCTTTTTGGGCTGCAGCCCAGGGCCCTGTTGATACAAAGGCCCCAGGGGCCAGGCCTAACTTTTTTAATATCTTCATTATAGTAACAGCGCTAAATTAATAGGAATAAATGGGTGAATTTTATTAAAATAAGTAATACGTTTTATTGTCCTAATTTTTCCTTTACAGTAAACGTGCATCACTCTGCAAAACAGTTTTGAGACGCAAGAACAATTTGATGAATAATTCGCGAGTCTCCGAGTCGTTATGAACGGTTTCAGAATTTCATGGTCTAACCTTGACGCCAACGACCACGAACCGTATTACTAGGGGCAGTCTAGTCGATCCCCTATGTACTGTTTTAGTACAACCTTTGATCAAATATGCATGCACAGTTCCCTGAAAATGTTCCGTTAAAAAGTGACACCGATGCATTGAAACAAAAAGATCACATATTCCAAATATATTAATACAAATTCCACCTTATTCCTGGAGCTTAAAGTAGCTTTTCACATAATATTGTCTAAAGTTCTGCGACGTTTTAGAAGTAACGGTCGGTGCGTGACTGAAGGCGAAAGAGTGCTTAAAGCGCTATTTTTTGGTGCCATTTTCTAAGCGCTCATGTTGTATCTAGCGTATATTTGATCGAAGAGTGCAACATTCAAATGCGTAGTAGTAGCTGACTCCACACTTAGATTGAGTTTTATGTCTTGGGTATCAAAAAGTTCTGAAGAAAATCATTCGTCTCGGTGCGCGAATCGATGCCGCGACATTTCATTTCACAGGTGGCGCCTTATCGTGCCACGAAGGCTGTCAAGTTTCAAGGGTGAGAACTTTTGACCTCCATTTGAATTTATTATGGAATCAAAGGACGGTCCTATAAAGTGTAAGACCAAGAAGCTTATACCCAAATGGAGATTGCATTCGGTATATAAACGTGAAGCACAAAAATTTCACCTTGAATAACGTCGCTGTTGTCTACTATCCTTTTCTTTAGAGCACGTTAGAGTGACAATGAATGAAGTTCACGTGAAGTTTATATACGGAATGCAATCTCCATTTGGGTATAAGATTCTTGGGTAGAGCTGTATTACTTCTGGACATATTGAGACTTAACATTTTATATTTCAAGATGGCGATTCAGGTTTTTCTACTGTTCATGAGCTGTTGTATCGCTTTCGATTGGCCAAAGGCAGTTCGTTTCGCCATTCATTGCAAGAAAAAAAAGGTTATTTGTCATTTTTACCAAAATTTTATTTTCTTGTATTAATAAAACAAACATTTATATTCATTTTTTATTGGTGCATAAAATATTAAAGCATCAAACTAGCGTAAACTAGTACTATTTGTTCGCACAAAGACGTCGTTACTTAATATACCAATGGAAATTTCTGCAAACTTTAATCATTTCGAATTTGTTTTTTTTTTCGACAAAACATTTTTGTTTTGGACTAACAAACAACTAACCTTTATCTATATCCTATCTATCTTTAACAAGAGGTTAAAATAATACTATGTCGATACCACTGTATGCTTCAATAAACAAAGATAGACATACAATATTATCTTGCCTAGATATGTATAAAGATATTTACCTTATCTAAATATCTCTATCTTTCTTTACTGAAGCAAAAAAATATCGAAATTTCGAGAGAAATCTCTTGTTAAAGATAGATAGATTATAGAAACCGGACGTAAATGGCCTTGTCACTGTCAATTCTCTATTTTAGTCTATTTTAGAGGATGCCTGTGCCTTGCGAGACGTTTATCCCGTCAAGTGCCGGCACCCACGTAGTGGGTGTTTGAATATGCTCTCTATTTTTTGAGTTTAATTCAATTATTGCGTGCTCTGTATTAATTCTAATGACTGTAAAAGTACCTTAAAAAATAAAGCTTGCTGTGTGTATATAGTTCCGCTAGTCGTTTCATATTAAAAACTTTAAATAAACGTCAGTTTATCCCCTGGCTTGTCGTAAGCGCCATATTGTGTCCTTGAATTAAAATAGCCCCTATTTCAATAACGTTAGGTTGCTTTATTGCTTGAAGTCCGACGAGCCTGAGCGCTGTTCGTTTGACGGTTGAGGGGATATGGGCTGATACAGATATTGTTTATTAATTTTCAATTAAACTGCCAAGCCATGGGTCCAACAACGAACATTCCTCTTCCGTGCTATCTTTTTTATTATTTAAAAGTTCATACTTCTTGTGCACGACTTTTTCGTGCTTGTAACGCCCTGATGCGTAGCCGAATGTTGCTGAACAAAAATTGCATTTATACGGCTTCCCTCCTGTATGCACGATCATGTGTTGTTGAAGGATTTGCTTCGTCTGAAAAATAAGAAAATGATAATTTTTGTTTCACTGGCCCGCTTCGATCAAATATACACTAGATACACAGTTCCCTGTAAAAGTTCTGTTAAAAAGTGGCACCGATGCATTGAAACAAAAAAAGTAAACAAAAAGATCACATATTCCAAATATATTAACACAAATTCCACCTTATTCCTGGAGCTTAAAGTAGCTTTTCACATAATATTGTCTAAAGTTCTGCGACGTTTTAAAAGCAACGGTCGGTGCGTGACTGAAGGCGAAAAAGTGCTTAAAGCACTCTTTTTTGGTGCCATTTTCTAAGCGCTCATGTTGTATCTAGTGTATATTTGATCGAAGCGATATAATGACTACACAGCGCACTGCGTAAACCCAAATGCCGTCCAGGCAGAGTACCGTAATGGCATCACACGACAGTCCCATGCCATTCGAAACAATTATGCCGGCCTGTAGAGGGCGATACATGTAATAAGTTCAGCTGCAGTGCAGTTGCGGTTAAATTTCGAGCAAAACAGCCTTTTTCATATTTTCGTAATACGCTCGCGTCAAGTTCGCGTCACGCGAGCGCTTTAGTATTTACTGCTGCGCGTAAGAAGCTTATACCCAAATGGAGATTGCATTGAGTATATAAAAGTGAAGCACAAAAATTTGACCTTGATTGACGTCGCTGTTGCCTGCTATCCTTTTCTTTCGAGTGACAATGAATGAACAAAATGTCATTTTCATTCATTGTCACCAAGAAGCTTATACCCAAATGGAGATTGCATTCCGTATAAAACACTGAAGCACAAAAATTTGACCTTGAATGCAATCGCTGTTGCCTGCTATCCTTTTCTTTAGAGTGACAATGAATGAAGTTCACGTGAAGTTCATTCATTGTTACGCTAAAGAAAAGGATAGCAGGCATCAGCGACGTCATTCAAGGTAAAATTTTTGTGCTTCACTTTTATATACGGAATGCAATCTCCATTTGGGTATAAGCTTCTTGATTGTCACTCTAAAGAAAAGGATAGCAGGCAACAGCGACGTCATTCAAGGTCAAATTTTTGTACTTCAGTGTTTTATACGGAATGCAATCTCCATTTGGGTATAAGCTTCTTGGTTGCGCGTATATGTCAATGTCAAACTTTCATACGTCTGACGTACAGTTGACGCGCAGTTCACGCGAAGCTAAATATTTACAAGTATACCATTTTGTACCAAAACGTAAACTTAATTGTAACCGCACCGCAACTTGATCGGCGCGTCAAGGAATTACGTGAATCACCCTACTTCTAAGATGCCTTTCCACACAAAATCATTATTTTAGATGGATAATGGCTAAATATAATTTATTTATGTACACATAATATAAGATGTAATTATATTTACCTTAAATTCTTTCCCGCATAAATCGCAGAGTGATTTTAGTTTCTGACCAGTCTCGTGTTTTTTTCGTTCATGTATACGTAATTTCCGGTAATTTAGAAACACCTGAAACAATAATTTAATATAACAAAGTCTTGTTTATACATCTACTGGCAGCCCGACCCAGCTTCGCCCAGCTGATAATAGCAGTAATAGGATTTATTGCTATTTTTATTTTCCTAAAATAAAAGATTTTTTTCTAAAATAAATGTGGCCTAAGTTACTCCTTATTATATTAGCTACCTGACAAAAAAGTCCCGTCAAAATCGGTCCAGCCATTTCAGAGATTAACCGGAACAGACAGACATACACACAAAAAAAATTTGAAGATCAGTTTCGGGATAGGTATCGTGTATATGTTATGGGCCAAGTGATTAATGCAGGCAGTATTCACAATGCCCGGGCAGTATGAATATGGCCGAGCCCATATTGGGCCAAGTGATTAATTACAATCTAAACTCACCTATTTATCACATTGCCAGGGCATTATGAATATGGCTACATGATGATCGGGCAGTGTGATTAATAGGTGATTTTTTACGTGGTGCGCTGCCGCATTGTCGCATCTGCGATGGACCCATGAATTAGAAAGGTTGAATTGATCTGCTTATGTTTAGTTGCTTTTTAACGTCCGAAACATTATCTTCAGAAGAAAATTAGTGTACCCACTTTATGGATCAGTTAGGTCGACTGTGCCCCAAAACCGACTCGGAACACCCCGACTTCGCGTAGTCTTTTGGCTACCGACCCTAGAGTGTATATAAAAAGCCGGAGGCGCGGAGGGAGAGCAGCCCCCGCCCGCTGTAGCGAAGGATAGGCAACCGTGCGAGCCGCAGCGGCTGAGGCTGGCAGCAAGCCGAAGCTGCGGAGGTGACCAAGGGTGCCTATCTTTTGTTACGCAAGGGCGAAGGGGCTGAACTTCCCGTAGCGCCGGAGACGATGCAGAAGCTAATTTGTATTGACAACAAGTGTTTTAAGGGTTAGGTTGCTATAATAGATATTTCTCAGGAATGGTGCGTTACCTTTTCATGGGCGTGGTACCAGGGGAGGTGCGACACTCCCTCCACTCCTCCCAACCCACCCCCTCGTGCTGCCCTATTCTAAATTCTACTACTTCGGCTCATTGTTTTGATTTTGATTCGCTTTACATCACTCTGCCCAATAGGCACTTGGCATTATTCATAATGCCCGGGCAATGTGATAAATTGATTGGTTATAATCACATTGCCTGCTCTTATTGGGCATTATTCATATTGCCCGGGCATGATGAATAATGCCCGATTAATCACTTGGCCCATAACATATATAACGATATGTAGTTGGACATTTTTTTTATTTTCACTTTACAAACAGACACTTCAATTTTATTTAAATGTATACAAAGTGTCGGTGTTTTAATTGCTTTAAACTACAACGTCATTAAATAACGTAAATTAAAACAAATTAAAATTATTAGATTTTAAATCACATTAAAATTGAAAAAATGATATTTTCAAACAAACTAAATAATAAAATAAATTGGTTTAAATACAACACGCTTTATAAGTTACCTACTGCCCTCAGTTGACCCAGACATAAGAGCGGCAACGCCGCATTTTTCGTCGCCGCGTCGCAAATGGCTTTAAATTGATTTGGCGCGATGAATCCTTTGTAGTTTTTAGGCATAATTGTATTCGTAGAATAATTAATGAAAACGCTCTTAATCAAGTCACCTTTTACACAAATTATGTGAGTCAAAATTGCTTCATTGGGTTGGGAGCGACGATGCCACTTACAATTAGTACACAAATTCAGTCTTATTTTTTGCGAAGGGGGATGAAAATAGCACGTCGCGTAAAATATTACTGCCACCACAACTGCCACTAAATAGACCTTCAAACAAATCATATCAGTGTATTCCACAGCTGTAAATCGCGACATCATGAACATAAAATGCTATCGTAATTCGTAATGTGTTGTGAGCAACGTACGCGCATTCGCAAAGAACAAGTACGGCTCACTGACGAGGTGCGCGGGGTGCCGACTCCCGAGTTTACACCCCCGCCCCCGACCCCGCCCCCGCCCGTGACACCTGACCTTCGACCGTCGCTCGATCGCCGATCGCAGTGTTGCTAGGTTAGATTTCAAATAATACAGAAAAAGTTTTGTAAAAATATCGTAGATGGATATAAATAGAGGAGATTATTATACTGTTTATTACAGGGCTTTTTTCATAGAAAGCGAAAATAAACACATTCTTAAAAGTTACAAGTATTCCGTAAAAAGACTAAAGAAGTTAATCGCTGTATGTGTCACTTTTCTAAAATTCATCATAAAGTACTGGAGATACATAGTCGTGACCCCACACTAAGATCGAATCTATGGTTTGGTTGAAAATTTAAGGATGGCTCGGTGAAATAAAAGACCCTATATCATTATTTTGTAGTGATAAACAGTTAGTAAGTGTCAGAAATAGCTTTACTATTTGTCTTGTTAGTCATATTCCAGTATGTCCTCCCCTTTATCGTTCCACTTGACCCTGTCCTCTGCGAGCTCTTGCCATTTTGGCTCGAATGCATCCAACTCGTCTTTCCACCGCATCTTAGGTCTTCCGCGTTTTCTTCGGCCATTCTCAGGAATCCAGCTTGTAGCCAGCTTGGCCTAACGGTTTGGATGCATTCGAATCACATGTCCCGCCCAGTTCCACTTAAGTGAAGCCGCCTTACGCCCGACATCTACAATGCGGGTTTTCGAGCGCAGTTCAGTGTTTCGGATGCGGTCGGTCAGCCTAACACCGAGCATACTGCGCTCTATTGCTCGCTGGCAAACCCTGAGTTTGAGCTTCTGAGACGCAGTCAATGACCAAGTCTGGGCGCCATAGGTTAGGACGGGCAAAATGCACATGTCGACGAGTTTGCATTTGAGAGAGAGAGGGGTGTAAGGGGGCCCATACAACATCTTTCGGGAACCAAGCCAACCTCACCTGCTCGCGGTACACCCTGCTGACCAACAAACGAGGATATGGCGACTCGCCAACACGCACTGGACCAGCGTGGCGAGTTAAGGTCCAATCCCCCTTTATGAATCACAAAAACATACCAAGGCCCCAAGTGCCCGGCGCCCTTAGTCACCGCGATGGCTATGACGGGTGCCAAACCGGTACTAAGGCATGGGGAGCTAAGAATCTCCGGGCGGGAATATCTTACCGTCACACGACCATAGCGCCTGCTTTTGAAAAAATGCGTCTCAACAGTACCCATACAGAATGATACCGAATAATGTCTCGGATGTTGCCACATGACCCATAGCAATTTTAAGTAGGTATAAAATGTAGATGTGAGTTGTGTACATGATCGTAGCCAGCCGTGGGATCAGGGTGGGGCAGCAATCTAAAATTGTATGTAATTAGCAGTCTGTAGGTACGCATGGTCTTCCGCCGGTATTTTTTTTTCCTTTAAAAAGGTTACACCCTTTAACACCCTGTATCTGTGTTTATAATTCGAATTATTCTTTTTGCTCACCTGCCAGTACTTTACATAGATAATTTATTTTTTTAGAGTTGGTTAGGTACCTTACAGGTCAAAGCCAGGGTGGGGCAAATGCCCCACTCTGCCCCACCGTGGCTACGCCCATGGTTGTGTATCTCATTTTATGTATCACATTTGTTTTTAATATTGTCGATAAATAAAGGTTTTTATTAATAAAGTTTGAATTCTTTAATTTTCAATAGTAAAGTTTGAATTATATCGATAATATTGATATTGTATGATCGATGAAGTCGTTGCCACCCTAGCCTCATTTTGATCAACGACGCGACGTTGCCTATTCGACATCACGACGTCACGAAGTTATGAGTCTTACTATCATGGATATTAGGTCTAAATTCAATTATTGATATTATTTCTATGCAACTAATAATAAGACCTTGTATTTTATTGCACTTGACCTTTATTATTTGTTTGTGTCAATGACCTAGCCAAATCGCTACAGCAGGTGGTTAAATATTGAAAACTAAAAAACTATCCTGTGGCTAAACGGGTGGTGATAAATTAATAAAATTTGGTGTATGGGCTGCTGATGCGGTACCCTATATGTGGTCCAAAAAAAAATACTTATGTCACCGCCATTTTGTAGATTACACATCACTTGCTATTTGTTTTTGCTATTGCTATGTATTCCAACACTAGTGTACATATTTTTATTGAATATTTATTATTTAAAGGTTTTTCTTTTCGACCGTTAAATTATTCATTGACAATGTAACATCAACTTTATTACTGAATATTAAAGTTTATTTTTGTTATAATACGTTACTGGTGGTAGGTCTCTCATATGTGAGAGGCTGCCTGGGTGGGTACCACCGCTATGTCTATTTCTCCCGTCAAACAGTAGTTTAAATGCACTGGTGTGTTTCTGTTTGAAGGACATTGTAGCCAGAGTAACTACTGGACATATTGAGACTTAACATCGTGTGTCTCAGGAAGGCGAGCGCAGTGGAGTGCCAAGCATTGCTTTGTAATTCAAGGTGTTGTTTGGTTTTACTACTGTTCATGAGCGGTCGCATCGCTTACCATCAGGCGAACGGCATGCTCGTCTCGCCATTCATTGCAATAAAAAAAAATCTCACCTTATTACATTCTTTGCATTTATATTCAGTCTTGAGGTGGACACTATCCATATGGTTCCTGATAGCGTCTTTTTTTCGAAACTTTTCTCCACAAATATCGCAAATAAACCTGAGGAAAAAATAATGAAGTTAAAACTTGAGGGGAGTAGGGTATTTGACTAGTGTCAATTTCGCTTACAAACAAATATACGTTAAAATTAAAGCCTTGCCGTCAAAAAAGTATTAAATTAGCTTGTAACATAAGACAAATTAAGTTTCTCGTAGTTTCTGATACACGACACAAGACTCGATCTTAGTGTGGAGTCAGTAGGGCGATTCACGTATTATAATAAGTTCAGCTGCAGTGCAGTTGCGGTTAAGTTTCGATCAAAACAGCCCTTTTCGTATTCTCGTAATTTTGACAACCGCTGTCAAATACGCTCGCGTCAAGTTCGCGTGATGCAAACGTTTTAGCGTATTCTACTGCTGCGCGTATATGTCAATCTCAAAAAAATTTCATACATCTGACGTAGGTACAGTTGACGCGCAGCTCACGCGCAGTTCACGCGCAGCTAAACACTTACAAGAATACCATTTTGTCCATCCATCCATCAGCCAAAGGAAGTCCACTGCTGAACATAGGCCTCCCCCAATGATTTCCACAGAGACCTGTTGGAGGCAGCCTGCATCCAGCGACGTCCCGCGACCGACACCAGGTCGTCGGACCATCTTGTGGGTGGACGTCCTACGCTGCGCTGTCCGCTACGCGGCCTCCATTCGAGCACCACACCATTTTGTACCAAAGCGTAAACTTGATTGTAACCGCACCGCAACTTGATCGGCGCGTCATAAAGTTACGTGAATCGCACTACTGGGATATGTACGTGACTGTTGGGTGTATTTATAATCATAATATCTCACCATTTCTCTTCCTTGTTCTCGTGCCTCCTACAA
Organism: Hyles euphorbiae; assembly: GCA_023078785.2. Taxonomy (NCBI): domain Eukaryota; kingdom Metazoa; phylum Arthropoda; class Insecta; order Lepidoptera; family Sphingidae; genus Hyles; species Hyles euphorbiae. Next base: position 3,889,913 of record CM041054.1, read on the forward strand.
TGCTTCTCGAACATGGTCTGGTTCTTGAACCCTCTCTTACACACAACGCATTGTAGAGGCGCGATGAAGCCACTGCGGTCGTGATGTGATCGCCAGTGTATGTTCACACCTGATTTAGTGACGTATTCCTTGCCGCAGTCCTTGCATTTGTATACCATGCGCTTTTTATTGTGGATAGTCCTGTTAAAAGCATAATAATAATAAACGGAAGGCACCGCCAAGACATGAGCCAACCAAATGTCGATAAGGACGCGTCAAACGCGTGGTTCAGCCAAGGTCAACTCTTTCCAAAGACTGAAGGATTCATGCTTGCCATATCTTCGATCATCTTCGATCAAATATACACTAGATACAACATGAGCGCTTAGAAAATGGCACCAAAAAAGAGTGCTTCAAGCACTCTTTCGCCTTCAGTCACGCACCGACCGTTGCTTCTAAAACGTCGCAAAACTTTAGACAATATTATGTGAAAAGCTACTTTAAGCTCCAGGAATAAGGTCGAATTTGTGTTAATATATTTGGAATATGTGATCTTTTTGTTTACTTTTTTTCATGTCATGCATCGGTGCCACTTTTTAACAGAACTTTTACAGGGAACTGTGTATCTAGTGTATATTTGATCGAAGCCTCTATTACTTGATCTTGTATGGCATGTCTGAGGCTGTCAAAAGCCTTGGCGTAGTCTATGAAGGCAATGTAAATATTTTATTTATATTCATTATATTTTTTGGACGTATATGGGCTGATACAAAACAGAAACAGTGGGAGTGGTTGGGGATCCTGTTGGTGTTTCTGTTTTCCTCTTTTCGCGGTTAAGTTCGTTGGTTTTTTAACAAAAGCATACAGTATATTGAATATCGTGAGATTGTAGTACTAAATATTTTTATTCACTAAATTATTATAATAAATACTCTTTTGAACTTAAGGTTACGATTGAATTAGCGTGTTTAAAAATAGTTAAGATTTCAAATTTATAGATACATATAAATAAAATTGAAGTGTCTGTTTGTAAAGAGAAAATTAAAAAAAAAATGACCAACTACATCTCGTTATATACACGATACCTATAAGGAAAATGACCTTTGTTTTTTTTTTGTCTGTCTGTCTGTCCATTTGTTCCAGCTAATCTCTGAAATGGTTGGACGGATTTTAACGGGACTTTTATTGTCAGGTAGCTGATATAATAAGGAGTAACTTAGGCTACATTTATTTTAGAAAAAATATGTTTTTGTTAAATTCCAATTTTAATCTTTTATTGGTCGTCTTGTTTTGCATTCTTGATGGCGGGATGTGGAAATTGATGTAAACAGTTGAGAAATAAACAATATCGTTGTAGGACGCAGCAGACTTTTATTTTTAACTAGAGGAAATCCTTGCTGGAGGTATAACTAATCTAATGAGAAGGACAGTGAGAGAGTCTGACGCCCGAATACTGGAACGCAACTTAAAAATAACTTGCTCTTAACTACGTTAATCTCGATTAAATGTACTGGCTAAGTGTGCCGTGCGCTGTTAAAAGCAACTTATTATTTGAATGGCGTTCCGTTTCGGGCGTATGGAGCATTTCGTTACAATGTTATACAGAGTGATATTGGCATATGGTATTTAATTTAAAACACATGTTCCTTAATTCCCCTAGGTACTATTGTGCTGAATTTGAACAAAAACTGCCTGATAGTTTTGGTCAAAAATCGCGAATTTAGGTTTCAAAGCTATTGATCAACCCCTATAGATACCATGTCTCTTACAGCTCAGATAAGTTTCCGAATCGAACTGAAGTTCATCTAAGCGGTCAAAATACTCTTATCTACATGGGTAGTCCAAAAATCGTGAAAACGAAAATCACAGTTTATGATAAAAAAAACTTCTCATATTTTTTTCTAATTATGTAAAATGTCACCAGTGGTGATGAGAAACATGTGGGGTGAAATAAGTACAATGTGTCAATATCACCCTGTAGAACAGGGCTCGGCATTTTTCAAGTCGGTAGTGTCTTTTCATTGTGGACCGTCCTGTTAAAAGCAAAACGGGATGATTTAATGTTATTGACTTGGAGGAACCAAAAAATACAATTTAAAAAATTTCTATGTTTTGTAAGAGTCACAATTTTTTTCTGACGACTTTTACGACGCCTGGCAACAAACCAATGTGGTGGCTAATTGTATCAAGAATTGTCAATTTTAATTCTGTATCAGCCCATATACGTCCCACTGCAGGGCACGGACCTCCTCTACAATCGAGAGTACGATTGAGAGTGGTTAGGCCATATTGTCCACCACGCTGGCCTAGTGCGGGTTGGCGAACTTACATACCATAGATATTTTACTGTGGTATGTAGGGTTCCTCACGATGTTTTCCTTCATCGTTTTAATGCGTTCTGATTGACTGTCAATACACACATGACTCCAAAAAGGCAGAGGTGTGCCCTGAGATTCGAACCCGCGACCACCGTGAACATGATGGCAGTCGCGTCTAGTCCGTTTACCAACAGGCCACCACGCACTTCAACTTCAATTTTAATTACAAATACTGAATTTAATTAAACAAGTTTTGTGTCGGAAAAAAAGCCGACTGTGGAACTCATTTCACTCATTTTGACAGTCTCCGTGGCGAAGTTTGTAACACATTGTGAAACGAGAGGCCGCGGGTTCGATCCCCGTGCCGAGACAAATGTTTGTCAGGCCCTCAAGTATTAGTTTCAGGTGTGGCTTCTAATATACATGAGACAGGATTAAATATACAGGGTATATCAAGACTGCTACCGAAAACGAAGCCGGGTGGTAGTTTAAGCGACTTTAGACACAATGCAACGGAAAATTGTGCAAAAAAAGCGGCAACTTTTTTTTATGTTATTTTTTCCTATTGTCGTATTTGGGTGGTAAATACGTTTTTTTCCTAAAACAACCCTTTTATTTAGACAGACTCTAATGTATAAAAGTAGTTAAATTGTTATTTAAGCAAAGACTATGAAATTACCACTCTAATATGATATTTAAAAAATCATAAAAAATAACTGTCGTGTTACTTTGCGAAATTTCTAGTTGCATTGTGTTTGAACTCACTAAAACTACCACCCGGCTTCGTTTTCGGTAGCAGTCTTGATATACCCGGTATAGTTTAGTGTCAGGACTATGGTATGCAACACACATGTTGGTCACACATTTATCCCGGTGCAGGGATCGAACCCGCGGCCTCTCATTAGAAAATGTACTCACTGAACGTGTTTTTTCAAGTTGTAGCTATTCGCGAAACCTTTCCCGCAAACCTTGCAGTCCCATTTCTGACCATGAACGCGTTTGTGCATCTTGTACTCTAGGAAATCGCTGAAAATATAACAATATTAAATCACTACATAGTATAAAACAAAGTCGCTTTCTCTGTCCCTATGTCCCTTTGTATGCTTAAATCTTTAAAACTACGCAACGGATTTTGAAGCGGTTTTTTTAATAGATAGAGTGATTCAAGAGGAAGGTTTATGTGTATAATACGTGCATATTATTGTACAGAAATCTATTTGTACCCGGGCGAAGCTGGGCCGGGCCGCTAGAAATTAATAATTTAGTAATGGCACCGTATAATAAAGTCAGTTAATTACTGCCTTGTAATGTGATTTTTAGGGTTTCTTTTATAGATTATCATACGGAATCCTTTGTTCGCGAGTCCAACTCATACTTGGCTGATTTTTAATTTTTATGTATAATAATTTACAACAAATTATTATTAAACTGCTCTGATATAAACCAACTTGTAAATTTTGTAATAATTCACTACATTGTAAACTGGTTTTGAAAAGAGCAACACTAGAGTTTCTAGCCCGTTCTTCTCTAGTGAAAACCGCTTTCCGAACCGGGTGGTAGATAAAAAAAATGACTGAATCTAAATGATGTTGAACATTTTAATGGATTCAAAAAATTCTTTTCATTTCATATACAATGTTGATGCGACTGATGGGCATTAAATAACACTGTGTATACTATACGTCCTTGGTATTAATTCGACACGGCACAAAAATTAATAATGCCAAAAATGAGATTTTCTTTGTTTCAAACAAACTAAATAGCTTCCAAATAAGAGTAAAACGCAACCACCCTGTGTAAATATATTTCAGTGACCTGTAGATTCGAACAGATATCAAATTGGCAACGTCACGCGCGGCGCGTGTTATTGTCGCGCCTTGTGTAGCGGCAACAACGCGCAGATTTTAGTTCAATCTATCGTTTTAAGGTGAATGACCAGGCGTTAGACGTAATCAGCTGTTAGAAAAGCTACATCGTGTTCAAATGTGGCAAAAACTTAAAAATTCATTTATGACTAAACTACTGCTCCTATTTAAATGATTTTTAGTGCAGAGCTTCAAAATGGTACCTAGTATATGCAGTTTAAAGAAACGCCCATCGGTCGCATCAACGTTGTATATCTTGCAACAGTAAAAGCGCCCTTCAAATTTATATCGCGAGGAGTGTACTCAATTTAGTCCAGATGAAATACTTACGAACAAGTGAAGTTGCAGTCTTCATAAATACATTCAAATATCTGACCGATGGCTTGCCCGTCCGCGCCGTGCTCTTTATTAAAATGCGCAATGCAGATAAGTGACTTTTTAAACCTTTTGCCACAAACCATACATTGGTATCTGAAATTTACATATAATACATAAATAAGACCCAACTGTCACATACCTAGTCCTGACCCCACACTAAGATCGAGTCTTGGGCCCTACTCTGTAAATCCGAAACGAAGTTCGAAACTTCGGAAGATCGAAGTTTATATACGCTACGAATGTATCTACTCTGTAAAAGTTCGAATTTGTATAACGTTCATCGTGACCATAAGTCTATGGTTACGACCATAAGTCAATAACGACTATAAGTATATGTAGGTATATTCATATCGTATATAAACTTAGATCATCCGAAGTTTCGAACTTCGTTTCGGATGAATATAGTAGGGCCCCTTGTGTCGTGTATCAGGAACTACGAGACGTTTTGGGTCTCACAAACACCCAGACCCGGAAGAAATATTTGTGGGCCGCACAAACATTTCTCTGGGTGCGGAAATCGAGCCCGCGGCCTCTCGTTTCACGGAGGTTGTGCATGTCGACGCAGAGAAGCGATTTTGTCGTATCTCAAAAAATACGTATATGCGTTTTGTATATTATTTAATTCATAAAAAAAATACCGCATTGAATTTCCTCGTGAAAATGCAAGGTTTTATTTTAAAATGTTATTATTAAAGAAATGGTATTCCTAAGTATTCTAGTTTAGATGTTATTCATTTTTTTTTTTTTTTGGTAGTGGTGTAAAATTGCATTTCTAGAGATACGACAAAATCGCTTTCCTGCGTCGATATGTACATACATAAACTCATGTTTTTTTCTCAGAAAGGGTAGGAAGAGGTGCGAATACACCCACATTTCGCCTTGTATGTTCCGTCACACGATGTGATAGGTAAGAAGGCGAGCCTATCGCCATATCGGGCACAAATTCCTGACTACCCAGTGACAATGAATAGAAAACTTTAAAACTTGGCCAGCAGCATAATGTATATTAATTGTACGATACATTATGCTTTCATGCGATGGCCAAGTCGATCTATTTAATTACAACGTAAATAATTTTTAATATTGATATGATAATAACTTACGTAATAACTTTATACAGAAGGTCTCTTAAGTAAGGACTAAATAAATTAATCGACTTGGTATTACATGCATCTCACAACTTTTTGCGGTAGAAACCCTGAGCTGCGAGACTTGGAATTTTTTTACAGTATTTTTTAAGGCGTATCTCTTTGCCCAACTCGCGATTTGGAACCCGAGACCTCAGCTTAGTTTACCGTACCATAGTACAACTACGCCACCGGGGCAGTCGCACATAATCACTACATAGTATAAAACAAAGTCGCTTTCTCTGTCCCTATGTCCCTTTGTATGCTTAAATCTTTAAAACTACGCAACGGATTTTGAAGCGGTTTTTTAATAGATAGAGTGATTCAAGAGGAAAGTTTATATTATGTATAATACGTGCATATTATTGTACAGAAATCTATATGCACCCGGGCGAAGCTGGGCCGGGTTGCTAGTTTATTTATATATTAGTGTACATACCTCTTAAAATGGCGCAATTCATGTGCCTGTAACCGCTCTTCCGTAGAGAACACCGATTTACACACTTTACATACATAATCTCCTTGCGTCTGCAAACAATAAAAAACAGGATATATCAAGACTGCTGCCGAAAACGCAGCCGGGTGGTAGTTTAAGCGACTCCAGACACAATGCAATAGAAAATGTTTCAAAAAACGCGTCAATTTTTTTTTTTTTTTCATATTGTCGTATGTGGGTGGTAAATACATTTTATTTATAAAGACTCTGAGGTATACAAGAGTTTAAATTATTATTATAACAAAAACTATGGATTTACCACCCAAAGATGATGCTTAAAACAAAACACTAAAAACCAAAAAATCTAAAATTATGAATACCACTGCAAAGCAAAAAATAATATTTATTTCATTTTACTTGTGCATGTTGATTAATTTGCTTAATGACTTGACTAGCCAACAAATCAAAATATATGCGTAACATATTGAATGCGGGTCGCTTAGTACCAAACATGTAGGACCTATTCCTTATATTAATTTAAATATCTATATGGTAACGACGTACCATAGACCAAGTATGGAGTGAATAATAAAGCTGAAAATACATTATAGGTTTTCGTCTTACGCACAGAGTATAGAAGCAGCCATAAATACTAGAGCAACGCGTCTTAGAGCGATCTGAACAATGGATTCTTTTGTTGTGTGCACATTATAGGTCATACGCTTAAGATGTGACAACAGACTACATAGAAAGAACCTTGTACGTTCCATTGTCCTGATTGGTCAGTTGGCCCCGTACCTACCGCTCGTTACTCTATGCGTAAGACGAAAACCTACAATGTGTTTTCAGCTTAAGTGTAGGATTTGAATATTGTGAAAAAAGATGTGTAGAATGAAACTTTAAATGACTGATAAGGACCGTGGTTTGTGTGAAAGAGATGACGAATATAAGCACTTACGATAAAAAGAGTTAGAAGATGAATGATTAACATGTTGAGTTCGAAAGGACGGAATAATAGAGGATAGTCTGGAAGACGATGGAAGAGGTGAAGGACGGAAGACGTCTCACGTGTTCCTTCCTTCCTACAATCCTGGGTCCTTCCGCCGTAGTGTGAAGAGGCACCTTAGCAGGTCGGCATAATTGTTTCCATTGGCATGGGACCGCCGTCCGATGCCAATGGATACTCTGCCTGGTCGACATTTGCGCTTACCATCAGGTGTAATGTCGCCACTATGCCGGGCCAGGGATAAAAAAAAATATCTATGCAGTAAATACGTTTTTTAAATAAAATGAATTATATTGAATATTACTGAGACCATTCTCATTTGATTTGACCCGAGACGGAACAATTCCCACATACTTATTATAGAGAATAGAAATTTTTTAACCAAAGACATTTGGTCGTGTCAAGTGTTTGTGAGACTGAAAGTCTCTCGTAGTTTCTGATACACGACACAAGAGTCGACCTTAGTGTGGGGTCAGGGCTATGTACATATGTAACTGTTGGGTGTAATTATTTATTTATTTAATTATTAACATACCAAATCATGCTTCTTCATGTGCCTAGTCAAGCCGTCTTCATGAAGGAACCCGATGATACAATCCTTACATTTGACAGGCAGCGATGTATAGCTGTCCCCTTTCCTCTGCATTTCTCTCTCTTTCTTCATCTCATCGTCAGTTTGATAAACAATCTCCACTTTACCATACAAGCACCCATCTACAGGCATTTCTTTGACCATTTCTTTGTTAAGGTCGATTGGATTTTTAAGCGTTGTTGTAGGATCTTGTACGGCTTTCAAAGGCTTTAAAACGGGTTGTGATTTTTGTACACCTACCTGTAAATGCGTGTTGTAAATACTATACTTCCTTAGAAAGACATGAATAGTATTAGTAGTGTAAATGCACTGTTGTGTTTCGGTTTGAAAGACACTGTAGCCAGTGTAACTACTGGACATATTGAGACTTGACATTTTATGCTTTGTAATTCAAGATGTTTGGTTTTGCTACTGTTCATGAGCGGTCGTATCGCTTACCATCAGGCCAACCGGATGCTCGACTCGTATCTGTCGCCACAGGAGACGAAGGAGGCGGCAGGACAACATCTAAACCCAGCACCGCAGAGGCCACATGGGGCCGCCGTCCGGTTTTTTTTTTATTGCAATGAATGGCGAGACGAGCAAATCGTTCGCCTGATGGTAAGCGATACGACCGCTCATAAACAGTAGCAACATTCCACTGCGCTCGCCATCCTGAGACATAAGATGTTAAGTCTCAATATGTCCAATAGTTGCTCTGGATACAATGTCCTTCAATTCGAAACACAACAGTGCATTTACGCAGTGTTGTTTCACGGGAGAAATAGACATTGCGGTGGTACCTACCCAGATGGCCTCTCACATATGAGAGACCTACCACCAGTAATGTACCCTTCCTTGGTGGCCCCCGAGACGTGACGCTACAAGTGTCTCATATCGCGTCGCTAACTGGCGGTGCTAATAAGAAGCGGTCTGCACGTCTGTTGAGCAGTATCCCGGGGCCGTCTCTGAAGTGCACCAATGGTGGCCAACGCGGGGTTTTCAGGCGGTATTTCGGTGCGCAGACTACTATAGGGACCCGATCCAGCATTACCACTCGCTGGGACGGAAGGCGCACTGTCAGTCCGACACCCCCGCCCCTTCGAGGGTAGGATGGTCCGAAAAGGGATTTACAGTGCGAGAAAAAAATACAAAAAAAAAACTCCGCCACACTGGCCTAGTGAGGGTTGGCAGTCTTGCAGGCTATAGAATTTTTTTAAATTTGTTATTGTATGCAGGAATTCAGACTTTCAGCTTTTGGCTCATTTAAAAAAATCTTCTGACAGTTTACCTCGGACGGAATTTCAATCTCGGTGCCTGACTCGTCCATAACTGGTGCATCAATCATCGTCGCACCAATATCCATTTCAAAATCCGTGTCCATATTATTCTCTTCGTTATATGTCTCCCAGGGTTCTCTTTTACCAACAATTTCCGGTCTCTTAAATGGTATTTCTATAAATGCAGTTGGTGGAATGTCATCTTTATTCTTTCGTGTGTTTTTTGGTTCGATTTCTACAAATATCGGCTTTCTTAGTTTAGTTAGCTTCGGTCGTGGGTTGAACATCTGTAAAATATTTAGTAGGATGCATTGAGATAATATACTAGAGGGGACACTGTAAACAAAATGTTTGTAACAAAATGAAGGGCACATTCTATATCTGTCCCTGTCACTCCTACGAAGTAACATTATCTTCCATCTCGCTTCACTGTGTACCCGTGTGCATGCCCCATACGCACAAATTTTGTTCCCGATGTCCGCTCTAGTATAATACCTTAATGGTAGGATGTCATTTCTTCTCAATACTACAGTTGAAAGAGAATAACGATTCATAACGCTCACATCGATGGCTTAATTATTAGACATTGTAACTCCATTCAACCAAATTTTACAAGAGGACAAAAAACTATCCGCTGGAAATTGATTACGGAAATATGTTACGTTTGTTTTATTTATGAAATGAAATGAAAATATTTATTGAATCCATAAAATGTCATACACTATTTAGATTCAGATAGATAGATAGATAGATAGATAACACTTTATTGTTCACCACATATTACATACAAGTAAACAGTTTACATTTTTTGAAATAGTGTAACAACTGGCGGTCTTATCGCTATTAGCGATCTCTTCCAGACAACCAAACGTACGATGGTACGATTCAGTCACTTTTTTTCCACTACCACCCAGTTCACAAGGCTGTTTTCGCCAGAGAAGAACGGGCAAGAAACTCAAGCTCTTTCCTAAATAAGTTTACAATACAGTGATCATACAGGAGTTGAAATTCAGAACAATTCATAAATTATTCATAATAATAATTATATTGTACGGTTGAGTTAAGTGTGGTCACCCAGACCGCGGAATCGGTATAAACTGTTCAGTTCAATTTATTCAGTTCAGTTTAATTTATTTATGTCCTCATTTTCAATCAAATAAATACAATGAATTATTTAATGTACAGTATTTCAAAAATGGCATTAAAACATTACTTTGTAAAGCAAATGGAGTTAGGAATTTTGGTAACTAAGCCATCGATATGTACAGTCAGCAACATACGTCACTACACAGTCACGAGATTGGGAATTGTATTATCATCCAAAATAATTATTATTTTCAATATCGTATGACACTTCTCGGCTTAGATGACTTAACTTTGTTATATTTTACGACTACAGAGTAGTACGTACAAATTTTAATTCATAAAAAGGTTATCAAAAAATGTGAAGTGTTCAGCGACTTATGTTGCTGACTGTACCTACTTAAATATTCTGATTTCTGATACATACCACTTGGCGATCTGTGAGGCATTTTTCAACTTGCTTTATAAAATCATCAATCTTCTTCAATATTCCATGACAGTAATGGCATACAACTGTCATTGTAACATTAACCTGTAGCATAAATATTTGTATTAATATTTTTCATGTTATAACAGCACAGTTGACTAATTTGGATGCACCATACTGTAATGTATGTCCCACTACAGGGCATGGGCAATACAATGGAAAGTATGGTGTGGTGCCAGTTAGCCGACTTAAGCACCATATGATAGATACTGGTGGTAGGTCTCTCATATGTGAGAGGCCATCTGGGTAGGTACCACCGCAATGTCTATTTCTCCCGTGAAACAACACTGCATAAATGCACTGTTGTGTTTCAGATGAAGGACATTGTAGCCAGGGCAACTACTGGACATATTGAGACTTAACATCTTATGTCTCAGGATGGCGAGCGTAGTAGAATGTTGCTACTGTTTATGAGTGGTTGTATCGCTTATCATCAGGCGAACGGCATGCTCGTCTCGCCATTCAATGCAATATAAATTTAAAAAATTTAGCCTCCTTCTATGCTTTACTTATTGTTCTGAGCGTTGCGTCGACTGTAAAATCTTCAACGACCCATCACTACTACGAACCAAACTAGCGCCGGGTCAGTCCTATTCTTAGTTGAATCGCATTATATGTTCATTGTGTAAACAATCGTAAAAAGTCGTCAACTTGTTATTATTGCAAATATCGACAGGAAATGTCAGATGTGCTTCCAAACTTTTGGACGGTAGTGTATATCCCTTTATAGTCCCATTTAAATATATAAATTATAAACAATGCATCAAGAATATGAAATAAATGCTTTTCAATTGCTATAAAGTTTATCTAGTCAAAGGAAATAAAACATACTCACTCTATTTTTGAAATAACATTTCAGAAATTCTTTATGCGAACATTTGTTTAGTTTTATAAAGCCGACATTCCTGACTCCACAACAAATACACGTGTTAGATTTACTCAACACCACAATCTTTTCCTGTTTCCGCCCACTTAGATTTACTTCGATAAACTTGGCCACTACTTTCATATTACAAGTTTTATTTAAAATATCCATTTTCATAAAAATACTAGACCACCACAATAGGGACAAATGGCAGTAGTGTTGAGCAGGACATACATGAGGCAGTACATTTGTCCCGTACATGACGTCAAAATGTAAGAGCGGCTCAACTTTTTAATGTGTACTACTTCATATTTGGTGTACTACTTGGTCTGTAAGGTCATTTCATTGACGTGAGCCGTGAGGCAAAGTTAAGAGCCATAAATAAGTGTCAGTACGCCTCACTTCAATTGAAGTGGGACATTGTACTGGCTCGGTACAAAAATGAGGCTACTCTTACCAACTCTTTTTCAAGTCATGTCCTACTCAACACTTCTTCTTCTTCTTCTTTTAAAAGTTGTATGGCTCCATCGGAATTCGATGATTTTGCCAATGTCGAAGTAGGGCAAGAAAGAGGAATAAAAATGGCGCGGTGATCAGTATAAATTTAATCTGTTGTAGTATTTACTGGTATTGCCCGGTGTTTATAGAGTTGTAGTTATCTGAAATATACCAAACACCAACTACCATAAGACAGCACACATATATAAAATAACACATGTATTAAAAATATAATAGTACTTCAGGGACAAACACAAAGAAAGGGAAACGAATACAGGCTATAGTTACAATTGGATTTGGTTAATTCTAATAAATTTGAAAAAGGCAATGTTCATAGAATCGTTACTTAAAGTTAAAACAAATGGGATATTAATTGGACGAGGAACATCTACAGGGATAAGGTCGTAAAGAGGAGCCAGTAGTCTAGGACACGAGAAGAATAAATGCTCGAGGGTGCCTTCCTCTAAGCCACACTCACACAGAGAGTGGTCTCGAACTCTAATTTTTGCTAAAAATACTGGGGTACAAACAAATCCAAGTCGTAGTCTAGTTATAGTTGATACAAGAGCTTTACTCAGGTATTTGTATTTATTAAACCAACATTTAGGCGGAATTGTAGGTTGTATGCTACCATAAAACTTCCCTTTGATTAGATAAGACCTCTGCCATAATATATTCCATTTTTTTATCATAGAAGGTTTTGCAAGACATTGAAGATCTCGAGGAAAACTACTAAAATACTTCTCGCTACCCCAATGGATTGAAGCCCTAGCAATAGCGTCTACGTTCATATTGCCTATAATTCCGGAGTGGCTAGGTATCCATCCTAATGCTACTTGAATTCCTGAACAATGACATTTGTACAGGAGTTCTTTGATTTTTAAAACAAGGGGAAAATTTGTGCGTGAGCGGAAACAGCTTTTTGATAGATCCTGCAGACAGCTCAGAGAATCAGAGAGGATGATTGACTTATTTAAATTATGGGTTAAAACGTATGATATTGCTTCTAAGATAGCTATAGCTTCACCTGTAAAAATAGAGCTATATGGTGAACAACGAAAGTTTAAAATGACTTTAAATTTAGGAATCCAGACCGCGGCACCAATATTGAAGTTTTCGGAAGATTTTGAGGCATCTGTATATATGGTTAGCCAATCTTGCCAATTCTCAGCCAGGATAGCATTAAGTTTGACATTGGCAGCAGGATCATACTTAGCTATACCTAGGTTTAAATTGATATTTGGTTTGAATATTAAAGATTCATACGAGACTTCGAACAACGGGTTAATGTTGGATTGAAATGTTGGGATATGTAGACTTTGAAAATTATTGAAACTGTTAACCAGGAGAGGGGGCACTTTATGGGACCAGTATTGGGAAGAGGCGATTAGAGCCGAAAGTGTACGAAGAAGGGGGATAAGGGGATGTGACTGAATTTGGATAACATTGAAAAAAAACCTATCTGAAAGGAATTGTCTGCGCAAATGTAGCGGGGGGTCTAAGCACTCCACTTGCAATGCATTAGTGGGAGAACATTTCATGGCACCCGTGATGATTCGTAGGCTTTTAGCCTGGATTTTATCTAGCTTAGCTATTGCAGTTTTGCTGCACGGCTCCAAGAGAAAACAGGCATAATCGAAGTGGCTTCTCACGATGGCGTTATACAAAATTTTTTGTGTGGATGGGTGTGAACCCCATCGAACACCAGAAAGAGCTCGTAGGATGTTAACCCCTCGTTCACATTTTTTAATTATATAATCAAGATGGTGGATACCTGATAATTTTGAGTCGAGTAAGAGGCCAAGAAATTTCACCTTTTCCACAAGAGTTATGGGTTCGTTATCTACATGGAGATTGATATCAGGAACGCAGCGTTTGCGGGAAAATACTACAGCATTACATTTGGAAACAGATAAACTTAGACCATGATCTGTTAACCATTGGTTTAAGTAATGCAAGGCTGAGTTAATGCGGGTAGAAGCAGTAGGAATAGATGGAGAATTAAAATACAGAAGGATGTCGTCTGCATATTGCAAAGTTTTGCAGAAGCAGTTAGTTGATGTGTCTAAATCATGAGTGTATAGGTTATATAAAATGGGACTCAGGACGGAGCCCTGAGGAAGGCCCTTCCATATCTGACGGGACGGAGTAAGAGAGCCTTGATGGCGAATTCGAATAGAACGGGCCATTAAGAGGTTGCATATGAAGGTGGTCAACCTCACAGGGATGTTCAGATGATGCAACTTTTGCCTGAGCAGTGGAAGTATGACATTATCATATGCGGATGCTATATCCAAAAATACCCCTATGACACTTTCATTCTTCGAAAAGGCAATCCGTATATCAGATATGAAAATGCTTAAGCTGTCCAATGTTCCTTTACCTCTACGGAAACCAAATTGGAATTTGGATAATAAGCCCCTAGATTCTAAAATCCACTCAAGCCTGTTTTTAACGAGATTTTCGGTGATTTTGGCGAGCACAGAGGATAAGGCAATTGGCCTATAAGAGGCAGATTCATTAGGGTTCTTACCCGGTTTTAAAATTGGCACTACAATTTGGGACTTCCAAGAGTCTGGAATTATACCAGAGTAGAAGAAGGTATTGATGAGATTAAGGAGGTATTTTTTACTGGAAGGGGGAGATTTGCAAATAAAAGAATACGGAATACCATCTATTCCTGGGGCAGAATCCCTGCAGTGATCTAAAACACTCGAGAGTTCAGAAAGAGAGAAGGGTTCATCAAATTTATCAGGAGGCGAGGGAAATGAGGGGTTTATAGGAGGAAAGCAATCTATATTTGGGGCGAAAGGAGGAGCTAATTTGTTAAAAAAATCTTCTAACCAAGAGCTGGAATCATTTGAAGCAATATCATCGGTATCAACACAAGATCTGCGAAATTTCTTAATTTTTTCCCAAACAATCGAGGCAGGTGAACGTGGAGATAGCGATTCACAAAAATTGTACCAACCAGATCTCTTTTTTCTAGCCAATAGTCTACGGGTCTGAGCAGAAATCTTTTTAAAGTTTAAATAATTGGGTATATTAATATCAGCTGCATATTTATCCTCTGCTTCCTTACGTCTGCGGACGCTGTCTGTACACTCGGCATCCCACCAAGGCGGAGACAGTCGAAACTTGCCTTCACATCTTTTTAAAGGGATAGAAACGTCAGCCGCGTGAATAAGACAGCTAATAAAAGAATTATATGATTCCAATGAATTTGATTGTACAATTTCAGGGAGTGTTTGTATTTCTGAGTCTAGTAAAGATGAGAATTTATCCCAATCAGCTTGAGGTAATCGGTATTTTAAAAGAGGAGGAATGGAAGGCTTTGGAGAATAAGAGCTATGGGATGTAATTAGAATGGGGAAGTGATCACTCCCACACGAATTTGGGAGGACAGTCCAGGAAAGGATAGATGCCAAGGAGGGGGAAGCTAAAGAGAGATCTGGAATACTAACGTTTTGAAGTGGCGACGTTCTACGAGTGGCAGAACCATTGTTAAGGACACATAAATTAATATCCTCTAAAATTTCAAGCAGGGAGTAGGAGGATATGTCATTACTACTTGAGCCCCATAAGGAATGCCGGCAGTTGAAGTCTCCCAGCACTAATAAGGGACCAGGGATGGAAGAAAGGATAGATTTGAATTCAGAAAACATATTGACATTGGGGTGAGGAAAATATACAGAAACAAATGAAATGTTAAAGGCTCTAGCAGCTACAACTTGAAAGTTAGATGTGGGATGAGGAATTGGAATTTGGGAGAAAGTTACAGATCTGCTTATTAACAGAGCACATCCTGCTCGACCATCATTTCTGTCATTCCGGATGCATGCAAAGCCTGAGACTCTAAAACGGGAATCAGGCCTTAACCATGTCTCCGAGATAGCAAGTATAGATGGGTTATGTTGGTTTAATAAATTAAGTAAATCACTTTTTCGCAGACGGATACTTCTACAATTCCACTGAAGTATTTTGTAACCTATGTTTACTAATCCACGAGTTTAAGAGTTCTTCAATCAGTGTAAGGACATTGTTCGGTACTGCATCACTAAATTTGGAGAGGATATTAATTAGGGAACAAGTGAGAAGTTCTATCAAATTATCATTTGGTGTAACACATGGGGTGGTTTCAATATGTGGGTTGTTCAAGGCACATCCATTAGGTTGAGAAGAGGAAGGAGAACTCACAATGGCTTGGTGTTTTTTGGAATCATATGTTTTGCCCAATTCTGGCTTGGGACGAGGAGAGGAAAGAATAGTTTTTGTATATGATGATTTAAGAGGAGGAGAATTAGGGGACATAGGTTGAGTCGCAGTTGAGAGAAGTGGAGGGGAAATTTGGGATGAGAATGTGTAGTTGGGTTGTGGGGGATGCCAACTGTCTGTAACCTCGGAGTACAGTCGTTTTGAATAGGGGAATCTAATTGCAGCTTCACGGTAGCTAAGGTTTTCTTGGGACATAACCATTTTTATAGCCCTTTGTCTAGAGTGTTCAGGGCATTTATAGTCTGTCGCCTTATGTTTACCACCTCTGCATAGGAGGCATGTAACCATAGAGTCTGGAACATCACAATTAACCGCATTATGGGGTTGTGCACAGCGAAAACACCTGGGTTTTGATCTGCATTGTGCCTGAATATGTCCAAAGCGGAGGCAATTATGGCATTGGATGGTTGGGAGATGATAAATGGATACTGGAAGGGATGCACTGTAGCAATAAATTTTGTCTGGAAGTATTTGTCCAGAGAATGTCAGCACAACCGTGGAGGAAGGAGACCAAGTTACACTGTTGTCACTTTTATTTTTGTAATTTAACCTCCTTGCTTTAATCACTTCACCACAGTTGGAAGGTGTATTGATGCCTAATACTAATTCCTCTAGAGACCAGTCCGTTGGAATGTCACGAACAACACCCATACGTGTTACCTGAAATCTTGGGATGAAGGCTTTGTAACCATTTTTATCCAAAATAGGGTCATCCACAAATTTATTTGCAGCTGTAGCAAGTTGGAACTGAATAGATATTTTGTTACGGCCCAATGACTTGATTCCACCTTCTACTATTTCTTTGATATTATTTGTATGTAAGAATTGTGCAAATTTTAATGTTTTCAAAACAGGGGCTGTATTATGTTCCGTCACAGACCTTGAAACTAAGACAGTAAACGGACCTTTATCAGTGGAATTGTAGTACATATTTACATTATTGTCAAAACCTGGCTTGCAAAACACCGATTGAATCGAGTCTGCTGGCGACCTATTCTTCTTAATGTCATTTAGCACGACTGGTTCAGGATTAGCCGAACGCTTTAAAATTGACCTAACTGGAGGGATCGGGTCAGATGGATTTTCCTGGTGTATTGTCATTTCAATGTCAGGAGGAGGACCCCCGCCCCCATCAGGGGGCTCTTCGGACATCATTTAGACAATATGTTAGGTTATAAACTGCATAAATAATAAAACAATATTATATATATAAGTTATTAGCTTACCCAATTTAACACACACAATACGTTAAAGGACACAAAACTATAAACGATAATAATAAAGAATTAAACAGGAATAGACGGGATGAACAAGAGATTTAAAAAGTTAATGCACACTTTACAACCTCTAAGCTTACCCCCCTACTCAACACTAAATGGCGGGTTCATTTTTGACAACTGATGTCAAACTTACATGACATTGACGTAACCACAGATATTTTTTTTTTTAATATTTCTCCCAGTTGTTGGGAAGGCAAAGGGTTCTTGCCCATACAGCCTCGTCATTTGTACGGTAACCACCAAGAAGCTTATACCCAAATGGAGATTGCATTCCGTATGTAAAAGTGAAGCACAACTTTAATGACGTCGCCGTTGCCTTCTATCCTTTTCTTTCGTGTGACAATGAATGAACAAAATGTAATTTTCATTCATTGTTACTCTAAAGAAAAGGATAGCAGGCAACAGCGATTGCATTCAAGGTCAATTTTTTGTGCTTCAGTGTTTTATACGGAATGCAAGCTCCATTTGGGTATAAGCTTCTTGGTAACCACAGACAGTGATGATTCAACATCAAGATGCAACATCGACGGCTCTATAATTAGGCGATTGTAAGCTAGATTTACTATTAGAGAATATAAATTAAAAATATATATATTAAACGATGAATGTTTTTAAATCTCAAGAAAATATTGCGTATTTTTAGAGGATTATCTACTCCGAAGCATTCGAAGTTCGTATTGTTTTTATAGGCCTCCCCCAATGATTTCCACAGAGACCTGTTGGAGGCAGCCTGCATCCAGCGACGTCCCGCGACCTTTACCAGGTCGTCAGACCATCGTGTGGGTGGACGTCCTACGCTGCGCTTTCCGCTACGCGGCCTCCATTCGAGCACTTTTCACATCATTGGGGGAGGCCTATGTTCAGCAGTGGACTTTCTTTGGCTGATGGATGGATGGATGGATTTTTTTTATAGAGTAACACCCCCCCCCCCCCCCCCTCCAAGCGTAATCAACTGCTCTTTCACGTCTCAACTGGTGAACTTTCGAGGAATTCTAAAGCATGTATAAGAAAAACTGATACAATGAAATACGGGCTTATTTTAACATATCTATTTATTTTACCTTTAGAATAAAATGCGTTCACATATAGTACTTATTTTGTACATACATACATATGTACATCTCACGCCTTTTCCCAAAAGGATCGGCAGAGGTGCTTACATAACACTCACATTTCACCTTCTTAGTCCGTCCCAAGATTTAATTGAGCGAGGTAGCCATTTATACAGTATATATTATTTTATTTCTTGTCTCTTTTTAGGTATTTTGTGCACAAGTTTTTTGTGTGTGTAGAGAGCTGCCGAGAATCCGAACGTGGCTGAACAGAAGCAACATTTGTGCGGCCTCTCACCTGTATGCGTTGTCATGTGCTCTTTGAGTATCAAATTAGTCTGAAAAAAACATATTTAACAATATAAAAACCTTGAAAACTATTCTATGTAAGAGAATCGTAAAAGTAAATTGTGTCAAAAATAAAAATGTTAAATGAATTACAGCCGCTGCCAATAAACAATCCCAATCCAAAATTTGCCGTTTTAGATTGACACCTCTATCTTTTTTCTGATACTATATTGCCAATTATAATCAATCTCAGAAGTGAAAAAACTATGGCAACATGACAGACCAATCGAAAAGTAGAAAACAATCTAGATTGACTTCAATTTAATTTTTTCAATTGGTTATTGGCATCGGCCGTTAATGTTAACATATTGACTTTATTTAAGGTATATTTTGACAGCCTTTATGTTGATAGAAATAGGGTATATTTTGGGTATTCTATACAATTGACATTTGGGCCCGTCGGTAGATGGACGTTCAAGTTAAACGACATTTGACATATATTCCTAAATATACACATATTTCTGATAATCCTTACAAAACAAAAGTTGTTTCGATATTGTTGTTGATAAGTGTAGGTATAGTACAGGTATTTACCTTAAATTGTTTTCCACATAAATCGCATAGTATTTTCGGCTCTGCTGGTACATCTGTGGTGTGTTTCTTTTTGACATGCCTGCTCAACGCTCTGTCTATATAGAACACCTGAAATAATACATTTAAAATTATAATCATTCTAACGCCCGAATACTCGAACGCCATTCAAATAATAAGTTGCTCTTAACAGCGCACGGCCCACTTAGCCAGTACACTTAAGCGGTATTTACGTAGTCAAGTGCAACATAATATTTAAGTTGCGTTCCAGTATTCCGCCGTAAATGTTTTATCCCAATTTGTAGAATCACATGTATGTAAAAGAGTATTGAAAGTGGTTATAAGATAATATAAATGATAAACAATATAATGATAAAGGGGAGGCCTTTGCCCAGCAGTGGGACACAGTATAGACTATTAAAAAAAAAAAGACAAAAGGTATGGTGCGCTGCTTTATTATTGGCTGTAAGAGCCGATCTAAACGATAATATCAAAATATATCTGTCCCTTACGGTGAAACTCGAATGTAGAGTCCATTTGATGCTACGTCCATGGTTCTTACCTTATCACATTGTTTGCATTCATATCGTTTCTTGATGTGTAAGCACTCTATATGATCCCTCATGGTGCTCTTGCACTTAAATTTCATTCCGCAAATGTCACATATAAACCTAGGGGACAAAAAAACATTTTATTGTATTACCACACATCGATATTTAAATTAATACAAGGCATAGGTCCTACATGTTTGGTATTTGGAGGCCCGCGTTCAATAAGTTACGCATACCGGGTATATCAAGACTGCTACCGAAAACGAAGCCGGGTGGTAGTTTTAGTGACTAAACACAATGCAACTAAACATTTTGCAAAGAAACGCGACAATTATTTTGTATGATTTTCTAAATATCGTCAATTTTAGGTGGTAAATCCATAGCTTTTGGTAAAGCAATAATTTAAACTCTTTTATAACTTAGATTATTTATAAATAAAAGGGTATACACTATTATTTTAAGAAAAATATATTTACCAACCAAATATTTGCAACTTTTTCTGTTGCATTGTGTCTGAAGTCACTAAAATTACCACCCAGCTTTGTTTTCGGTAACAGTCTTAATATATCCTGTATTTTATAAAGACAATATCTCACCTTTTCTCTTGACTCTTGACTGTTGAACCGACATGTTCACACGAGGTAATAGTGGTCGTATGACGTCACTACGGTACTACTAAATATATTTTATAAAGACAATATCTCACCGTTTCTCTTCTTTGTTCTCGTTGTGCCTCCTACAATGCTTGTCGAACATGATCTTGCTTTTGAACCGTTTCATACACACGGCGCATTGTAGAGGTGCGATGAAGCCACTGCGGTCGTGATGTGATCGCCAGTGTGTATTGAGACCTGATTTAGAGACATATTCCTTGCCGCAGTCTTTACATTTATATTTCTTGCGCGTTTTATTGTGCACAGTCCTGTTAAAAGTAAAAGGAGATGAAAATATTATTTGGAAGGAAAAAAATAATAAACATTTGAATACTAATATCTTTGGCAGCTTTTAGCCGATTTTAGCGATTTCATTATCATCGGAAAGAACATATTCCTTGTGGGGACCAAATCTTCTTCATTTAAATTCCTATCGACACTAAAAATATAAAAATAACCAATTTTTTTAATTAAAAAAGTAAAAACCGACTTCAAAACAAAAAACCACAAAAAATAACAAAATAATAAATACCACTGCAAAGCAAAAAATTATATTTATTTTTTCATGGAACTTGTGCTTGTTGATTAATTTGCTTAATGACTTAACTAGCCAACAAATCAAAATATATGCATAACATATTAGAGGCGGGCCGCCAAGTACCAAACATAAATTTTGTTGTTTTTTAAATTTTTTGTGTTTTTTTTTATTTTGAAGTCAGTTTTTATAAATCGAAGAGTCTTTCTATTGTAGACTGTCCCCTTAAAACTTCGATCAAATATACACTAGATACACAGTTCCCTGTAAAAGTTCTGTTAAAAAGTGGCACCGATGCATGACAGGAAAAAAAGTAAACAAAAAGGTCATATATTCCAAATATATTAACACAAATTGCACCTTATTCCTGGGGCTTAAAGTAGCTTTTCACATAACATTGTCTAAAGTTCTGCGACGTTTTAGAAGCAACGATCGGTGCGTGACTGAAGGCGAAAGAGTGCTTAAAGCACTCTTTTTTTGGTGCCATTTTCTAAGCGCTCATGTTGTATCTAGTGTATATTTGATCGAAGCCTTAAAAGCAAAAGTGGATGAAACATTTTTTTTGTTACAGGACAGTGGTTGGAAAACTTTTAAATTGGAATTTGGAAGATAATTTCACTGTGCACCGTCCTGTTTAAAATAAAAAACGAAAAAAATATTTTTCATGTAATAGAACAGGGGTCGGCCACCTTTTGAGTTGGAAGGGCCAAAAATTACAATTTAAAATATATATAAGTTTCAAACGAACCATAATTTTTTCTGACGACTGTTTCGACGCCTGTCAACAAACCAACTATGGTGATCTTCGATCAAATATACACTAGATACATAGTTCCCTGTAAATGTTCTGTTAAAAAGTGGCACCAATGTATTGAAACAAAAAAAATAAACAAAACGATCACATATTCCAAATATATTAACACAAATTTCACCTTATTTCTGGAGCTTAAAGTAGCTTTTCACATAATACTGTCTAAAGTTCTGCGACGTTTTAGAAGCAACGGTCGGTGCGTGACTGAAGGCGAAAGAGTGCTTAAAGCACTGTTTTTTGGTGCCATTTTCTAAGCGCTCATGTTGCATCTAGTGTATATTTGATCGAAGACGGTGACTTACAAATTATGTCAAAAATTATCACAATAAAATTACAAATATTGAATTTAATGGAATTAGTTTAGTTGGTCCATTCATATTGACAGGCTATGAAACGAAAGGCCTCTGGTTCGATTCCAGCACCAGACAAATGTTTGTGAGGCTCACATGTATTTTTCTTAGGTCTGGGTGTTTGTGAGACCGGAAGTATCTCGTAGTTTCTGATACACATGAGACAAGACTCGATATTAGTTTGAGGTCATGAACAATTACACAACAAACACTTGATGATCGCACAAACATTTGTCTCGGTGCGGGAATCGAACCCGCGGCCTCTCATTAGTAAATGTACTCACTGAAGGTGAAGTTTCAAATTAGAGTTGCTCACAAAACTGTTCCCGCAATCTTTGCAGTCCCATTTCTGGTTATGGACGCGTTTGTGCCTCGTATACTCTAGGTAATCGCTGAAAATATAGCAATATGAAATAATTAATATTTTTGTAATGGCACCGTATACTAAAGTCAGTTAATTACTGTCTTGTAATGTGATTTTTAAGGTTTCCTTTATGAATGATGGTACGGAAACCTATGTGTAAGTCTGACTCCCACTTGGCCGGGTTTTAATAGCTTTATACTCGTATAGCTTGCAACATTAAGAGCGACCTCGGTCACCCACGGATATGGCGAGAAGTATACTCAATTTTTGTATCTCAACTGTCATCTGAGTATCTACGCAGAATTCTAGAATACTTCGGTCACATTGCAAGGAAGGACAGTGACAACCTCGAAAAGCTGATTGTGACCGGCAAAGTAAACGGGAGGAGACCTCGTGGACGGAATCCAATTGGTCTGACGAGATCTGACTGTTGACTGTACACTCCACAGCGCCCTTCACACCGCCGTAGACAGAACCAGATGGAAAAAAACTATTAGGATGAAAACGATGCCTAAAGAAGACGACCCTCAATATTGAGCACGATGCGAGGAAGAGGACATTCTATTTGGTCAAAATTAAATACTTACGAACAAGTAAAACTGCAGTCCTCTTTACCACACTCAAACATCTGATCGATGGCTTGCCCGTCCGCGCCGTGTTCTTTATTAAAATGCGCGATGCAGGAAAATAACTTTTTAAACCTTTTGCCGCAATGCACGCATTGAAATCTGAAATATACACATAATACATAAATTCACACTTTTTTCCAGAGGGGGTAGGTAAAGGTGCCAGGGCACTCACATTTCGCCTTGTATGTTCCGTTCCACAATGTGATTGGGGGCGAGTTCATTACTATATTAGACACAGCAACGTCCACCTAACGAGCACAAATGTATTTTTTTAATATATCCTATTTGTATTAACATCTACATTATATCGACTGTTAGATTATACCTTATTAAAACTGACATTAAGTTGAAAATACATTGACAAGCCTCTAAAAAGGGCGGGATGTTAGAGTGCTTAAAGGTCTCTTATGCGAAAAGGCGCTTGGGTACCAGGTAGTGTTCATTTTTGTTACAAACATTTTGTTTGTGTTGTCACCTCTAGAATATTTCAAGGCTTGTAGGTATCATATAATATTGTACTATCTATCTTTTACTGTTTGTTCTCTTTCATTACATGTATGACAATATTTTAAGTTTGATGAAGATGAGATTAGATTTAACAAAAAACTCTTCAGCTATACAACGTTGATGCGACCGATGGGCATTAAATTACACTATGTATACTATACGTCCTTGGTACTAATTCGGCACGGCACAAAAAATTATAATACCAAAAATGAGATTTTGTTTGTTTCAAACAAACTAAATAGCTTCCAAATTACAGTAAAACGCAACCATCCTGTGTAAATAAATTTCACTGACCTGTAGATACGAATAGATAACAAATTGGCAACGTCGCGCGCGGCTCGTGTTATTGTCGTGTACTTATTATTGTGTGACTTGTGTAAGAGCGGCAACAACGCGCAGATTTTAGTTTAATCTATCGTTTTAAGATGAATGACCAGGCGTTAGGCGTAATCAGCTGTTAGAAAAGCTACATCGTGTTCAAATGGGGCAAAAACACAAAAAATCATTTATGACTAAACTAATGCTGCTATTTAATTGATTTTTAGTACAGAGCTTCAAAATGGTATCTAGTATATGCAGTTTAAAGAAACGCCCATCGGTCGCATCAACGTTGTATATTATTATACAGGGTGATATTTTCATATGATATTTAATTTTATCTACATATTCCTAACTACTACAGGTAACATTGTACTAAGTTTGAACAAACTGTGTCTGATAGTTTTGTCAAAAATCGCGATTTTACTGCTCAGGTAATTTCCAAACCGAAATGAAGTTCAGCTAAGCGGTAAAAATACTCGTATCTATATGAGATACCCAAAAATCGTAAAAATTAAAATGACGATTTTTGATAAGTAATTACTTATTTTTTCAAATTATGCACATTGATACACGAGATAATGAGAAACATGTGGGTTAAATTAGTACCATGTGTCAATATCACCCTGTATGTTATACATACCTCTTCCAATGGTCAATTTCATGTGATTGAAGTCGCTCTTGTGAAGAGTAGACTAATTTACACACTTTACATACATAACCTCCTTGCGACTGCAAACATTAAAATATATTGATTATTTCAGGCAACCTTTGGATGGAAATAAGAGAAAGGAGAGAGAAAGGGTAGTCATTGGTATACTTGGCATATTGAAGCACAGCGAAGTGTGGTGTTACCTACATATACTTATGGTCGTTATTGACTTATGGTCGTAACCATAGACTTATGGTTACGATGTACGTTATACAAATTCGAACTTTTACAGAGTAGATACATTCGTATCGTATAAAAAACTTCGATCGTCCGATGATTCGAACTTCGTTTCGGATGAATATAGTAGGGCCCCTGATTGGGCCCGATTTTTTCTTACTCTGGCCCGGCATAATGTCTACCCTGCACCTGATGGTAAGCGCAAATGCTGTCCAGGCAGAGAATAGAATGTCATCAGACTGTTGTCGCATGCCATTCTATACAATTATGCCGGCCTGTTAAGATGCCTCTTTACACTACGGCGGAATGACCCAGGATTATAGAAAGGACTTCAAGAGACATCGGCCTCTCGGACATTTGACCCCAACATTGCGAGTATCCATTAGTTGTTCTAAGTTGTCTACGTCCTTTCTGGCATTGAAAAAGTTGCATTCGGTGCAAGCATATTGATTATACTGGTGGATTATTCTACGATCCGTAACGAAATTCGAGTGTTCAGACGTCTCACTTAAAACTGTACCAAAGGTCCGAGGTACTCCACAAAATATTCGGATCCTCCATCATACGTCTTAACCATAGATGAAGTTCGGGGTGAATGATAGGTGCCATAGAGAATAGAGATTAACTACAGGTAGATTTTTTTGTTTCGTGTCAGATGTTTGTGAGACCGAAAGTGTCTCGTAGTTTTTGATACAAGCCACAAGACTCGATCTCAGTGTGGGTACAGGACTATGTATGTGACTGTTGGGTGTATTTATTTTATTTACATACCGAATCATGCTTCTTCATGTGCCTAGTCAAGCCTTCTTCATGAACGAACCCGACGATACAATCCTCACATTTGACAGGCAGCGATGTATATTTGTCCTCTTTCCTCTGAAATTCTCTCTCTTTCTCCATCTCAGCTTCAGTTTGAAAGACAATCTGCACTTTACCATACAAGCTCTCATCTATAGGCATTTCTTTAACCATTCCTTTGTTAGGGTCGATTGGATTTTTAAGCGTTGTTGTAGGATTTTGTACGACTTTCAAAGGCTTTAAAACGGGTTGTGAATTTTGTACACTGAAATCGCATTTTGGAACACGTACCTGTAAATGTGTGTTATAGATATTATTCTTCCTTAAAAATACACAAATAGTATTAGTAGTGTAAATGCACTGTTTTGTTTCGGTTTGGAGGACAGTGTAGCCAGAGTAACTACTGGACATATTGAGGCTTGACATCTTATGTCACAGGATGGTGAGCGCAGTAGAATGTTTAGCATTGCTTTGTAATTCAAGATGTTTGTTTTTGCTACTGTTCATGAGCGGTCGTATCGCTTACCGTCAGGCCAACGGGATGCTCGACTCGCTATTCATAAAAAACAAAAATGCAAGACTAATTGGAAAAAACAATAGTTTAGCTCTATTGAATTTCACTTTAACTTTACTGTTTGAGACAAACAATAACTAAACTTTCAATCACCAACAGAATTTATAGCAATTTCTTTTTAAATAATTAGTTATTTTTTACAAATATTGCAGTGCTACTGTTTATTCTATATCAGATCATATATGTCTCACTACAAGGCACGGGCCTCCTTTACAATTGAGACTACACTTGAGATGGGTTAGTACACTCCACCACGCTGGCCAAGTGCGGGTTGGCGGTCTTGCAGAATAAGAGATTTTAAAAAATTTGCAATGCTATGCAGGATATCGGACTTATGGCTTTTGGGTCATTTTAAAAAAAAACTGATATTTTACCTCAGGCGGAATTTCAATCTCGATGATTGACTTGTCCATAATTGATGCTTGTATCATCGTCGCACCAATATCCATTTCAAAATCCGTGTCCATATTAGTCTCTTCTTCACATGTCTCCAATGGTTCTCTTTTAACAACAATTTCGGGTCCCCTACATGGTATTTCTATAGGTGTAGTTGGTGGTATGTCATCTTTATTCTTCCGTGTGTTTTGTGGTTTGATTTCGACAAATATCGGCTTTTTTAGTTTAGTTAGCTTCGGTCTTGGGTATAGCATCTGTAAAAGATTTGGTAGAGCCATTGAGGTATTATACTAGAGCGGCCATCGGGAACAAAATCTCTGCGTATGGTGCGTGCACACGGGTACACATTGAAGCGAGAGGGAAGATATGTTACTTCTTAAGCGTGACAGAGACGGAAATAGAATGTACCCTTCATTTTGTTTGCAGTGTCGCCTCTAGTACATTATAATTTTGTTTTTTAATACTACTGTTAAAGGAATGCTCATTCATAGGATTGGTAAAAAATAATTGTTGGTTCCGATACTAATACTGCCTAAAATTAATTGTAGCATATTTTACGGTTTATCCTTAAATATTTTCTGTTTTATCAAGGGTGACACTTTTTTTGAATAAAGCAATTATCATCACTTTTCTCTTTTTGTTCACAGAGCTAAAGGCAAATAAATATTTTTTATTGGACTTTAAATTCATTACTCCAAGAACTCCTTGCCTGGTTTGCCACTCTGTTAATATTTATTGAAAAGCCATATTTTTCCCTACAGAAATCACACTGCAGCACAATGTGCATAGATTTTGTTCCGATGTCCGCTCTACTAGAACATTGAAATAAAACTATTATTTACGAATTTTATCGCGGATTTGGTTAAATTTTTACATTTTTTAAGTTCCTGACGTTTCGATTACTTTACAGCTTTCGTGGTCATGGGGCGGACTGAGGTAAAAGAAATGTAAAGATTAAACCAAATCTGTGATAAAATCCATAAATAATAGTATTATTTCAGTGTGTAACATTCGCGTAAATCTAAGAAACCATTCTACTAGAACATCTCAACAACATGTAAACATTCTGATACATACCATCTGGCAATCTGTGAGGCATTTTTCAACTTGCTTTATGAAATCATCAATCTTCTTCAATATTCCATGACAGTAATGGCATACAACTGTCATTGTAATGTTAATCTGTGGCATAAAATTTGTAACAATATTTTTCATGTCATAATAGCACAGTTAATTTATTTGAATGTACCATACTGTACTGGATCAGACCATATACGTCCCACTGCAGGACACGGGCCTACTCTACAATTGAAAGTATGGTTGTAGTGCCAGTTGGCAGACTTAAGCACCACATAATAGAAATATCTGTTTTAGCCTATTTATGTCCTACTGCAGGGCACTGGCCTACTCTACAATTGAGAGTGTGATTGAGAGTGGTTAGGCCATATAGTAAATATTTAATATAGTTTATATTCTGTTGCTTTGTCTAGACTTAGTATATTATAAGATATAGTTAAGTTTAAGAATTTACTTAAAAACAAAACAAAATTTTAAACATGTAATTTATGTTTAAAAAAGAAACAAATATCGTATCATATACTACAAAACACTGGCCTAGTGAGGTTTGGCGGACTTTACATACCATACAAAATGCTTTCAAATTTCGCTGTGGTATGCAGGTTTTCTCACAATGTTTTCCTTCATACTTATAGTGTGTGGCAAAATATAAATAATCCTGCTTAAATACATTGATAACTTTCCTGTAGCTGTCCGTTTTCCTTCTTTATCTTACTTTTTATCATGAAGCCAACACAGCTTCTATGATACAAATAATATGACCCAGGACTCGAACCCGAGACGACAGTTTTACATACATATGGTAGTACAACTGAGCCACTGAGGCAACTGGTAATAAATATCCCTGTATATTCCCAATTAATTATGAAAATTGAAAAAAAAATGCATCAAGAATACGAAATAATTGCTTTTTAATTGCTGTAAAATTTATCTAATCAAAGAAAATAAAACATACTCACTCTATTTTTGAAATAACATTCCAAAAATTCTTTATGCGAACATTTGTTTAGTTTTATAAAGCCGACATTCCTGACTCTACAACAAATACACGTGTTAGATTTACTCAACACCACAATCTTTTCCTTTTTCTGCCCACTTTGATTTACTTCAAAAAACTTAGCCACTACATTGATATTACTATTTTTATATAAAATATCCATTTTAATACTTAAAAATATTAGATGCGGACAAATACGGGACAAATGGCAGGTTTTTGACAACTACCACAGATTACTACTTAGACAACTACCCTCTGTAAAGGACGGTAAATACGACGGTAAAGGATTATAATTATGACAGCTCACGCCTACAAAGTTACGTATTTTTTTTGTTAAAATGTCATACACTTAAAAACTGTACTTCATGGACGGGTACCGCCCCCTTAGAGATGTGCCACGCATAACGATCAAGAAGCTTATACCCAAATGGAGATTGTATTCCGTATATAAAAGTGAAGCACAAAAATTTGACCTTATATGACGTCGCTGTTATCTTCTATCCTTTTCTATCGAGTGACAATGAATGAACATAATGTCATTTTCATTCATTGTCACTCTAAAGAAAAGGATAGAAGATAACAGCGACGTCATTCAAGGTCAAATTTTTGTGCTTCAGTGTTTTATACGGAATGCAATCTCCATTTGGGTATAAGCTTCTTGATAACGATTAACCACAGACTATACTGTTTCCATTCGTTTATTTTATTTTTGACAGTTCACGCCTATAAAGTACGACATTACAGTAGAACAATATTTTGAAATAAAAGTAGATACTTTCTTGACGGGTAACGCCCACTTAGAGTTGTGCCATTCGTAACGAATGACCACAGATAACAAAAACGATTTTGAATAGAATCAATCAATCGGAATCATTTGAAATAAAATTACATTAAAATGCTAATGAAAACAGTTAAACGTAATATAGTACCCAATATTAGGATCGAATGTATTTGCTGCAAATTAATTAATATGAATAAAGGTATACGTATTGAAGTGACTTTTAATAAGAGTTTAATTTAAAATAATTACAATGATTACAACGAAAATAAATGTTTAGTACCTACTTGTAATAAACAGTTAAACCATGTTGGAATTCATAGTACTTTAAGGATTAAATAATTAAAACAACTAAAAGGTAATTTGTTAATATTTTTATTTATAAACAATCGTCTGTTTCGTCGGAATCGGCGTCGTCGTCACTCGTATCCCCAGTAAAACTAATTATTAATGAGTGCATGGGTAAGTTGTCAAATGCGACATCGCGATCCCAATCAGACATTATTTCTTTCTTCGTCTTATCTACGACACTCGCCCAGTTATGAGGCGTCACATTTTTACACGCATTTTTAAGCAACTCCAGCATTTTGTTTGCGGTGAAAGGAGGAGTTGTATTTATTCTCGCAGCATATCCTTTCACTTATATATAGCGCCCATATTAGCTCTATGGCATTATACTGGCAATGATATGGAGGAATTCTAAGGACGGTGTGCCCATGTTCTGCAGCCATTTCATCTATAACGTATCGTTTAGGCTGCTTCCTCATTTTTAATATTTTAAGTAACTCTACTTTTAATAGGGACTCGTCCACCTCCTCGCCATTGTTACGGAGCCAGTTTATTATTTCATTTTTTTTACTGGCTTGCGTTGGCATTTTGTTAATTTGCCGAGAGTGATAGGACGCATTATCTATAAATATTGTTGATGGCTGTTCGAGTGACAATAACGTTTCCCGAAACCATTTTTCATATACTTCGGAATTCATTTCTTCGTGGTAATCCCCTGTTTTCTTTGATTTAAAAGCTAACATAGCATCTTGCACAAATCCTTTTGCGTTTCCTGCATGACAAATTATAATTCTTTCACCTTTTCCCATTGGCACTGCGGTCGAGGAGCTAGCAGTGTTGTCAGTCCAAGTTTTTGATACCGTGTGATTCGCATTGAGCCAAGTTTCATCGGTGAAAACAACATTCGACCAGTCTTCTATTTTTTTAGCTTGTCTTAAAAATTCGCATCGATACAAAGCAACATCATTGCGTTCCATCAATATTTTTCTTTTGTCACATTTTTTGTATTGGAATCCAATCCTATTCAATACCTTCGCCAAAGAAGACTTTTGACCACGGAACAAGCCACTAGTTTTCAGAGATTGTACTAGGTTATGTAAAGTAGGAATCTCTTTTCTTTGGTAATAATCGTATATATGACGACGAATAGCATCACCATCAAAACTGTCAATTGCTGTCACTTTAAAGGGCTGACGTTTTTTCTTAGGTGTAGATGGCTTGTTTTGTTCCATGCCACTACTGCCGTAGCCTTCTTTAATTATTTTTGAAACTGTTGGAGCAGTAATACCTAATGCTGCTGAAACACGGTCTCTGATTTGAGTCACTGGTATAAGAGGTCCACCATTACGGCTTTCCCTTTCAAAGTACTCATGAAGTCGCAACACAAACTCCCTTGTTTGTCCTTTAAGCACCTTTCCTTTAGGCATTTTGAAAGTGATGAAGGCAGGTACGATGTTCTCAATTCAACCAAATGTAGGAATTCACGGGTAAAACAATACGGAGGAATATAAATACTCAACTCGACGTATGAAAAATGTGAATTAAAATTCAGCGAACGGAAAACACTAGCACGGGCGCGGGCGTCTCGTTGTGAGTGACCACAAAATGGCGGCGCGCGTCACCTGTCTGCCCAGTGTTGCCGTTTCACAATTTGTTTTTAACAACATTACTATTGCCGACGGAAGTGATAAGAATATTAACTTAACATGAGTAAATGGTTTATTTTAATATAATTATTAAATCAAGTAACTTAAATATCCCTGAAGTTTTATAAAACAATGCATGGAGCAAAAAATAAAATATGTATTAAATCGATTAAAACTTGTTCAAAAATAAAATCGTTTGTTATAAAAAATTGATTCGATAACGCATCAGGCCATCACTATTTGATTCAGTACTCGATGTGTCAAAAATAAAATAAACGAATGGAAACAGTATAATCATCGGATTTGAAATGAAAACAATAGATAACAAAAATGTAAATATAAAAGTAACTTGTTTCTTAATTGGCGAAATATGTTCCATTTACTGATTACATTTAAAAAATGTGCATTAAATAAAGTTACCGATAATATAGTTAGTATATTTTCAAATGTTATTCTAAAGAATGGAACTAAAAATTGTATCTAATGACTGCACGATTGTAACAAAAATATTTCCGGTCCGGTCCGGACGGTTGTTGTGAAATGGCACGGTGTCGACGAGTGAGTCATCGAGGGCGAGCGGCGCACGGCAACCAGAAGGCAGTATCCAGAAATTGAGGCGGCCAATCACAGCGCAGTACATGGATAATTGTATGATTCACCCGCTATATGCTGCGAACTGTATTTTAGTTGATAAGATCGTAGATTCTAGTTTATGATTGTAGTTCAGTAGTGCGATTCACGTTGCAAGTTCAAGATCAAGTTGCGGTGCGGTTACAGTTAAGTTTACGCTTTGATACAAAATGATATTCTTATAAGTGTTTAGCTGCGCGTGAACTGCGCGTGAGCTGCGCGTCAACTGTACGTCAGACATATGAAATTTGTTTGGCATTGACATATACGCGCAGCAGTAGAATACTGCTAAAACGTTTGCGTGACGCGAACTTGACGCGAGCGTATTTGACAGCGGTTGTCAAAATTACGAAAATACGACAAGGGCTGTTTTGATCGAAACTTAATCGCAACTGCACTGCAGCTGAACTTATTATAATACGTGAATCGCCCTACAGATTGGTTTATCAGCGAAACAGTTCAATCACGAGAAAGTGCAAAGTATTGTGTCCAGTAAAATAGTGAAACAACAATCCACAACAGTTGTCTACTGTTATGTTGGTTATTTTTTGGAAAAAAAATGACTAATAGAACGAAAAAGACTGTTTTGAATACCAAATGTCGCGAGTTTGTGGTTCGCTTGCAAGAATATTTTGAACTTGAGTGTCAAAATGGCGGATCACCCAAGTCGGTAACAGAGTTGCGGATGCACTTGGTATTGGCCGAGCGACTGTGTCTCAAATAATGCAAGAAAAGTATGGCGAGCCATCATCAACGCAAAGTACAGATGAAGAGTTGGAAAAAAAATTGTCGACACTCAATAAGCATATGGTGTATGCGGTGTCGAAGGATTGAGGTCGAAAAAGTACCGACGGTACAATTAAAAGTCCAAAGTCCAACTGTTATAATTTAAAAGTTACACTGCACAACACACATATACAATAGAAGGAAGAAGAGCACAGAAACAGTCAGAGTAAGCATAGAATGTCATAGGCGCGAGACAGAAGGAAAGAAACAAATCGATGGCAACTAGCGGTACACACGTATATCAATTGATACGATAGAAGCGGTACAGGTTTGTCGTCCGGCGATAAAATCACGACTGGCGGTCAGCTGTGTCAGTGCGTACCTGCATAGCGGTCATTAAAGGACGACCCAAATTGACGTCACGTAACCGACAGCTGTTTTGAACAAAAGCGTGCGGACCGCTAGTGTTATAAAAAATGAGGTCAGCGTCACTATATAAAAATAATAATTTGAATAGAATTTTATTTGTCTGTGTG
Organism: Hyles euphorbiae; assembly: GCA_023078785.2. NCBI lineage: Eukaryota > Metazoa > Arthropoda > Insecta > Lepidoptera > Sphingidae > Hyles > Hyles euphorbiae. The sequence goes on from CM041054.1 coordinate 3,923,345, forward strand.
TTGAATTATTTTGATATGTTGAATATTGTTATAAGATTATGTTATGTTTGTATATATATGTATGTGTTGTGTGTATATGTGGTTAATGAGTTGTGTATATATGTGGTGAATGAGTTGTGTGTCTATGTGGTGAATGAGATTCCCACAAGCAAATAAGGAGAGTTTCAAGCATAACCGACATTGACGACTTTGACACCGCTGCGATACGTAACCATGTATATGCGTACTATACTCGTAGACGTGGTGAATTTCCAACATTGAGAAAGTTAAGTGTGTCCCTTAAAGACTCCGATTTATTTAAAGGTGGCTTGCCATCATTGGCCATTATATTACATAAAATTGGCTTCGCTTATAAGAAAAGCGATAATAGAAAAATAATAATGGAGCGCACCGATACTGCCTTGGCATGGATAGATTTTCTAAGGAAAGCCAAAGATATTGTGAATTGGGATAAAGTCGTGTTTCTGGACGAAACGTGGCTTGATGCTAACCACACTGTACCAAAGGCGTGTACGGATAATACCTCACAATTTGTTACCAAAGTGCCCGAAGGAAAAGGACAACGTCTCATAATTACGCACGCAGGGTCGGCAAATGGTTTCGTACCAAATTGTTTGTTGGCTTTCAAATCTATGAAAACTACGGAATATCACGAGGAAATGAATTTTGAGTAATTCAAAGAGTGGTTTTTAACTTTAATGCAAAATCTCCATGAACCACATATAATAATTATGGATAACGCACCGTACCACTCCTTACAGAAGAATAAAGATCCTACAGCCAGCTACAAAAAACTCGAGCTTATATCATGGCTACAGAGTACAGGGCAAAGGCATTGAAACTAATGAGAATATGCTAAAAACCGAATCGTCTAGTAAAAGATAACAAGCCCAGAAAGCCAACTTACATATTGGACGAAATCGCGAAAGAACATGGCCATACGGTCCTTAGATTACCACCATACCATTGCCATTACAATGCTATCGAACGGATTTGGGCTTATATCAAAGGTTTGTTTTTTATCAATAAGTTTATTATACTAAGTACCTACGTTTAGTATATAAACAAGTTCATATTTTCATTTTTTATTTTCATTTTTGGTAAGCGGGCAAAGGGAAAACTTTTCGAATGTCTAGCAACACAACAAAATGCTGAAAATCCCCTTGACTGTCATAAGCACTAAATTGTAGCCTTGAATTAAAATAGGCCCTATTTCAATTACATTAGGTTGCTTTATTGCTTGAGAAATAAACACCAAATGACACTTGACATGATAATGACATCTTTTGTTTGGCGAAATTATTTTTTCGCCAAACAACAAAAAAGCGGCACATCACATGAAATAGGACATAATTTTGCATCTCATTCTGATATACAGAAATTCGTATCGGTGTGTCTCATTTTTGCGATGTACATTGTACAGTACATTTCGGCTCTCTCCATAGGTAATTACTCTAAGAGTAAATCTAGCTTACAATCGCCTAATTATAGGACCGTCGATGTTGCATGATATCTGTTACGTCTGGTACGTCAAATGTCATGTAAGTTTGACAATTGACATTAGTTTTCAATAGTGGTCTATTCTTTGGTTTTCAAAAACCTGCCATCTGTGCCTGACATTTGTTCGCAATTCGCATCTAATAATTCTAATTAAAATGGATATTATAAATAAAAATAGTAATATGAATTTAGTGGCAAAGTTTTTCCTAGTAAATCAAAGTGGGCAGAAACAGGAAAGATATTTGGTATTGAGTAAATCTAACACGTGTATTTGTTGTGGAGTCAGGAATGTCGGATTCATAAAACTAAACAAATGTTCGCATAAAGAATTTTTGGAATGTTATTTCAAAAATAGAGTGAGTATGTTTTATTTTCTTTGATTAGATAAACTTTATAGCAATTAAAAAGCAATTATTTCATATTCTTGATGCATTTTTTACAATTTACATATTTAAATGGGAATATAAAGGGATATATATTACCAGTTGCCTCAGTGGCTCAGTTGTGCTACCGTATGTATGTAAAACTGACGTCTCGGGTTCGAGTCCTGGGTCATATTATTTGTATCATAGAAGCTGTGTTGCCTACACGATAAAAAGTAAAATAAAGAAGGAAAACGGACAGCTACAGGAAAGTTATCAATGTATTTAAGCAGGATTATTTATATTATGCCACACACTATAACTATGAAGAAAACATTGTGAGGAAACCTGCATACCACAGTGAAATTGAAAGAATTTTGTATGGTATGTAAAATCTGCCAAGTCGCACGGCAAGTGTTTTGTAGTTGTGTGTGCATGTTTCCAATTTTTTTTAAGTAATTTACTGAAAACACCATACACCAATTACATTCTTAGGCTCAATTGCACAAACTAACTTTGCCAATACCTTTGCCCTTGAAACTGTCAATTCCATACATTCGCAAGGTCAAATACATCTCAAATGTATGGCGATGACATTTTCATAGGCAAAGGTATTGGCAAAGTTACTTGGTGCATCTGAGCCTTAAACTTAATTATTTCTTATATACTAAGTCTAGATAAAGCAACAGAATATAAACTTTATTTAATATTTACTATAATATGGCCACTCTCAATCACACTCTCAATTGTAGAGTAGGCCCGTGCCCTACAGTGGGTCATAAATAGGCTAAAACAGATATTTCTATGATGTGGCGCTTAAGTCTGCCAACTGGCACTACAACCATACTTTCCATTGTACAGTATGGTACATTCAAATTAATTAACTGTGCTAGACTGACATGAAAATTATTGTTACAAATATTTATGCCACAGATTAACGTTACAATGACAGTTGTATGCCATTACTGTCATGGAATATTGAAGAAGATTGATGATTTCATAAAGCAAGTTGAAAAATGCCTCACAGATTGCCAGACGGTATGTATCAGAATATTTACATGTAAGTATTGAGATGTTTTAGCAGAGCGGACATCGGAACAAAATCAATACAGATTGTGCTGCAGTGTGATTTCTGTAGGGAAAAATATAGTTTTTCAATAAATATTAACAGAGTGGCAAACCAGGCCAGGAGTTCTTGGAGTAACGAATTTAAAGTCCAATAAAAAATATTTATTTGCCTTTAGCTCTGTGAACAAAAGGAGAAAAGTGATGATAATTACTTTATTTAAAAAAAAGTGTCACCCTTGATAAAACAGAAAATGTTTAAGGATAAACCATAAAAAACGCTATAATTAATTATAAACAGTATTGGTATCAGAACCAATAATTATTTTTTACCAATCCTATGAATGTGCATTCTTTTAACAGTAGTAGACTGCCTCGGTGGCGTAGTTGTCCTACGGTACGGTTACAAAGCTGAGGACTCGGGTTCGAATCCCTGGTTGGGCAAAGTGATAGAGGATCTTTTTATTCAGTATCAGCCCAGAGTCAGGAAATTGTGCCCGATACAGCGATAGGCGAAATGTGGGTGTCCTACTTTTTCCGGGAAAAAGACGTGAGTTTATGTATGCATTCTATACCATCTATCATCAGCCCTCATCATCATCTATCATTAGGCCTCTCCTATAGCACGCCACTGGGATCGGTCTCCAGCCCATCATATCCAACCGATAGGGCGATAGGCTCGCCACCTATCACATTGTGGGACGAAACATACAAGTCGAAATGTGGGTGCCCCTGGCACCTATGCCTACCCCTTCTGGGAACAAGGCATGAGTTTATGTATGTATGTATGTTTTATAGAAAAAAAAATATATGCCCTACCAAATCTTTTACAGATGCTATTCCCAAGACCGAAGCTAACTAAACTAAATATGCCGATATTTGTCGAAATCGAACCACAAAACACACGAAAGAATAAAGATGACGTAGCACCAACTACACTTATAGAAATACCATGTAGTGGACCCGAAATTGTTGTTAAAAGAGAACCATTGGAGACATGTAAAGAAGAGAATAATATCGACACGGATTTTGAAATGGATATTGGTGCGACGATGATACAAGCACCAGTTATGGACAACAACAAGTCAACCATGGAGATTGAAATTCCGCCTGAGGTAAAATGTCAGAAGTTTTATTATTAGTAGTTATTGTCCGATATCCTGCATACCATTGCAAATTTTTTTAAATTTATTTAGCCTGCAAGATCGCCAACCCGCACTAGGCCAGCGTGGTGGAGTGTACTAACCCATCTCAAGCGTACTCTCAATTGTAGAGGAGGCCTGTGCCCTGCAGTGGGACGTATATGAGCTGATATAGAATAAACAGTAGCACTGCAATATTAGAAAAAAAATAACTAATTATTTAAAAAGAAATTGCTATAAATTCTGTTGGTGATTGAAAGTTTAGTTATTGTTTGTCTCAAACAGTAAAGTAAAGTGAAATTCAATAGAGCTAAACTATTTTTTTTTAATTAGTCTTGTATTTTTGTTCTTTATGAATAGCGAGTCGAGCATCCCGTTGGCTTGATGGATACGATGGATACGACCGCTCATGAACAGTAGCAAAAACAAACAACATCTTGAATTACAAAGCAATGCTAAACATTCCACTGCGCTCACCATCCCGTGACATAAGATGTCAAGCCTCAATATGTCCAGTAGTTACTCTAGCTACACTGTCCTCCAAACCGAAACAAAACAGTGCATTTACTCTACTTATACTATTCATGTCTTTTTAAGGAATAATAATATCTACAACACACATTTACAGGTACGTGTTCCAAAATGCGATTTCAGTGTACAAAATTCACAACCCGTTTTAAAGCCTTTGAAAGCCGTACAAAATCCTACAACAATGCTTAAAAATCCAATCGACCTTAACAAAGGAATGGTTAAAGAAATGCCTATAGATGAGAGCTTGTATGGTAAAGTGCAGATTGTCTTTCAAACTGTAGCTGAGATGGAGAAAGAGAGAGAATTTCAGAGGAAAGAGGAAAACTATACATCGCTGCCTGTCAAATGTGAGGATTGTATTGTCGGGTTCGTTCTTGAAGACGTCTTGACTAAGCACATGAAGAAGCATGATTCGGTATGTAAATAAATAACTACACCCAACAGTCACATACATAGTCCTGACCCCACATTGAGATCGAGTCTTGTGGCGTGTATCAAAAACTACGAGACACTTTCGGTCTCACAAACATCTGACACGAAACAAAAAAATCTACCTGTAGTTAATCTCTATTCTCTATGGCACCTATCATTCACCCCGAACTTCATCTATGGTTAAGACGTATGATGGAGGATCCGAATATTTTGTGGAGTACCTGGGACCTTTGGTACAGTTTTAAGTGAGACGTCTGAACACTCGAATTTCGTTACGGATCGTAGAATAATCCACCAGTATAATCAATATGCTTGCACCGAATGCAACTTTTTCAATGCCAGAAAGGTCGTAGACAACTTAGAACAACTAATGGTTACTCGCAATGTTGAGGTCAAATGTCCGAGAGGTCGATGTCCCTTGAAGTCCTCCTTCGTATAATCCTGGGTCCTTCCGCCGTAGTGTGAAGAGACATCTTAGCAGGCCGGCATAATTGTATCGAATGTGTGGGACTGCCGTCTGATGCCATTCGATTCTCAGCCTGTAGGGCGATTCACGTAATATAATAAGTTCAGCTGCAGTGCAGTCGCGGTTAAGTTTCGATCAAAACAGCCTTTTTCGTATTCTCGTAATACGCTCGCGTCAAGTTCGCGTCACGCAAACGTTTAGCGCATTCTACTGCTGCGCGTATATGTCAATATCAAACAAATTTCATACGTCTGACATACAGTTGACGCGCAGCTCACGCGCAGTTCACGCGCAGCTAAACACTTACAAGAATACCATTTTGTACCAAAGCTTAAACTTAATTGTAACCGCACCGCAACTTGATCGGCGCGTCAAAAAGTTACGTGAATCGCACTACTGGACGGCATTTGCGCTTACCATCAGGTGCAGTATAGACATTATGCTGGGCCAGAGTAAAAAAAAATCGGGCCCAATCAGGGGCCCTACTATATTCATCCGAAACGAAGTTCGAAACTTCGGACGATCGAAGTTTTTTATACGATACGAATGTATATACTCTGTAAAAGTTCGAATTTGTATAACGTACATCGTAACCATAAGTCTATGGTTACGACCATAAGTCAATAACGACCATAAGTATATGTAGGTAACACCACACTTTTCGCTGCGCTTCAATATGCCAAGTAAACCAATGACTACCCTTTCTATCTCCTTTCTCTTATCTCCATCCAAAGGTTGCCTGTAATAATCAATATATTTTAATGTTTGCAGTCGCAAGGAGGTTATGTATGTAAAGTGTGTAAATTGGTCTACCCTTCGCAAGAGCGACTACAATCACATGAAATTGACCATTGGAAGAGGTATGTTTAACATACAGGGTGATATTGACACATGGTACTCAATTTAACCCACATGTTTCTCATTATCTCGTGTAACAATGTGCATAATTTGAAAAAATCAGTAATTACTTTTCGAAAATCGTAATTTAAATTTTTACGATTTTTGGGTATCTCATATAGATACGAGTATTTTTACCGCTTAGGTGAACTTCATTTCGGTTAGGAAATTACCTGAGCAGTAAAAAGACTCGGTTGATCTAAAGCCTCGAAATAAAATAATCGCGATTTTTTACGAAACTATCAGGCAGTTTTGTTCAAACTTGGTACAATGTTACCTGGAGTAGTATTAAATTAACATTTTTGATCTCGGATTCGATTTCCGAGTATAGAGAGGACACTGCGAAAATATTTGTCAATCAAACGCCTTTTCACATATTAGAGCCCTATAAGTACTCTTAACGTCCCGGCCTCTTTAGAACTTGTCAATGTAATGTCAATTTAATGTCAGTTTTAATAAGGTATATTTTAAGCAAGATTTTAACAGTCGATGTAATGTATAACAGCCTTTATGTAAATATATATAGGTTATATTTAAAACTAGCGGCCCGGCCCAGCTTCGCCCGGGTACAAATAGATTTCTGTACAATAATATGTACGTATTATACATATAAACCTTCCTCTTGAATCACTCTATTAAAAAAACCGCATCAAAATCCGTTGCGTAGTTTTAAAGATTTAAGCATACAAAGGGACATAGGGACAGAGAAAGCGACTTTGTTTTATACCATGTAGTGATGTCATGATGTGTACATTTCAGATACAAATGCGTGCATTGCGACAAAATGTTTAAAAGGTTACATAAGTGCATCACGCATTTTAATAAAGAACACGGCGCGAACGGGCAAGCTATTGATCAGATGTTTAAGTGTGGTAAAGAGAACTGCAGTTTTACCTGTTCGTAAGTATTTAATTTAGACTAAATATAGTATCCTCTTCCTCGCATCGTGCTCAATATTGAGGGTCGTCTTCTTTAGGCATCGTTTTCATCCTAACGCGCTTTTTCCATTTGGTTCAGTCTACGGCGGTGTGAAGGGCGCTGTGGAGTGTACAGTCAACAGTCAGATCTCGTCAGACCAATTGGATTCCGTCCACGAGTTGTTCTCCCGTTTACTTTGCCGGTCACAATCAGCTTTTCGAGGTTGTCACTGTCCTTCCTTGCAATCTGTATCAGCCCATATACGTCCCACTGCAGGGCACGGGCCTACTCTACAATCGAGCATACGATTGAGAGTGGTTAGGCCATATAGTCCACCACGCTGGCCTAGTGCGGGTTGGCGGACTTACATACCATAGAAATTCTTATGAATCGCTATGGTATGCAGGTTTCCTCACGATGTTTTCCTTCACCGTTTTAGTGCGAGGTGATTGACTATCAATACACACATGACTCCGAAAAGTCAGAGGTGTGCCCTGGGATTCGAACCCGCGACCACCGTGAACATGTTGGCAGTCGCGTCTAGTCCGTTTACCAACAGGCCACCACGCACTTCCTTGCAATGTGACCGAAGTACCTATTCTAGAATTCTGCGTAGATACTCAGATGACAATTGAGATACAAAAATTGAGTATACTTCTCGCCATATCCGTGGGCGACCGAGGTCGCTCCTAATATTACAAGCTATACGAGTATAAAGCTATTAAAACCCGGCCAAGTGGGAATCAGACTTACACATAGGGTTCCGTACCATCATCCATAAAGGAAACCCTAAAAATCGCATTACAAGACTGTAATTAACTGATTTAAGTATAAGTTTCCATTACAAAAATATTAATTATTTAATATTGTTATATTTTTAGCGATTTCCTAGAGTACAAGAGGCACATACGCGTTCACTACAAGAAATGGGTCTGCAAAGATTGCGGGAACAGTTTTGTGAGCAACTTCAATTTGCAACATCACATTCAGTGAGTACATTTACTGATGAGAGGCCGCGGGTTCGATCCCCGCACCGGGACAAATGTTTGTGCGATCATCAAGTGTTTGTTGCGTAATTGTTCATGACCTCAAACTAATATCGAGTCTTGTCTCATGGGTATCAGAAACTACGAGATACTTCCGGTCTCACAAACACCCAGACCTAAGAAAAATACCTGTGAGCCTCACAAACATTCTGATGCGGGAATCGAACCCGCGGCCTTTCGTTTCACAGCCTGTCAATATGAATGGACCCGAAGAGTTCCATAGCCATACATTCGTTCCAATAAAAAAGAAATTATAACCTAACCACCCCCCCTCACCCCCACTCCTTTTTCCCTCTCTCACTGTAACTTAACTTTTATAATGAACCTAATGCAAAAAGAACCATTGGAGTCCTACTTAATTTTAAGGAGTTCCCCTCTCCAGGTCCGAAGATATTCGTCAGATTTTTACCATATTTTTATGGGACCAAATGACAAGCACCAGCTTTCAATCAAAGAAAGAATGGTTGAAATCGGTTCACACGGTACAGAGAAACGAGGTAACAAACATAAAAAAAGCAACATACAGTCGAATTGAGAACCACCTCCTTTTTTTGAAGTCGGTTAAAAAGATTGCCGACCTCTGTTTAGCATCAAAAATATGTTTATCTTCTTTTACTTTTAACAGGACTGTGCACAATAAAACGCGCATGGTATACAAATGTAAAGACTGCGGCAAGGAATATGTCTCTAAATCAGGTCTCAATACACACTGGCGATCACATCACGACCGCAGTGGCTTCATCGCGCCTCTACAATGCGCCGTGTGTATGAGACGGTTCAAAAGCAAGATCATGTTCGACAAGCATTGTAGGAGGCACAACGAGAACAAAGAAGAGAAACGGTGAGATATTGTCTTTATAAAATATATTTAGTAGTACCGTAGTGACGTCATACGACCACTATTACCTCGTGTGAACATGTCGGTTCAAGAACAAGTTTATATTCGACAAGTATTGTAGAAAGCACGACGAGAACAGCGAAGAGAAACGGTGAGATATTATAAATACACCCAACAGTGTCATACATAGACTTGTAAGACGATTCACGTAATTTCTTGACGCGCCGAACAAATTGCGGTGCGGTTACAATTAAGTTTACGTTTTGGTACAAAATGGTATTCTTGTAACTGTTTTGCTGCGCGTGAGTTGCGCGTCAACTGTACGTCAGACGTGTGAAATTTATTTGACATCCACATATACGCGCAGCAGTAGAAACTAAAGCGCTCGCGTGACGCGAACTTGACGCGAGCGTATTACGAGAATACGAAACGGGCTGTTTTGATCGAAACGTAACTGCAATTGCGCCGCAACTGAACTTATTTAATTACGTGAATCGCCCTACTGACCCCACACTAAGGGGCCATACATTAATCATAAATAATTTTTAATATTGATATGATACTAACTTACGTAATAACTTTATACAGAAGGTCCCTTAAGCAAGGACTAAATAAATTAATCGACTTGGTATTACATGCATCTCACAACTTTTTGCGGTAGAAAACCTGAGCTGCGAGACTTAGATTTTTTTACCGGATGTTTTTTGATGGGATTTGATGTACATATTTCATCACATTATTTGGATGCCACTTAATTATGCTGCCTGATGACATCAGATATTATTGCTGCGTACTTGCAGACAGATATTATTGAACGCGTTCTTGGGACAGATAATTTTGCTAATTTGCCCATAGTAATATATTTATGCTCGTGACTACCACCGCAATGTCTCTTTCTCCCGAGAAATAGAAGTTTTTTGCACTGTTGTGTTACGCTATGAAGGACATTGTAGCCAGAGTCACTACTGGACATATTGAGACTTAACATCTTATGTCTCAGGATGGCGAGCGCAGTGGAATGTCAAGCACTGCTTTGTAAATCAAGGTGTTGTTTGGTTTTGTTACTGTTCATGAGCGGTCGCATCGCTTACCATCAGGCGAACGGCATGCTCGTCTCGCCATTCCTAGAAATAAAAAAAATTAAAATAAAAAAAAATAGTAAAGAAATAAATAATTCAAAAGTCTCTACGTAAACTATGCTCCTTTCACCAATAAAATTGTGTATACATCAAAAATAATAATAAAAATTCCGCAGCGAAGCAAACAATAATATTTATTTTATTCTGCTTGTACATGTTGATTAATTTGCTTATTGACATGACTAACCAACAAATTAAAATATATGAGTAATTTATTGAACGTGTCAAATCAAATCAAATCAAAATATTCTTTATTCAAATAGTCTTTCACAAGATCTTTCGAATCGTCCTTTTCTGCTACCACCGCTTCGGAACGTGTTGTGGCTGTGAAGAAGAAGCGGCGCAAGAAACTCCCTCAGCAACACGAACTGTCTTCTTTTTTACACGCTTTATATTAGCTTCACTTGTATGTTTGTATATTTGTATGTTTGTATATTTGTATGTTTGTATATTTGTATGTTTGTTTGTAACCGACTTCTTTGGGCGCGATTTTGACCCACTTTAAACGGCCAGATTTCGTTCAAATTTTGCACACCTGTCAAAGACCGATGACAATACAATAATTCGATTAAAATATATAATTATCCTGATTAGATTCGCCAGGATTAATTATTCTTATAATTGATGACCATTGCTACATTCATCGCTAGATGGCGTTAACATTGTATTCTTCCAAGAAGCTTATACCCAAATGGAGATTGCATTCCGTATAAAACACTAAAGCACAAAAATTTGACCTTGAATGCAATCGCTGTTGCCTGCTATCCTTTTCTTTAGAGTGACAATGAATGAAGTTCACGTGAAGTTCATTCATTGTTACGCTAAAGAAAAGGATAGCAGGCATCAGCGACGTCATTCAAGGTAAAATTTTTGTGCTTCACTTTTATATACGGAATGCAATCTCCATTTGGGTATAAGCTTCTTGTATTCTTCAAGTGTCAAATGTTACTACTGACCAACAGATGGCGTTATTGATTGGAAATACAGCCGTAGATGGATGTTTTTAGTCAAAACAATTATATAATAGTTAAAAAAAACTAAAATACACGCTTTAATAAGATATACAACTAAAAAAGTAAAAATAATTGATACTGAATTTAAGATAAGAAAATGGAGTAAAATACATATATTTTATTGTTACAAAGCGTGGGGTGCAGGAGGATAAGTAATTGTTGTAAACACCCCACGCTTTGTAACAATAAAATATATGTATTTTACTCCATTTTCTTATCTTAAATTCAGTATCAATTATTTTTACTTTTTTAGTTGTATATCTTATTAAAGCGTGTATTTTAGTTTTTTTTAATTTCTTTCTTTTTCTTTTGTTTTTTTTTATATCGCCATTTACAAATATATGATTCATGTCACAAGTTACAAAATGTCAGTTTGATGGAAAACATGATAAATTTATTCCCAAGCAGTTTTATCTTCCACATAATCTGAAATTCTATAATATGCCTTTTTACACAGCTTAGCTTTTATTACTTTTTTAAACTTATTAATTGGAAGTTCTAAATAATGGGCCTCCAAATACCAAACATATCTGTATCTGTATCTGTATCAGCCCATATACGTCCCACTGCAGGGCACGGGCCTACTCTACAATCGAGAATACGATTGAGAGTGGTTAGGCCATATAGTCCACCACGCTGGCCTAGTGCGGGTTGGCAGACTTACATACCATAGAAATTCTTATGAATCGCTATGGTATGCAGGTTTCCTCACGATGTTTTCCTTCACCGTTTTAGTGCGTGGTGATTGACTATCAATACACACATGACTCCGAAAAGTCAGAGGTGTGCCCTGGGATTCGAACCCGCGACCACCGTGAACATGTTGGCAGCCGCGTCTAGTCCGTTTACCAACAGGCCACCACGCATATATAATAAACATATGCCAAACATATGCCTTGTATTAATTTAAATATCGATGTGTGGTAATACAATAAAATGTTTTTTTGTCCCCTAGGTTTATATGTGACAATTGCGGAGCGAAATTTAGGTGCAAGAGAACCATGAAGGATCATATAGAAAGGGTACACATCAAGAAACGATATAAATGCAAACATTGTGATAAGGTAAGAACACAAACATACATGCCTGCCCCGGTGGCGTAGTTGTACGGTTACAAAGCAGGGGCCCTACTATATAAATCCGAAACGAAGTTCGAAACTTCGGACGATCGAAGTTTATATACGATACGAATGTATCTACTTTGTAAAAGTTCGAATTTGTATAACGTACAACGTAACCACAAGTTTATGGTTACGACCATAAGTAAATAACGACCATAAGTATATGTAGGTGCATTCGTATCGTATATAAACTTCGATCATCCGAAGTTTCGATCTTCGTTTCGTTGAATATAGTAGGGCCCCTGAAGTCTCGGGTCCGAATCCCGGGTTGGGCAAAGTGATATTGGATTTGCCTATCCATTATCCGCTCAGAGTCGGGAATTTGTGCTTGATATGGCGATAGGCTTGCCACCTATCACATCGTGGGTCGGAACATATATTAACTAGAATAAACAAAGAAAAGTAATTTTTAAATTGGTTATGGAGCGCAAGATGTTAGTGGGTACTCTGTCCATGCGTGTTACGCCTAGCATCCTGTGCTCCATAGCTTTTTGACAAACCCGGGCCTGGACCTCTGAAGTTCGGTCAAAGACCAGGATTGAGCACTGTATTTGAGAATTGGTAAGATACAAGTCGAAGAGTCTACTTTTAAGAGAAACGGGAAGATTTCCCTTTAGAAATTTCTTCATCACTTTTTTGCTTATAACTTCTTTAATTTTCAATTTAGGGCAAAAAGTTAAATAAACATATTTGTAGGCAAAACTATTTGCTACAAATTATGTCCTTACAAATTTTTTGTAAGACGCATAGTTTCAGAGTTATCGCGAAAAAAGTGTTTTCATCCCTTTTTTCAAGATGGCCGGGGGACAAGGGTGGCGACCCCACAAACTTGAGGTTAAACTTCTATTGACTCCCAAACATGTCCTAAAAATAAAATTGCGTCCTCTAAGAAATGCAATATTCGGTCCTTAAATTGTAACATTTCAGTGGACTATACAGACACAATGCAATTCAATTTTGTGCAAATAATTGTGACGAAATTTTCTTGTTATTTTTTTTCTATCGTCTAATATTAGGGTGGTAAATACTTGTTTTTTTTTCTTAAATAATAGTGTACACCCTTTTATTATTAAAGTAGCTATGGTACGCAAGGGTATAAATTATTATTTTAGCAAAAACTATGGAATTACCACCCAAACACGACGACATTAAAAAAAAAAAAGAAATACGCGAAATTTTTAGTTACATTATGTTTGTAGTCACTTAAACTACTACCCAGCTTCATTTTCGGTAGTAGTCTTGATATACCCAGTATATATTTTTGGTTCTACACATTGAGATAAAACATTTAGAATTATGTATTATAATTTCGAATGTATTGTTTCAGACGTTTTATGTATACAGAGAGTTGAGCAGGCATGTCAAAGAGAAACACACCACAGATGTACCAGCAGAGCCGAAAATACTATGCGATTTATGTGGAAAAAAATTTAAGGTAAATACCTGTACTATACCTACACTTTTCGACAGAAATATCGAAACACCTTTTGTTTTGTAAGGATTATCAGAAATATGTGTATATTTAGGAATATATGTCAAATGTCGTTTAACTTGAACGTCCATCTACCGACGGGCCCAAATGTCAATTGTATAGAATATACCCAAAATATACCCTATTTCTATCAACATAAAGGCTGTCAAAATATACCTTAAATAAGGTCAATATGTTAACATTAACGGCCGATGCCAATAACCAATTAAAAAATTAGATTGAAGTCAATCTATATTGTTTTCTACTTTTCGATTGGTCTCTTGTCATGTCGCCATAGTTTTTTCACTACTGAGATTGATTATAATTGGCAATATAGTATCAGAAAAAAGATAGAGTTGTCGATCTAAAACGGCAAATTTTGTATTGAGATTGTTTATTGGCAGCGGCTGTAATTCATTTAACATTTTTATTTTTGACATAATTTACTTTTACGATTCTCTTACATAGAATGGTTTTCAAGGTTTTTATATTGTTAAAAATGTTTTTTTTTCCAGAGTAATGTGATACTCAAAGCGCATATGACAACGCATACAGGTGAGAGGCCGCACAAATGTTGCTTCTGTTCAGCCACGTTCGGCTACGCGTCAGCTCTCTACACACACAAGAAACTCGTACACAAACAACCTAAAAAGAGACAAGAAATAAAGTAATGTATACTGTATAAATGGCTACCTCGCTCAATTAAATCTTGGGACGGACTAACAAGGTGAATGTGGGTGTCCTGTAAGCACCTCTGGCTACCCTTCTGGGACAAAAGCGTGAGGTGTATGTATGTAAATACTATATGTGACCATATTTAATTCTGAAACGAAAATAAATATATATACAACAGTAAGCCCATGTATCATTATCTTCATTTTGCCTATATACCCACTTTATTTCTATACAAATATTCAAATTAAGATCGAAAAGTAATGTTTACTAGGATTCTTCAAAATTGGTTCAGCAGTTAAGACGTGAAAGAGCAGCAATTGCTTACGCTTCGGGGGGGCTACTCCATAGAGAAAATAAACATTGCGTTAGGTTACTCCGAGGGTTACTCGTGGTCATGGTCTATTTGGGTTACTCTATATAAAAGTTAAGAACGTCGAATGTTCGAATTTTCGAAATCCGGAGTATTATATAAGATATCCACTTCTAAAAATCAAAAATAAAAAATAGTCCTGGCCAAAGAATAGACCAATAGGTCCTGGCGCTACCATTTTTGCTACGTTTTGAAGTACTAGCGCTGCTTCTACGAATATACTCCTCAGAACCAGTTTTTTTCTTTTGGTGAATATTCTAAGACCGTAGTCACGCAAGTCAATACGCTATACTTTCTTGAGATTTAACCCATTCAATGCGGCGCACGCCGATCGGCGTATTATTTTTTCTTACTCAGATGCTGACAACGCCGATCGGCGTAATGTAGAGTTGTTTTATATTTTTCCCAAATTGGAAGTTTTAATTATAAAATATAGACCAATGTGTTTATAATTTATCAGGGAAAAGCCTGGTACAAATAGTTTCTGGATATTTCAGTTCTAGAAAAGTTGAGTTTTCTTACTCAGGTGCGGCAAACGCCAATCGGCGTTTTTCAGGGATTCACAACTATTGGTTATAAAAACATCAATATTATATTTATTTATTCATATTATTATTTTCAAATAGCCAAAACTTCTTCGTTATGTTTTACTTAAAATCTACTACTCGTAAACGAAGTTATATATAATAATACTCATATTACTGCAAAGAAACCAATCACAACACACCTTTTATTTTGTATGCGCACGGGCGCAGGTAACGTCTGATTAATTGCATTGTTTGACACCATTGACGGTAAACAGACGTTCTCTAAATTTTCTATGTGATTTTTCGACGACCCTTGCTTTGTTCCCGGATCCTGTGATTTTGCTTAGACGACGACTTTGGGTATTTTGAAAGATTGATTGAGTGCATCATACGTTATCAGGCACACAAATTGAGAATTAGGTAAGTGTCTATAGATTATTACGACTATTGTATTTTAATTAAAAGATAAGTAGCTTTATCAGTGTTTAGTTCACCTACTATATTAACAAAATGCGATTTTGCTCACTGCGTGACACAAAGTAACTTTTTAATTATTATTTTTTCAGCCCAGAATTAAACACAACAATGAATAACTCGTGGTAGGTCTCTCATATGTGAGAGGCAGCCTGGGTGGGTACCACCGCAATGTCTTTTCTCCCGCCAAACAGCAGTTGAAATGCATTATTGTGTTTCGGAAGGAAGGACATTGTAGCCAGAGTAACTACTGGACATATTGAGACTTTACATGTTATGTCTCAGGATGGCGAGCGCAGTGGAATGCCAAGCATTGCTTTGTAATTTAAGGTGTTATTTGGATTTGTTCACAAGCGGCCGAATCTCTTACCATCAGGCGAACGGCAAGCTCGTCTCGCCATTCATTTAAATAATAATAAAAAAACACAATTCGAAACATTCGAACTGCACTCATACGGCACTCATGACTGCACTGCACTCTGTATCTTTCTCGCTCTTAAAAAAAGCGAGTGAAAAACATTCCATCTTGAAGTTCCGATTTTGAAATTCGACCTCAAAGAATAACACGTTCAATAACGAATAATTGAAAAATATTTAAAAAAAATGTATTTTTTTTTATATATATAATTTATTTATTTATTTATTTATTTATTTATACACTTTATTGCACACAAAATAAAATACAAATAAAACGAAAATCACAATCTTAAAAGTACAATTGGCGGTCTTATCGCTCAAAGGCAATGTCTTCCAGACAACCATGGGATGGATTTTATGAACGGATAAATAGAGGGCAGTCTTAAAGTGTAAAGAATAGTAGTTAAGAAGGAAAAATATAAGAATTACAAATAATTACTAATTAATAATAAAAATATACATACATCAATACATCTATATAAATATACATACATACACATAATATACATACATAAATATAAATATATATATATATATATATATATATTATAAAAGAGCATCAGTACATATATACACATAGGAAAGTTGTCCACGTCAATTTGTAAATGTAGGAGAAAGGTAGTGATCCTTAACCATTTTCTTGAACGACGGCAGTGATTGTGCCCGTCTTACCACAACCGGTAGGGCGTTCCACAATCGGACAGCTCTGACGGTGAACGACCCATCCATAAAAGTTGTGGAGTGCACAGGCATTCTCAACTCCAGTCTCTCTGACGACCTTAGGGATCTTGTATGGGAGTCATCGAGAAATACAAAACGATCTTTAAGATAAGATGGGGTGACAGGATTAAACAATATATTATACAGAAGAGAAAGAATGTGAGCATTCCGACGAAGCCGTATGGGCAACCACTTGAGCTTAGTACGAAACTCAGAAACATGATCATATTTGCGTAATCCAAATATGAATCTAATAATAAAGTTTTGAAGGCGCTCAAGTTTATTTAGTTGGTCCTCGGTGAGATCAGGATAGCTGACATCGGCATAATCAAGGATAGGAAGAAGGAGGGTTTGCGCTAATGAAATCTTCGTAGCAACAGGTAAAAGATTGTGTAATCTTCGCAAGGACCTAGCTGAGGCGAACAACTTACGACTGAGTTCTTGGAGTTGCGGACCCCAGCTGAAGGACTTGTCCAGATATAGTCCCAGGTTCCTGACTTTATCACTATATGTGACGGTAGTACCATCACAAGAGATAGGATAGATATATCATAATTTATTAAATTTTAAATGTATTATTGTATTTAAATGCGAGTACCTAAGTAAGTACTTATTATAGTAGTTAAACTGATATTTAACCTGTAATTATTTATTGTTTGAATATTTGAAAAATAAATATCACGGATGCTGTTTCAGAACGCACTTTAATAAAATAGCGCGAACAAATTTTCACTGGTGGCGAATAAAATTAATTAAATAATTGTAAAAGATGAGCAAAATTAGCGACGAAGGTATTTATTTTAAATGAAATCGTTATTTCAGTCTATTTCTGTTATTGTTTAATTTCCCAAGTAAGTGAAGTGAAAAATGATGTGTGTTACACGAGAGCAAAATTATTTGAATTTCGTGCATTTGAATCCCTTACTTCGCTTATGATTCTACTTTAAAATCATGCTTCCCTTGCTTGGGACTCAAATTCAGCACTCGCAGTAAATAACATTTCTGCTCTTTAGTTGCACAACTAACTATTGAACAGATACATCGGTCGGAACTTACATTTGATTTGATTAATTATTTTGACTGTCTTGGTGGCGCAGTTGTACTGCGGTATAATTGCGAAGCTGTAGACTTGGGTTCGAATCCCGGGCCGGGCAAAGCGATATTAGATATTTCTATTCGTTATCAGCCCGGAGTCAGCAATTTGTGCCCGAAATGGCTATATCACCCCCTATCAAATCGTGGGACAGAAAATACACGTCGAAACGTGGTTGTCCTGGTTGCACCTCTGCCTGACCCTTCTGGGAAAAAGGGGTGTGTAGGTAAGTATGTTTTATTCTATCTTGTTTATTAATTTGGAATTTTATTCAGATAAACATCAAGTATTGTTATTTGTTTAAATTGAAAAATCGATCATAATTATTACACGATATCTGGGCACGATACAGTGTTATGTGTAGAATACGAGGTTCAAATACGCACCCTGTTCAGGACCCCAACCCTGCGTGATGTGGCAGATATTACGCCCTCGATGTGATCCCTTGGATTGAGATCACAGCGGATATCCACACCAAGGATACTTAGGTCATTCCGCATTGAGAGGGGAGTACCCTGAAGAATGGGGAGGGGAGAGAACGGGGATTTTTTGCACGTGAACGCACACACCTGAGTGTTCTTGGCATTGGAATTTTGTTGGCATACCAATCTAGAATATGCAGATTGGAATAGTTCCCGTAGCCAATTCTTTTCACATTCAATTGTAATTAGAATTGTTACCACAAAATATGCATAAAACGTACGTTTATTTGTTATACTTGCTAAAACCAAACCATAATCAATAAAAGCAGATTTTTGATGATCAAACTGACCTTAATTGTTCTAGTATGTTAGCCCTCTTCACAATAAATAAATTATTATTCAAATTGTGTTTCGTATTTTATTCCGTGCGTGTGAATACCTGAGTAGGTACTTTTACCCAGTTAGGTATTTTTTTTCTATCAAGAAGATTGACAGAAAATATTTATGAAGATATTTATGAGATTGAGAAACACCGACAATTAACAATAATTTGAGGATACTTTTTTTTTAAATAAATTTATTTCATTTAAATAAATTTGATCATTTTAATAATAATAAGTATCTATCCATTATCTATGTATTGACATTTAATTATTGTGAAATTAAAAAAGTAAATGGTTTGCAACCCCTGATAATATTCGAAGTTATCAATAATATATTTTTTTATGCTTTTAACAGGATGTTTGTAATTTGTAAGAGCACAATAGAAATACTTATCAAATAAAGATAATTTATTTACCATTTAAATCCATAATCTATTACAAAAACTGCAGATATTCCTTTTCTGAAATTTCTATCACCAAATCTTCACGAATCTTATATAAAACTGGTTAAAGTAATTAAATTAATTCTGCTCCTTGCTAACAACAGTCGTTATTGCAACAACTATAGCGTACTACTGAAAAAATCTCATGAATTCGAAATGAATCCATCGAAATTCATAACGAAGTGCTGAAAACGCCGATCGGCGTTTTATATTTTTTATCTCTCAGGGGCGGCTCACGCCGATCGGCGTTTGCGTTAATAAGTATGCCGCATCTGGGTAGCGAGAGCAAAATTTGTTGCCGCATTGAATGGGTTAAACATATTCATCGTTTAATATATATATTTTTTAGTTTGTATTCTCTAATAGTAAATCTAGCTTACAATAGCCTATTAATTTACAGAGCGTTTTTGGCGTCTGACGGTTGTTGGAAGCACACGCGATTTCGGGGTTCTCAAATTGTCTGGTTACTTTTATTTAATAAAATATTGAGATTTCATTTGTAGTTATGTAAATATTCATCTCTTTAGAGTGTAGATATAGAAAATAAAAATTTTGTTGTTTCATTTATTTCCTTTAATTTAATAACATAGTTAGATCATTTAATATTTAGTTTAGGAGTATTTTTTAGTTTATTTTTTAAATTTTAGTAATATGAATGAGCCACCGGATCCTCCTGACCCGGTTCCTCCGGATTCTCAGTCTATCTGTTTTTCAGACTCTTTGTCTGATCTCAATTCTGGTTTTTCTCAACCTGGAGACAATCGTAAACGTCCGTGTCCCGGTGATTCATCTTCTATTCCATCCAAAACTGCTGTGGGCCCTTCTGCGTCCATACAAAATATATTTACTAATCCAGAATTTTTAAATAAAAAAAACAGTTTACAACGCTGAGGATCCTGGGCTCTTTTTGGTCCATGTTACAAAATCTGAAGCAGATGCTTCAAATAGCTCAGTTATAAAGAGCTTGAAATTTGCTCAATTATTATTTTAAAACCGAGTAGATGGTGTTTGCAATGGTGGTGTCAAAGCCCTCGGACGCAATCGTATGGCGGTTACATTTACATCGGCCAATAAAGCAAATTCCTTTTTGGAGCATCCCCTTCTTACTATAAATAAATTAACGGCGCTAATCCCGACTTTTCATGTCACTAGGATGGGAACTATACGCAACATCCCCATTGACTGGACAATGGAGGAGGTTGTGTCTCGTATAAGTGTTTCGAATGGTAATATAAAGGTTATAAAAGCAAGGCGGTTGAACCGAAAAACCATAACCGACGGCTCACCTGTGTGGTTTCCGACACAGTCAGTCGTGTTAACCTTTCAGGGACAGCATCTGCCTGAGAAGATTTATTGTTACTCTATGTCCATTCCATTCGAAATTTACAACTTACCAACAATTCTATGTAATAGCTGCTGTAGATTTGGACATGTTAAAGCTCAGTGTCGATCCCAACCACGTTATAAATGTGCGCAACCGCACTTAGGCGAGTCCTGTTCAATCCCTGAGGAAAAGTCAGTTTGTTTGTTTTGTTCGGCTTCGCACTTTGCGATAAATAAAAACTGTCTTGAACATTCTCGGCAGAAATCCATAAAAGTTGTCATGTCTCAGGATAACATTTCTTATACTGAAGCCTCACAAAGATTCCCTAAAGTTAAGCGATTGTATTTGTCCGTTGCTAAATCCTCGCCAGCTCAGTCCGCTCATGCCCCTCTCCCAAGTCCTACTCTTGGCAAGTCATATGACTAATTTGCTCACAACTCTATAATTCGTACTCCGGTATTTTCTTTGCCTAATAGCTCTGTTTTGTCAGATTCTAATATTATGTCTTCACAGGATAAACTATAATACTTTCTTTGCTTATTTCTACCCTAGTTAACATTATTAGTAACTTTGGTGATGCTATACCGAACAATGTCATTGAAATTATCAGTCGCTCTCATCAATCAACAAAATTCCGTCCCCTAACTCTTCTCCAATGGAATTGTAAGTCTATTCGTCCGAAAAAACATGAACTTACTCATCTTATAAATAACTTTCACCCATTATTCTTGGCCATCTCGGAGACTTGGCTGAGGCCGGGCTCGATTTTTCGTGTGTCTGGTTTCTCTTGTCTTCGGGATGACCGAGACAATGGTAGGGGAGGAGCTGCTCTTCTTGTTCGGAGGGATATTCCTTTCTCTCAAATTCCTATTCCCCCGCACTCCCCTCTTTTCAATATTGTTGCTTTGAAAGCAATGAATACCATCATTGTTTCCATATATATTCCTCACCCTTCGATTCCTTTTTAATATCGGAGTTAAATCGGATTTTCTCTTCATTTTCTGGTTCAGTGATTATTTCGGGTGATTTCAATTGTCATCACTCTATGTGGGTCTCAAATTCGTGATTCTTTTTCTCCTCATCTAGTTGAAATGTTTGATTCCTGCAATCTTTGTATTTTAAATGATGGTTCACCAACACGTAGTACATCCCCCCTTCAGAATATAAGTGCATTAGATTTATCTCTTTGCTCCCCAAATTTAGCATCTCTTCTAGTGTGGAAAGTTTTGCCTTATTCATATGGTAGTGATCATTTTCCAATTGTTATTACGAATTCTGAATCTTCCTTCCCCATGGAACAGCCTACTTCTTTATTAAAATATAAAATAAATAAGGCAGATTGGGACAAATTTGCTGATGAGTTAGATAAAAAGTTAGCTTCTCTTGTTATTCTATCTGACTCCTCTCTTCTTTCTTGTTATGATAATTTTGTGGAAGCTCTTATGGCAGCTGCTGAAATGGCGATTCCAATGAAAAAACCTTCTAAGAATAATCTTCCCTCCCCCCATTGGTGGGATTCTGAATGTAGGTACTGAAAGTGTTAAAAGACGCAAGGAGGCAGAAAGGAGGTTTTCTATGGATCTTAGTCTTGAGGCCTATTTAGAGTTCAAAAAAATTACAGCAATTACCAAGCGTCTTTTTCAAAAAAAGAAAAGGCAAGGCTGGATGAATTTTTGTGAGAGTCTTTCTCCTCGTTCTCCATCCTGTCAAGTATGGAGAAAGATAAGGGCTTTTAGAGGCTCTACCAATAATTATGATGCAATTCATGTTGATCCATCTGAGTGGTTGGATGGTTTTACTGACAAACTGACCCCACCTTTTGTTCCTTCAGAGTGTTCATTTCCATCTTCGGAACAATCTGTGTCTTCTGGTTTCATGGATGACAGATTTTCTTTTTCGGAACTGGAATGTGCTCTAAATAATCTACGAGACTCTACTTCAGGGTTGGATGGGATTCCATATTCTTTTATATGCAAATATTCAAAATTTTCCAAATTGTTTTTTGTCCGTCTTATCAATAAAATATTTGAAACTGGTAGTATTCCAAATTCATGGAAAACTCAATTAATAATTCCAATTTAAAAACCAGGGAAGGATCCACATGACCCACCTTCATATCGACCGATTGCTTTGTCCTCTTGTTTGGCTAAAATTACTGAACACCTAGTTAAAAATCGTCTGGAATGTATTGTTGAGCACTATAGGTAATATTCTACCGAAGTCTCAGGTTGGCTTCCGTAAGTCTATGGGAACTATGGATAGTCTAAGTATTCTTACTACTTATGTGCGGTTGGCTCTTACTAGAGGAGACCATGTTATTGGTGTTTTTCTTGACATAGAAGCTGCATATGATAATGTGCAGCTATCATTACTAAAGCAAAAACTGCATCGGTTAAGTATCCCTGTTAGAATCATTAATTTCATATGCAATCTTTTTATGGACCGTTGTATATCTGTGCGATATAGAGGGAATCTTCAGCCGAGTCGTAAGATTTGGAAGGGACTACCTCAAGGATCAGTGCTAAGTCCATTATTGTACAATTTATATACTTATGATTTGGACAAGTCTGTTAACTGTTTCTGTTCTCTTCTACAATATGCTGACGATGTGGTTTTATATGCTTCTAGTGATTCATTTTCTGATGCTTCCAATCGCCTGAATTCTGCTCTTTTCTATATGAACGATTGGCTCTTGTCCCATGGGTTGTCATTATCAATATCTAAATGTAAGACCCTTGTGTTTTCTAGGAAGCGCTCTATTCCAAACATCCAAATTTCACTAAATAATAATTTTATTCCGGTTCAAAATTATGTTAAATTTTTGGGGGTTATTCTTTATTCAAAGTTATCTGGTATTCATAATATAAATTATATTTCTGAAAAATGAGAAAAAAATTAAATATTCTTCGTTCCCTATCAGGTGTTTGGTGGGGATCGCATCCATATTGTCAAAAGTTACTTTACAATGCTATTATACGGAGTCACTTTGATTACGGGGCTTTCGTTCTGGAGCCCTGTAGTAAATTGGCTTTCGTTCAATTGGACAAAATTCAGTCTAAATGTTTGAGGGTGATTTCTGGGGCTATGCGTTCTTCCCCTCTTAATGCTCTTCAGGTGGAATGTTTAGAGGCTCCTCTATTCCTACGTAGGCAGTTTCTTGCTGATAGGTTCTTTTCTAAAGTTATACAATTGTCATCACACAACCTCATTCCTTTACTTCAGAATTTATCCCGTGTTTTCCCTATCAGTCAATATTGGTTAAATAAAACAAAACCTTGTCTGTTGAAAAGCTATCTCAATTTCATCAGTTCAGGTCAACAAATTTGTCAACTGCCTGTTAGCCCAATCTTTAGTGTTCCATTTGAGGCACTTATATTCCAACCTAAAGTGATTTTAAACTTCGGGATTACAAAAAGCTCCCTTGGAGCTAATCAAACATTTATTAGTCTTGTAGAAGCCAATTGGAGTGACTGGTTCCAGGTTTTCACAGATGCTTAATTGGAGGGTACAAACAATTTAGGGGCAGCTGTATGGTTTCCAAAATTTCGCATTACACTTAGATTTAAATGTCCATCAACTTTGTCTGTGTTTTCTGATGAAGCTGTTGCTTTGTTAGAGGCAAAATACTTCATTGAATCACACAGCATACCCAAAAGTATAATATTTTCAGATTCTTTAAGTTGTCTCCAGGACCTTCTATAAAATCCTTTTCAGAGTAGAAGTATTTTTGAATTACCTTAAAAATTTTTAATAAAAAAAAAAACCGACTTCAAAACAAAAAAACCACAAAAAACTAAAAAATAATAAAAAAATAAGTACCACTGCAAACTAAAAAAATATATTTATTTCATTGTACTTGTTGATTAATTGCCTTAATGACTTGAATAGCCAACAAATCAAAATATATGCGTAACATATTGAAGGCGGGCCGCTAAGTACCAAACATATAGATATTTAAATTAATTTATGGCATAGGTCCTACATGTATGGTACTGAGCGACCCGCCTTCAATATGTTACGCATATATTTTGATTTGTTGGCTATTCAAGTCATTAAGGCAATTAATCAACAAGTACAATGAAATAAATATATTTTTTTAGTTTGCAGTGGTACTTATTTTTTTTTATTATTTTTTAGTTTTTTGTGGTTTTTTTGTTTTGAAGTCGGTTTTTTTTTTATTAAAAATTTTAGTTATTTTTATCTTTTTAGTGTTGATAGGAATTTAAATGAAGAAGATTTGGTCCCCACAAGGAATATGTTCTTTCCGATGATAATGAAATCGCTAAAATCGGCTAAAAGCTGCCGAAAATATTGGAGGAGTATTCACATGTTTATTATTTTTTCTCTCCCCCCCTCCCTTTGCCTCTACTCCCTTTTTACTCTACCACTGTAGCTTAGCTTTTATACTGAACCCAATGCAAAAAGAACCATTGGAATCCTACTAAATTTTGAAGAGTTCTACACTCCAGGTCCGAACATGATCATCAGATCTTCATGTTGTGTTCCTGGGATCAACCTGTCAATACGTTCTTCCCAATGAAAAAAAAATCGCGGAAATCGGTTAAAAGCTAAGCGAAGATATTAGAATTTACGTGTATTTTAATTTTATCACCCACCCCCCCTCACCACCACCCCTTTTTCCCTCTCTCACTGTAACTTAACTTTTATAATGAACCTAATACAAAAAGAACCATTGGAATCCTATTTAATTTTAAAGAGTTCCCCTCTCCAGATCCGAAGATATTTATCAGATCTTCATGTTGTATTCCTGGGATCAACCTGTCAATACGTTCTTCCCAATGAAAAAGAAATCACTAAAATCGGTTAAAAGCTGCCGAAGATATTAGAATTTACGTGTATTTTAATTTTATCACCCCCCCTCTCTCACCCCCACCCCTTTTACCCTCTCTCATTGAAACTTAACTTTTATAATGAACGCAATGCAAAAAGAACCACTTGAATCCTACTTAATTTTAAGGAGTTATCCTCTCCAGGTCCGAAGATATTCATCAGATCTTCACCATATTTTTATGGGACCAAATGACAAGCACCAGCTTTCAATTTAAGAAAGAATGGTCGAAATCGGTTCACACAGTACAGAGAAACGAGGTAACAAACATAAAAAAAAAAAGCAACATACAGTCGAATTGAGAACCTCCTCCTTTTTTTGAAGTCGGTTAAAAATACGGGAAATGTTAGCTAAATGTGAGTCTCATGGCTTAAAAGTTGTATTGGCGTGGATTCCATCTCATTGTGGTATAACTGGTAACGAGATGGCAGTCAGGCTAAGGAGGCTGTCAGTCTGGGTCTTGAAACCTATCGGGACAGTTTTGGTCGTGACCTTGCTAATGAGGCGAAACCACGGATGTTGAGGCAATGGTATGACATTTGGGCTGAATCTTCCGTTTTTAAAGGGAATTATTATTATAATATACAGCGTTCCATTCCTGTTAAGCCATGGTTTTTTAAGTTTCGGGCATTTTCCAAGAAAGCCACTTCAATCGTCATTCGGTTGCGTCTGGGCCATGTTTGCTCTCCGGTTTTTTTGAATAAAATAAAAGTTCGGGATCACTCGTTGTGTGAATGTGGTCTAGAAGAAGGTACTGCGGATCATATTTTTTTTAACTGCAGCAATCTCCACTCTTCTTTATATAAGTTTTTAAATTCTGATATCCCTAGACCAGTCAGTATTTTTTCGTAGAGAGTGACTACGATCTTAGAATATTCACCAAAAGAAAAAACTGGTTTTGAGGAGTATATTCGTAGAGGCAGCGCTAGTACTTCAAAACGTAGCAAAAATGTTAGCGCCAGCACCTATTGGTCTATTCTTTGGCCAGGACTATTTATTGTTTTTGATTTTTGGAAGTGGAAATCTTATATATTACTCCGGATTTCGAAAATTCGAACTATCGACGTTCTTATCTTTTTTATGGAGTAACCCAAATAGACCATGACCACGAGTAACCCTTGGAGTAACCTAACGCAATGTTTATTTTCTCTATGGAGTAGCCCCCCCGAAGCGAAGCTGAACCAATTTTGAAGAATCCTAGTAAACATTACTTTTCGATCTTAATTTGAATATTTGTATACAAATAAAGTGGGTATAATGAGATAATGATACATGGGCTTACTGTTGTATATATATTTATTTTCGTTTCAGAATTAAATATGGTCACATATAGTATTTACATATAAACACCTCACGCTTTTGTCCCAGAAGGGTAGCCAGAGGTGCTTACAGGACACCCACATTTCACCTTGTTAGTCCGTCCCAAGATTTCATTGAGCGAGGTAGCCATTTATACAATATATATTACTTTATTTCTTGTCTTTTTTTAGGTATTTTGTGCACAAGTTTCTTGTGTGTGTAGAGAGCTCCCGAGAAGCCGAATGTGGCTGAACAGAAGCAACATTTGTACGGCCTCTCACCTGTATGCGTTGTCATGTGCCCTTTGAGTATTCGATATGTCTGAAAAAAAAAAAAACAATTAAGTCATTACAACTATATAAAAACCTTGAAAAACATTCAATATGAATGGAAGAGAATTGTAAAAATTAATTTTGTCAATAAGGTAAACTTATTGTCTTCTGTATCAGCCTGTATACGTCCCACTGCAGGGCACGGGCCTACTCTTCAATCGAGATAAGGATTAAGAGTGGTTAGGCCGTATAGTCTACCACGCTGGCCTAGTGGCAGACAGACTTTACAAACCATAGTAATGCATACAAATCACTATGGTATGCAGTTTTCCTCACGATGTTTTCCCCCATGCTTAGTGTGTGGTGATTGACTATCAATACACACATGACTCCGAAAAGTCATAAGTCAGAGATCTAACACCTACCTAGCTGTTTATTCTGCTTCTCTTCATTTTATTTTCAGGTAAGTATTTAAATAAATTAAAAAGTAACCATATTAAAATATAGTAAGAATATATGATAGATTCGGCCGTGTATGTGTCTATATTGTTAACATATTTCTCATCAGGATTTTATTATTACATTATTTATTTTTATTTTTTATTTATGCTTTATATACATAGTTGTATACAGGTGGACTTAATGCCCGACGCATTCTTTATCATTCGACCTTTGGATGGTGCAGAGAGTGAAATAGTAGGCGCATAAATATTTAGCATTTTGAAAATGGACGATATAATAATATATATATACAGGGTATATCAAGACTGCTACCGAAAACGAAGCCGGGTGGTAGTTTAACCGACTTCAGACACAATGCAACAGAAAAAGTTGCAAAAAAAAGCGACAATTTATTTTTTGTAATTTTTTTCCTATGGCCATTTTTGGGTGGTAAATACATTTTTTCCTATAATAATAGTGTATACCCCATTATTTATAAATACTCTAAGGTATAAAACAGTTAAAATTATTATTTTAGCAACAACTATGGATTTACCACCCAAAAATGACGATATTTAAAAAATCATTAAAAATTAATGTCGCGTTTCTGTGCGAAATTTTTAGTTGCATTGTGTTTGTAGTCACTAAAACTACCACCCGGCTTCGTTTTCGGTAGCAGTCTTGATATACCCGGTATATATATATATATATATAATAAATAACGCCATATAATATGACCATATATAATATTAGTCTAAGATCCCGCCATACATCGACCTTCACCGAGATGTTTATTTGATGAAACCTATTTTATATGCAATTTAATATGTCAATAAATATATTGTATATGGGTTGCCTTGCAAATTTCAGTCCAGAATACGATTAATTAATTATTAAAAATAAAAAAAAAATTTTTACACATTTCACCTGTTTGATTATTAAACAAATTCTATACCAATCGAAAGTATGAAACCCATAGAATATGTAAACGTTAGGTTGCCTATTTTTTTCCGGTCACAACCCTCAGGTTGCCAGGTATAAACAGGTAAATCGCTACTAGCATTTTGCGCCGGTCTGATTATTGAATGGAAATTAAATGAAAATAAAGATCATTTTATTATGAACACGGTGGTATAGGGTTGCCTGCGAAAAATCAGTCCCGAATTGCGGTTGTCGAATTTAGAAAAGTGAAATATTGCTCCGATTGACACAGCATAGCAGCTGTTCGAAGTCCGCTCATAAAGAAAGAGGGTGCGCATGCTATTTATTCTTGAGAATGAAAAGGACAGCGATAGACTCGTATATGCTGTGTTCTGTGTTACCTGGCAACCTGAGGGTTGTGACCGGAAAAAAATAGGTAACCTAACGTTTACATATTCTATGGGTTTCATACTTTCGATTGGTATAGAATTTGTTTAATAATCAAACAGGTGAAATGTGTAAAAATTTTTTTTTTTTTTAATAATTAATTAATCGTATTCTGGACTGAAATTTGCAAGGCAACCCATATACAATATATTTATTGACATATTAAATTGCATATAAAATAGGTTTCATCAAATAAACATCTCGGTGAAGGTCGATGTATGGCGGGATCCTATACTATATATATTATATAATAAATAACGACAACATTAGGATTTGAAAACCTCATATTATTTACTATCTAACCGAAATCAAACTAGCGTATTATGTCTTACGCATAGAGTAAAGAAGCGGCCATAAATAGTAGAGAAATGTGTCTTCAACCGATCTGAACAATGGATTCTTTTGTTGTGTGCCCCTACCTTGTATGTTCCATTCTCCTGATTGGCCAGTTAGCCGCATCTAGTATTTATGGCCGCTTCTTTACTCGATGCTTAACACGTAATACGATAGTTTGTATCCGGCATTAAGTACTCTAACGTTCCGGCCTCTTTAGAAGCTTGTCAATGTAAAGTCAACTTAATGACAGTTTTAATAAGGTGTATTTTGCCAGACATAGGATTTTTTTTATATTTTTTTTTTATTGCAATGAATGGCGAGACGAGCAAGCCGTTCGCCTGATGGTAAGCGATACGACCGCTCATAAACAGTAGCAAAATTCCACTGCGCTCGTCATCCTGAGACATAAGATGTTAAAGTCTCAATATGTCCAGTAGTTACTCTGGCTACAATGTCCTTCAATCCGAAACACAACAGTGCATTTACGCAGGTATATTTAAAAAAATGAGATATGGGTCCATCAGTTGGTGGACGTTCAAGTAGTAAACATTTAGGGTTCGGGACGTTTGACATACCGCACCCCCGGTGCAACAATGTCACTTGTGCAAAAAATGAAAAGGTTGGAAGGTATAAAGAAATAATCTTATATTTTTAGTATATTACGTGGTCAAATTTTTTAACGGTAAATAAAAAGTTGATGTGATAGAAGCTATTCAACTTGTCTATGTCTTGAAATATCATATTTTTATACGATGTCAAAGTTTCAAATGCTTTTTCTGAAAAGTTGCATTTTTGCAAAAGTGACTTTATTGCAATGTTGCGATATATTAGGGGAGAGTGTTTTACCTATGGACATTTGCCGAATTTTGAACTAAAATAAGGTTTAATTACTTAATTTCCATTTATTAGCCGTAAATTATCACAAATGTTGTAACAGGAATAGTTAAAGCTTAAAAATTAGCAGCCTTAAGTTTTTTACCAATTATAATTATTACAATAAATCACATTTTTTAAAAATACTAAATTTGTCCACAGGTACATCTTATGATTGTACCTGTGGACAGCTATACTTGTACCTATGGACAGCAATGTACCAATGGACAGATCACTTTTCCTCAGTAATAATTATATAAAAATCAACAAAAATAAACAGAATTTCTTTTATAAAGCAACTTTAACATCTAATAATCAATTATTCAATTTTTTTTTGGCATCGCAATACTTTTCGTACAGATCTAATTCAGAATCATCAGTGGCATCTGAATCACCATCATCTAATACAAAACACTTCTCACATATAAAACCAGATTCATCATCTGATTCAAAATTAACTTTGTGTGCTTTTGATACACATTTCTGGTGATATTTTAAATCACATAGAGAACACTTGAGCATTTTGTTAACATTCGCAAGTCTTCTACATCCCATACACATGGCATAGTGCTTTTCTTCAAGAATTTTTATCTGGCTAGTGCCAGCCTTTGGCTGCACTTCAGAGGCACTTTTTGTTTTTTTCGGAATGTTACTTTTCTTATTTTTGTTCTTTTCTTCAATTTTTCTTTTATTTTCCGCCTTTCTTATTGCTTCATTCTTTATTTCGTTTTTTTCAGGCGTATCAGTTAAAATTCTACTTCTTCCAGGTTTCCTTCCTCGTCGCGTTGCCTTTCGGGGGTCTGCTTTTAGAAATGGGCGTACTGACTCTGGTGTCACTTGTGAAATAAGCTGTTTTCTCGGAGTGATTGCTGCATTAACATTACTTTTTCCACATACACCAACAGTCTTAACAAGAGAAGACATTTCTAGTTGATTAACAGACTTGCTTGCAGTAGGTTCAGCTTCTATGTCTATTTTTTTTTTAAGAGTTCCAGTTAATGATCCAGCAATATGCACATCTTCATCTACACTGTTATTAGGATTCTGTATCTCCTGGTAATCAATAAGATTTTTGTCTTGGTTGCACCTTAAATTAATTGCTGCCTCTTCAGTGACAGACTGACTTTGAGTTGAATTTTCAGAAATTGTGGTCAATGGCTTCGGTCGATCAGTAACAAATGAGCATAGAAAATCTTCTTCACTGAATATATCTCTATTAAATGGGCATATACCTGTTACTTTAAAACTTTTAATTATGTTTTTGGGCGTGAACGCAAGGGGATATGCTTCGCCGACGATTTCTGAAATATCATAAATAGTTATTGGCTTTCCAGGGTGATTTAGCATCCAGTTATCAGCCGCTTTGTTGTACTGTGCCTTAAATGGTCCAAACACACAACGATCCAAGGGTTGTAAATTATTTGATGTATGCGGAGGCAATGTGAGCAGAATTATACCACTATTGGCGGCTTTTTCAATAATTTCAATTGAGATATGCGTTTCATGGTTGTCCATTGTTAAGAGAACTGGATTTTCTTTCGTAGGTTTGACAATTTGTATGAAATGATCCAGATATTTTCTGAAAATTAATTCTGTTGACCATCCAGATTGGTTGGCTGCACCAATCGTACCTGGAGGAGCACCTTTTAACATATTGTCTTTAAAGAAAACTCTAGGAAAGACCATCAATGGTGGGACTGAATTTCCAATTGCATTTATACAGGCAATCATGGTATGATTTACTCCCCTTTCTGCTGATGTAAATTTACCTAGCTGTTTTATATTTTTTGGGGCTAGAACTTTTCTGGGGTTATGAACTGTGGATATTCCAGTCTCATCTAGATTGTAGATATTTTCCGGAGTGAAGTGGTGTTTTTCGATTACTTTTTCGAGATTATCAAAAAATGTAGAAACATTAGCTCTGTTAAAACTACTTGCTCGCGCCAGACTGGTTGCTTCAGGCTTCCGTAGGGATAAATGAGGATGACGTTGACGATAATATCTAAGCCATCCCAACCCAGCCATATTGTTTTCGTGCCAGCCCCTTGGGATGTTTTGTTTTTGCTTCATCACTGCAAACTGGTATGCCAGCCCTCTGACTTGCTTAGCATTTAAGCCCATATGTAGGTAAGCTGCTTTTTCTAAATATTCTTCAATCAGTTTCTCTTCTTCCTCATCAAATACTTTTTTCACGTCATTTCTCAAAATAGCTACATTGGTCTCGCTCAGATTCTTGTCTTTGTTCATATGAAGGTATTTAAATATGGTAGACTTTGGTATATTATATTTTTCTCCAACTTTTCGCAAAGAACATCCGCTTCTAACCTCTTTGATTGCCTCAGATAATGTCTCTGGACACAACTTTTGTCGCGTTTTCCCATCCCTACTACGAGGCACTGAAAAAAGTAATAAAAAATACATCTAAAACGTAATATTCCAATCAAACAAAAAATTCAAACTAAAATTTGTACCTGTGGACAGTCCATAGGTACATACATTTCGATGTCCACAGGTACAAATCTGACATTATAACCTTAAAATATGTTACCGTCATGATAGCCACGAGTTGAGATTATTATACCGCTTAAAATGGATGTTTAACGATGTAGACGACAATCTGACCAAAAATAGCTATCTATATTCTACATATATTGACAAAAATATAGTAGGACAAAGAGATAAATACTTACTTTTTTGAGCGAAAACCTTTAACAGTCTCTCACCGGTTACTCAACAAAAAACACAAGATGACAGCAAGTCAGTGTTGCCACATGTCAAAAATTCTTTACGGATGCGTTCAATTCGTTCAATTTATGTGTTTATTTTATAAGATATCAGTGGTGTCCACAGGTAAAACCGTGCATAGGTACAACACTTTCCCCTACTAAATATACACATCTTTCTGATAATCCTTACAAAACAAAAGGTGTTCCGATATTTCTGTTGAAAAGTGTAGGTATAGTACAGGTATTTACCTTAAATTCTTTTCCACATAAATGGCAGAGTTTTTTCGGCTCCGGTGGTAGACCGTTTTTCGTGTGCTTTTCTTGGATGTGCCTGCTCAACGCTCTGTATAGACGATACACCTGAAACAATAAATAAAATAATAAATAAATAACACCCAACAGTCACATACATAGTTCTGACCTCACACTAAGATCGAGTCTTGTGTCGTGGGTATCAGGAACTACGAGAGACTTTTCGGTCCACAAACACCCAGACCCGGAAGAAATATTTGTGGACCGCACAAACATTTCTCTCGGTGCGGGGATCGAACCCGCGGCCTCTCGTTTCACACGCGGCGTCTAACCAACTGCGCCACGGAGGCTGGCAAACACACAAACTGAAAATCTTTGTTCAGTTAATTATACAAAGTGATATTGAAACATGGTACTTAATTTAACCCTAATGTTTCTCATTGCCCTATTTTGCATCATTACACAGTATAGAACAAAGTCGCTTTCTCTGTCCCTATGTCCCTTTGTATGCTTAAATCTTTAAAACTACGCAACGGATTTTGATGCGGTTTTTTTAATAGATAGAGTGATTCAAGAGGAAGGTTTATATGTATGATACGTACATATTATTGTACAGAAATCTATTTGTACCCGGGCGAAGCTGGTCCGGGCCGCTAGTTATACATAATTTGAAAAAAATATAACAATTTTTTTTTACTACAAATATTGATTTTTGGTCTCCCCATTTCATCATAATATGTTCATCGCTTAGCGCCACTATAGTTCGGTTCGGGGACTTACATGAGCCATAAAAGACTCGGTATCTATGGGGGTTGACTAACAGCCGCTGCCAATAAACAATCCCAATCCAAAATTTGCCGTTTGAGATTGACAGCTCAATCTTTTTTCTGATACTATATTGCCAATAATCAATCTCAGTAGTGAAAAAACTATGGCAACATGACAAGAGACCAATCGAAAAGTAGAAAATAATCCAGATTGACTTCAATCTAATTTTTTCGATTGTTTATTGGCATCGGCCGTAAATCTTTAAAACTACGCAACGGATTTTGATGCGGTTTTTTTAATAGATAGAGTGATTCAAAAGGAAGGTTTATGTGTATAATACGTACATATTATTGTACAGAAATCTATTTGTACCCGGGCGCAGCTGGGCCGGGCCGCTAGTTATACATAATTTGAAAAAGAATATAACAAGATTTTTTGCTAAAAATATTGATTTTAGTTTTCACGATTTTTGGGCTCCCCATATCATCATAATGTTCATCGCTTAGCGGAACTATAGTTAGGTTCGGGAACTTACATGAGCCATAAGACTCGGTATCTATGGAGGTTGACCAAAAGCCTTGAAATCTAAAAATCATGATTTTTAACAATACTATCTGGCAGTTTTTGTTCAAACTTGGTACAATGTTACCCGGGGTGGTTCGGAGCATGTGATTTAAATTACATACCATTTGACAATATCATCCTGTATATGTTTGTGTTCTTACCTTATCACAATGTTTGCATTTATATCGTTTCTTGAGGTGTACGCTCTCTATATGATTTCTCATATAGGCCTTGCACGTGTATTTCGCACCGCAAATGTCACATATAAACCTAGGGGACAAAAAAAAAATCATTTTATTTTATTACCACACATCGATATTTAAATTAATATAAGGCATAGGTCCTACATGTTTGGTATTTGGAGGCTCGCGTTCAATAAATTACGCATATATTTTGATTTATTGGTTAGTCAAGTCAATAAGCAAATTAAATTAATCAACATGTACAAGCAGAATAAAATAAATATTATTTTTTGCTTCGCTGCGGAATTTTTATTATTATTTTTTATCTATACACAATCTTATTGGTGAAAGGAGCAAATTCAGTTACCATAGTTTAGAGGCTTTTGATTTAATTATTTTATTACTTTTTTTTTATTCTTTAATGAATTGCAAATCGAGCATGCCTTTCACCTGATGGTAAGCGTTACGACAGCTCATGATCAGTAGTAAAACTAAACACCGTGAATTATAAAGCAATACTTGGCATTCCACTGCGCTCTCCATCCTAACAAATAAGATGTTAGGTATCAATATGTCCAGTAGTTACTCTGGCAACAATGTCCTACAATCCGAAACACAAAAGTGCCTTAACACTGCTAGTTGTCGGGACAAATAGACATTGCGGTGGTACACACCCAGGCGGCCTCTTACAAACCTAAACCCTTATAACCTACTGTAATAGTCACTATTTATGTTTAATACGTGTAATATTGCATAGAACACAATCACAGAATACTAACAGAAGTCAAGCTTGTGTATGTACTTCACTTTTATTGCCACACTCACACTATGCTCGGCGTTCGCGCAAGGGTTGTTAACTCTGGCTTATGCGAAAACACGAATCGTGTTAATAGCACTCGTATCGTTTGATTGAATTTTTAAATTAAATGTATAAAACACAATAATACAATAAATACATTTTAATTTTATTTATGAACTCACTGAGAATGTGTATTTCATTATTCTGAGTTTTTTTTGACGCTGTCAATGTGTGCGTTGATTTAGCGCGCTTTGTATGGAGCTTGACTTCTGTTAGTTTAGTATTCTGTGACACAATTATTAATATTCATCGGCTCGTTTGCTATACACGTCTTCACACCGTTCCGTTATCTAACTCTAACTATGTTCTCATTCACCCCTGGTTCGCGTTGTGTGTAGTTCGAGACGACAGATGCAAAGAGTATGAATATATCAATACACTACACTTGCCCAAAGGCGGATCCAGGGGGGAGGTCATGGGGGTCATGACCCCCCTGGGCAGGCTTCTAATTGACAAAATTTATTAATTATCTTGTTGATAAAATTTATAAGCAAAATTAATTCGTTGTATGTCGATAAATAAAGTGAAAAAGTGTACGTTTGTTGACAAATCACAGCTGTAACAAACTTTAAAAAGTCATTATTACGAATTGGAGTATTGAAATCGGACCCAGTATTCTGACATGAACTATATGCCCCCCCCCCCTCCTCCTCCCCCTGGCGTAAAATCTGACATGAACTATAATTTGACCTCCCCCCTGGCGTAAAAGCTGGATCCGCCCTCGAACTTGCAACCAGTATTTATGATGAAAATGCTTACCTCTTCCCCCGACGTGCTTCATCATGCCTCTTCAAATGAGCGTTCAGACTTAGTTGGTTCAGGAACTGCCTCGCGCATATTTGGCAGTAGAAAGTATACTTCTTGTCTACGGTTCCGTGTGCTATTTGTCTATGGGTGCCTAGACCTGACGCGCTTCTGTACTGCTTCCCGCAGTCTATGCATTTGAACACGCGTACCACTTTCTCGTGAACTATTCTGGGTAAAATAGTAATATGTTCTTTATTGCACACATGCATACTTTATAGAACAGTACAAGCTTATTCTAGTATATATTTGATCGAACATGCTAAGGGTTCAAAAATAACAAGGTGGTGATGTTAATTTGAAATAGCAATAATAGGCTATTTGACTGTATAAAAAATATTTACTTATTTGTTTCCATCCGTGTACATAATTTAATTTTAAAACATATTTCATTATCATACATTAAAAATATTGTATATTTTAGCTAAAAAACACAATTATAATTTAATTTATTTTGAGTTCGCGCCACGTGATCGTAAACGATTTTGATTGGCTGTGACGTCATGCGTTAGTATGAACTACTCACATATAGGAAATGAATGGGATTGATAACGGCATAGATGCAAATTAAATATTAAAAATACCTTTAAAACGAGTTATTTGACATGAATACCCGTGAATTAATAATATTATCATGTCCAATGTAATAAAATGTGAAGAAAGAAATATAATTCTATTTTTTTTGACAAAAACTCATTGAGGTATACAACTGGAGGGGATCTAGACCAAATAATTTGGAACATTTGCAAGGGTACATGTACCCTTACGCTGACAGTCGGCTATGACAGTTGTCATTTATGCTATTTATTCTAATTGCTTTAAAAATACCGTACTCCCAACTGAAGACATGTAAAAACCATTCCAGTTCACTTGAAAAAAATATAGAATTTAATTCCATACGTAAATTAACGATAATTTGAATAAAGTAGCAAAAATATTAATAAATTAGATTATGTACCAAAGCCGTTTTGACAAATGTCATATTTTAACAAAATTATAGAATAAGATTAATGTTACGGACAAATAGGTAAATATTGAAAATTTCGTTTATTTATTTTATTTAATATATTTATCAGATACATTGGATATTGTAAATATATTTTTTCACTATCCATATTTTTGACACAAAAGTATTTTTTAGTAGGATAACTCAATACGCTATTTGACTATTTTCTGAAAACCATACCACATTATGAAGTGGAGTCTATAGACCTTACAAATAAAAGTTATTTTTAATTACTATATCTATATCATTTGAAAATAAATTTACAAAGTACACTGAATAATTACATTGTCAAAACGCTCTGTCTGGCAATGTGGCGTTCAGTTCGTAAACATCCATTCCAGAGATTCGTTCGCATGTCACCCATTCTCTAATCAACCATAGATCAATCAATCAATCAATAGTCCGAATGAGGTTTTGTCAAAAAAAATAGTTTTTTTTTCTTTCTTCACATTTTATTACATTGGACATGATAATATTATTAATTCACGGGTACAAATGACAAATAACGCGTTTTAAAGGTATTTTTAATATTTAATTTGCATCTATGCCGTTATCAATCCCATTCATTTCCTGTACGTGAGTAGTTCATACTAATGCATGACGTTATAGCCAATCAAAATCGTTTACGATCACGTGGCGCGAACTCAAAATAAATTAAATGATTATTGTGGTTTTTAGACAAAATATACAATATTTTTAATGTATGATAATGAAATATGTTTAAAATTAAATTATTTACACGGATGGAAACAAATAAGTCATTATTTTTATACAGTCAAATAGCCTATAGGTTAAGGCTAATATGTTTTGTTGTTTTTAAAATCTTTATAATAATGTAGCTTTATAAGTTATTAAAAATGCATGATTATATTGGGCTTTTATATTTCGTTTTACTTTATTCTGAAACATTAGGTAACAAATGTAACAAATATATGAAGTGTCGTATCCGCAGCAATGCCGACTTGATCTATAATATAATCCGCTCCAGTTGTAATACCTCAATGCAAAAACTCATTTGGACGATTGATTGATTGATTGATCTATGGATGATTTAAGAATGAGTGATATATGCGAACAAATCTGTGGAACGGATGTTTACGAACTAAACGCCACATTGTCAGACAGAGCGTTTTGACAGTGTAATTTTTCAGTGTATTTTGTAAATTTATTTTCAAATGATATAGATATAGTAATTAAAAATAACCTTCATTTGTAAGGTCTATAGACCCCGCTTCATAATGTGGTATGGTTTTCAGAAATTAGTCAAATAGCCTATTGTGATTGACAAAGCCGATCCGCTAATATTTTTAAACGATCTCGTGTAATCAAGAGTGTTTTTTTTACTAACACATTAAAAAACAAACAGAACAGTCAATTTTGTGGGTGTAGTTTTAGATGTGAAAAATAGTTAAAATTTATATGGTCACTTTTTTAGTTAACAAATTCTGAAGGGGCACTACCACCCGGCTTCGTTTTCGGTAGCAGTCTTGATATACCCGGTATGTATGTATAAAAATAAAATAATAAAGAACTCTAGTACTTACTCTATGTGTTGTTTGAGCCCTCCCCTTGTAGAATAAGTGTTCCCACACTGATTGCAACCCAACCTACCAATGTGGGCTCGTCGATGCTTCCTATACTCCGGGAAATTACTGAAAACAAAATAATATTGTTACAGGACCTTCGCCTTCGGGCGTTCAGCAAGCTTCGGCTTCGGCTTCGGCAAAAAAAACAACACAAATTTTATTTTATTTAGAAAAAAATATCTATATTTTTACCAACCAAATAAGACGATCGGAAAAAAAAATAAAAAATAATAATTTAACGCACTTTTTTAACAGACTTCAAAAAAAGCAGGAGTTTATAAAATCGACTGTGTGCTCTATTTTTTAATTTTGTTCTTCTTCGTGTCTGTCATGGGAGTGCGACTTCGTACATGAAAAATATTGAAAACGATTATTTCGATTCTAACGCCACGTTCTGGCGAGAACGGGAAATTATCTTGAAATTAGTTTAAATCTAATTGTTAAATGGTGGAAGTGTACCACTGAACCAAGAAATATGTTGTGTATGTTGATATTATGGACTTTCCTGATATTAGAAACAATTTCAACTTGCTATTGTTGAAAATTACAAGAGGTTACGAAAGATACAAATTTCGAAATATTGGTATAACAAATATGAAATCTAGTGCGTTTGCCTAGCGCGCCCTCTGATGGCGAAATCACAACGGAAAATAAATAATAAGTGGAGTTGCGCATCTATCTCTGTATATCATTCTAATCTATGGTGTCTGTAGTCAGTAAAACTACCACCCGACTTCGTTTTCTTGACACACCCTATATAATACTCACGTGCTTATAAAATTGCAGTTCTCCTTGCTGCATTCAAACGTCCTGTCTATAAACTCTCCGTTCACGACATGGTTTTCATTGTAATGCGCCGTGCAGAAGAATAAACTAGTCTTGAATCTCTTGCCGCATGGCACACATTGGTATCTGAAATCCTTATTAATATTATAATTGTGAACCATTGAGGTATTATACTAGAGCGGACATTGGGAACAAAATTTGTGCGTATGGTGTGTGCACAGTACACAGTGAAGCGAGAGGGAAGATAATGTTACTGCGTAGGCGTGAAAGAGACAGAAATAGAAGGAGCGGTACGGTATCATTTTGTTACAAACATTTTGTTTGCAGTGTCCCCTCTAGTATATTATATACAATGTTGTGAAGCTTTTTAGTATTGATGTGTAAATAAATAAATATACCCAACAGTCACATACTAGGATCGAGTCTTGTGTCGTGTATCAGGAACTACGAGACTTTTCGGTCTCACAAACACCCAGACCCGGAAGAAATACATGTGGATCACACAAATATTTATTTGCGCGGGGATCGAAACCGCGGCGTCACGTTTAACAGCCGGCGTCTAACCAACGGCGCCACGGATGTCTGTATGAATGTTATTCTTTAAGGCAAAAACGGCTCGACCGATTTTGATGAAATTGGGTATAAGGATAGCTGACACTCTGGATTTATAGCATAGTAGCCTATGTATAAATATAGGCTACTTTTTATCCCGAAAATGTAGTATCTCCATGGGTAGAGTAAGGAGTTCAAATAAGCGTGGTAGACTGTACTATCCACTCTCAATCGTACTCTCGATTGTAAAGGAAGCCCGTGCCCTGTAGTGGGACGTATATAGGGTTATACAGGGTGTTACACATACCTCTTCCAATGAAATTGTTGATGTTTGCGCAGTAATGGCTCCGAAGTATATACTAGACAACAGACTTCACATACGTAGCCTCCTTTACTCTGAAAAAAATAAAATAAAATAAAAGGTTTCTGTATTGAAATACTTAAGTTTCAAGTGTCAATGTAATATCAACTTAATGTTAGTTGGATTAAGGTATATTTTAACGGTCAATGTAATGACAGCCTTATTGTTACTAAAATATTGTAGCGATATTTAAAATAATAGATATACAGCCCAGCCATTATAAATAATAAAAAAAATATACAGGGTTATATGTTTCTTTTTTTATTTATTTCAATGAATGTCGAGACGAGCAAGCCGTTCGCCTGATGGTAAGCGATACGACCGCTCATAAACAGTAGCAAAATTCCACTGTGCTCGCCATCCTGAGTCATAAGATGTTAAGTCTCAATATATCCAGTAGTTACTCTGGCTACATATACATATTATGTATTGATAATAGTACACAAATAGAATATAGTCCTTTAATAACATATTTTTTTCATAATTGTGCGTGATAGATTTCCCAGGGATTTTGGTTCAATTTTCAAAACACCAATTCTCTTCAACGGCTGACGGGCCTGCGGGCGAGCGTGGAGCAGCGGTTCGTTTCTTGTCTTCCTTTGGAGAGGTCCTCTTCTGGCGGGGCCCGGCGCGAAGCTGCCGATACGGCCAAACCGCCCCTCTTTTATATCCTTTCTCTGTCCACGCTCACCCCCCTAGCCCCTCACCCTTCAGCACCCGTCATAATCTTTATTTCTTAATTGTTCTTACATTTTCCTTACAATCATCTCAATTTCCATACAACAATGTGGGGCTCATCCCCGCGCAACCCCTCACACCATGCACCCATCCCTAAGGACTCCCGGGTTTTGGGTGCGGACAGTTTTGTTCGACATCACCCCGCCCCGCTTGTACCACGTGACCGGGGCGCCCCCCAGCCCCCTCACCTCCTCGGGAGCCGCACTGCGCATGCGCAGTAGGCACATAGTGTGACGATTGGGAAAATTAAAACGCTTGAGGAATAATTCTTTATTTTTAACTAAAGTTAGTTAGTTCGTGTCGTGCACAATAATATTCGATCATCTTTCTCTTCACAAAACCAAAAAGAATTGTTTTTACGATTTACGCTAATGTTACATGTTAAACTAAAAAAAAATAGGTCTATCGCGGATAAACCGTCTATGTATGTTATGTTTACTGGTGGAAGGTCTCTCATATGTGAGAGGCCATCTGGGTAGGTACCACCGCAATGTCTATTTCTCCCGTCAAACAACAGTGTAAATGCACTGTTGTGTTTCGGATTGAAGGACATTGTAGCCAGAGCAACTACTAGACGTATTGCGACTTAACTATGTCTCAGGATGGTGAGCGCAGTGAAATTTTTGCTACTGTTTATGAGCGG
The DNA here is from genome assembly GCA_023078785.2 of Hyles euphorbiae. Taxonomy (NCBI): domain Eukaryota; kingdom Metazoa; phylum Arthropoda; class Insecta; order Lepidoptera; family Sphingidae; genus Hyles; species Hyles euphorbiae. The sequence continues at coordinate 3,965,399 of CM041054.1, forward strand.
TCGTATCGCTTACCATCAGGCGAACGGCATGTTCGTCTCGCCATTCATTGCAATAAAAAAAATAATTATGAAGCTATTAATATAAAATCTACCCATACATACCATATCATGATTCTTCAAATGACTAACAAGAAGTTTTTCCTGTGGGTATCCAACGATACAATCTTCGCATTTAAAAGGCATTGAAGTGTACTTCTTATCTCTTCTTTCTTTATCCCTCTCCTTTTCTAACTCTTGTCTGGTCACTCTTACTATACACACTTTGTCATCCAAACGGTTGGTAGGCTTGGTTATCTCAATAGGTCCGGAATCAGAATCAGATGATTCAAGGTAAGTTGGTGGTTCGGGCTGTACAATTTTCTGTGGTTTCCTAACGGGCTGTCCGTGAAAAGATGGAGGCACGCTTCTTATCGGTTTTAAAAGGCTCTCTTTTTTCGTGTCTTGATTTTTTTCATTTTTCATCTGTAACGGTTAGGGGAATTATAGTCAGTGGTTTTGGTTGTAAAATAGGGATGTTGAATAATATTTCAAATGCGCGTAGATTTATTTTTTACACATTTGGTTTTGATTGTAAAATAGGTATGTAGAATCATGCTTCAAATTCAGGTAAATTTAATTTTTATAAAGACAGTATTTTATTGATATGATATTAACCTAATATCATATTTTGAGAACCTAATTGTTCGTAATATATTAACTAAAATATTTCAAATTGGTTTATTCATTACCCATCATCACAAGACTGCAAACAGTGATCGGAGCGCGCTTACGTCACTGGTCGGGTGGCTAGATGAAAAACTCAGTTCACTTTGAACAATAGACTCCGATCGTTGACGTATATTATTAGTCAGATGACAGTTTGGAGCGTTTTTAGCGGGAATTTTGAAAACTATTTCGGTTATGTTTTTTCCTATATTTTAGTAATTGACCTGTTTATATAGGGTCTATCTATAAAACAAAACCAAATCTAAAAATGTCGATATCCTTATTAAAATTAGTACAAGAGTTTAATTAAAATATTTTTGAAATTTGTATTCATGAAATGCACCAAACAGTCACATACATTTATTTATTTAAATCTTTATTGTACACATAAAAAACAAATTCAATATTTAGAAAATAAAAAAATAAATAAAAAAGTACAAATGGCGGTCTTATCGCTTAAAGCAATGTCTTACAGACAACCATGGGATGGATTTAAGAGCGTTTACACCTTGCTCGCAAAGTCAACTATAGGTATTTCTTCGTTAATTTTACGCACACATAAGCGACCAAAGCTGTGTGCGTAGAGCTGCCGCGTCGGCTCGCTATACAGTCAGCTCAATCAACTTTGATCCGTGCGCTTCAAAATTCTAATATTCAATTGAAATGTACAGGTACTGTTTACAGAACTTATTTAATAAAAAAAAACTTACCATAGCTTCAGCTTTCCTCTTGATAAAATCAACAGTCATGGGAATACTCTGAACCACCGTGTCACTTATATCCAAGCTGTCATCATTCTCTTCTTTTAATTTCAACGGTTCTTCCTTCACCGTGACCTCGGGTTTAGAAGCAGGCACTTCAAAGTATACATGCGGAATATCTGCCAGTTTCTCTATTGTTGTTGGTTCAATATCGATTAATACCGGCTTGGAAAAGGCGGTAAGCTTCGGTTGATAGTTCAGCATCTGTAAATTTATTTATTGTTGCTCATTCTACGGGCACCATTTTTTTTCTAGAAATTGCGAGAAGAACATGTCGTTCGCCTGATTAGAGATGACCAGTAAAGGGTATAACTTTTAACTCATTAAAAAAAGAATAACTTTAATGTTATAAATTGTCATAGTATAAAACATTAATAGTTATAACTTTTAAAACATAGTAATTTCACGCCGTCTATAATTTTATTAATCAACTAAAATTAATAACGCCATCTAATCATCATCTGTGATTTTTTTAAACTTTAAACTTTTAATCATTAATAGTTTTTAACTGTTAATCACATTACGCCTGATGGTAATCGATACGACCGCTTATGGACAGTAGCAAACCAATATGTCCAGTGGATTCTCTAGCTACAATATCCTTCAGAGCTAAAATCCGGAACCTTCAAGCAAATTAAAATATAGCTGTAGAATAGTTTGCCGTTACGCGTGCTCCCAATTTCCTACAATTCCAGGTCGTTCCGCCATATTGTGTTGTAGTTGAACTTAGCAAGTCTGCATAATTGTATCAAATGGCATTGGACTACCATCTGGTGCCATTTGATACTCCGCCTGGACGGCATTTACACTTACCATCAGTTGCAGTGCAGTCTAATGCCGTGTCTGCACTACACTGTTCTTTGGTGGGAGAAAAAGTTATTACCCAAATGGCCTCTAGCATATGAGAGACCACTAGTACTACCATAATTTATACTTATTCAGTTTAACACTGCAAGACATGGGCCTTCTCTACAATCAAGAATATGATTAAGCAGGGTGAGGCCCTATAGTCCACAACATTGGCCTAGTGCAGGTTGGCAAACTTTACATATCACATAAATTATTGCTTAAGTAAGCAAGTTTCCTCATGTTTCCCGTCACTGTAATAGTGTGTGGTGATTTAATCAAACACTTATACACTAGTGCCAACCCACACTAGGCCAGCATGGTGGACTATATGGCCTAACCAATCTCAATCATACTGTCGATTGTAGAGGAGGCCCGTGCCCTGCAGTGGGACATATATGGACTGATACGGTACAGTACAGTACACTTATGGACCTTTATTTTTGTATATTTATACTTAGATTTTAACACTTTGATATATGAATATTTTCACAGTCATTGCAACCAGAGTAACTGGATATAATAAAAATTAACATTTGAGGTTTCAGGATGGCAAACCCAGTGAAATGCAAAGTATTACTCTATAATTCATGGTATTTTTAGGTTCTGCTACTATCCATGTGGGGTTTTATTGCTTACTTGATGACAAATGACATGCTTATCTTGCCATTCATTACAATAAAAAATATTTATATGAATATATTATACATACCATTTGGCGATCCGTAAGGCATTTTTCAACTTGTTGTTTGAATTCATTTATCTTCTTCAAGAGGCTGTGACAGTAATGGCAGACAAACGTTATATGAAAATTTATCTGTAATGTTAAAATTCAAATATTTAAAGAAGGCACTATAGCTATGGTAAACTTTAAAAGAAGAATCATTTATATTAGAATAACCTTTTACATACATAGTACATACATACATAATCGCCAAGTCTGTATCCTATAGGGGTAGGCAGGGACTATAGACTGCCACTTTGCTCTACAATAACATATTACTTTTGCTTCATCCACTTTCATGAGACTTTCATTAACCTCTTCAAGCAGTCTCGTTGCTTCAAAAATATACTCAGTAATTAATATAGAATGTTTGATACAATACATGCTACCAAAAAAAAACCTTTTCTGCCTTAGGAATGAAAAATAATAATAAACCTTATTTTCTCCTCAAAATATCACACATATGTTGCCTAAAAACTATTTTAAGATATTTTTGAGAAGCTGTTGTCTGCTATGTTTTACATTTGGTGCATATCTAGGAATCTAATTCAAGATCATGTTTATTTAATGCTAAAACATGCAGTTAAACATACAATTAGTTACTAATATATATTTTTAAATTCAAACAATTATTTTTTATGCCGTCTATCATCTATTGGTGTGTGGCAAAATTTGGAACTACAAAAAAGAAGGTATATTTGATGGATAGTACGAAAATATATAGTTTTCACATTAGGCAAATAAGCATGAGTATAATACCGTACTTTTAACATGACCAGTGTAATATAATTTGAAGAGAAAACCTATTTCTTACCAATTTGACAACAGCGCTTATGGCGACTAAAGACGTGGACGACCTTTAATTTCGAGATTAATTTGATCGAACAGTGCCATAACCAAAGGATATCATTATAAATACAGAAAAACTTACTTTACTTTTAAAATTAGATTCCAAAAATTCTCTGTGAGAACAATTTTGTAGTTTTATCAGTTCAACGTTCTTGGCACCGCAGCAAACACAAACAATCACTTTGGACAATACCACAAACTTCTGTTTTATTGCCCCTGTTTTTGATATATCAACCACTTTTATAACTTTTATATTACCGACTTGTTTTAAACGATCCATTGTAGAATATCAAACAAATTATTGGCTGCCAAGTGCCATAAATCTGTGCGTGGCCCAACATAGAACCAACGTTGGGCGCGTTCCACTTGACGATCACAACAACCACGCTCACGACCGCGATATTTACCGTTCCACTTGCTCGTGAACGTTACGATCGCAAACCCAAGTGGAACGGGTTATGGGGCGTTTTGAGTGTTTAGGTAATAAATATTTTTAAATAACTATGAAAAGGTTAGGTTGCATTATGAGTTTCAAATAATTTTCTCAGGTGACATTTTTGTTGTTTTGACATTTCAAAATCCCGCCAATTTTCTCAACGCGCAACACGACCCACCTCTTGGCATGGGTCAAGAAGCTTATACCCAAATGGAGATTGCATTCCGTATATAAAAGTGAAGCACAAAAATTTGACCTCGAATGACGTTGCGACTGATTGCTATCCTTTTCTTTCGAGTGACAATGAATGAACAAAAAGTCATTTTCATTCATTGTCACTCGGAAGAAAAGGATAGCAATCAGTCGCAACGTCATTCGAGGTCAAATTTTTGTGCTTCACTTTTATATACGGAATGCAATCTCCATTTGGGTATAAGCTTCTTGGCATGGGTCGTCGTGAGCGTCGCGTGAGCGTTTATCATGACATTATCAATGACGTTTTCACCGCGACCACGATGATCGTGATCGCCAAATGGAACGGCGGCGAAATGAGTGTTTTGAGTGCCGTGAACGTCAAATGGAACGCGCCCGTTGACGTCACGGAATGTTGCCGGTTTAGTTAATTTACCTTTAAGTTTACCAATAAAAATTGTAGCTATATTCGAGTTCATTTTATTAAGAATATCATTTTAGTGAATTCTTTGATCGTTAGAATACGCGATAAATAATAAAAATATTTCAAAGCGCGTATATTAAACGTTGCAATGACACAAATGTAAATATATTCGTTTGTTCACACGAACGCTATTTTAAAAAGCAACGCTTTTTTATCGAGCTCTGTTGTATTTTCGACATTGTGCGTTGGACCTTAAATTATCATTTGATATGGACATAAATATTGGGAACTGTAAAAAACCATTAAAATCGACGTTTTATAAGCGTCCGGCCCGTCCAAATGAGGCATTACGGGCAGCATAGGATATTCCAGTGCAAGAAGCGCGCCGATTCGAAATCTGTGTCTGTGACGTCCGACGGCGCGGCGGTGCAGAAACACTACTAGCCCACTTTTACTAGTCTAGTTTTGGGCGCCCGATATAAAATATAACACCTTTTCTTCCAGTCCTCATCCCCATCAGATAGCATGTCACACATTTTTATGCATCTCGGCATTGCAGCTAGTCAGGGCGCGGGTATAGTTTGCTAGATACATATTATTTAAGACTGTTGCCCCTTCCCCCACTTTGAGCCAATGGCTGTCCATAAAATGGCTGATATATGGCTGACATTCAGACCAAATTGCAGATGTGTGTAAAATTATTATCGATTTTTATTTTTTCTAAGATAATTAGTTTTGGAAGCCATATCTACTGAATTTAACAATTGATTGTGAAAATGATTGAACATTCATTAGGGAGTCCGTGTTTAACCGTGGAATTTAAAACAAAGTTAAATTTCTTTTACTTTAGTAAGTGCGTGGTGTCCTGCTAATAAACGAACCGGCGGCTGTCACATGTTCACGGTGGTCACGGGTTTAAATCCCACGTCACACCTCTGACTTTTTGGAGGCATGTCTGTCTTGATAGATACATAAATATCATGCTCTATAACGATGAACCATTATGATGATAAAACATCGTTTAGAAACCTGCATAGTGCATACCATAGGGAATTGTAAGAATTTATATGGTATGTTAAGTCAGAGTAAGTTGTATGCAAATATGTATAAACATTGGATTGTATGCGTTTCTCAGTAAGATATATTATGTAATCTTATGAGAATTAAAGTACAAGTCCAGCGTGGTGGACTATAATTTGGCCTTAACACCCTCAACTGTATTCGCGGTTGTAAAAAAGAAAGAGAAGTACAGTGGGTCGTATATTTTAGTATGAACGTATATCCCTCAGTATTTCCAACGCCATATCTCAGTCTGGCCACGCCCGGATTTAATTTGCGTTAAATCCAGTACCCTACTGCGTGCGCATGTCAAAGGACTAGATCAATACTCCCAAAGCCTAGATATCTAGCTCAATTCAACGTCCATTTTAACGTAGACTCCCCGGGAGAAACCTAGTGCGCGAGTTGAAACTGATTTTTTGAGTGACTAGGTGATTTTTTAAAGATTTCTTTATTAAATTAAGTAATAGTGAGTTTATTAGACATAGCGTAATTATATTGCAAATAAATTTTCGAAGCATCGTTAATAAGTCACTGTAGTAATTATTTATGGAGTTCTTTGTTCAAGCACTTTCTTTATTAATAGTGTAAAATTTCGTCTCAGAATCTGCACATCGAGATGGGTATGTGAACAAATTAATTAATCGAGATGGGGCGCTTCGGCGGATCTACAACTAGAGGTAGTAACGACATTTTAGATTATTTTAAATGGGGCGGCCATCATAAAGTACAGGTAAGAAAAGTTCCAATATGTATATGTCATAATTTTCCCATACAACTCATAATTATTTTCAGGTTTGATGCTGTGATTGGGTAATGTATTAGGTCCTCACGATGGCGGTCATCATGCTGTGGAGAAGACATTTTTCGCTCACCAGATGGCGCTTGAGGTTTGGGCTGACGTTGGCTGTCAGTTTTGGCAGTGACAACCATAGAGATAGAGCGTGCGCAGTAGTGACAGTGACGTAATCTAGACATGGACAAAGCTTTGTGTTGCCAGCAGTGCGCGAAAGTGGAGCTTTTTTTAAGCAAATGCGCGTCTCACGCTCTATTTCTAATATCGAATATTTCCATCATATCCTTTTTTACTTTGTATTCTCAGAATCTCGTGTGATTGTTATAGTGATTTCTAGTAATTCAACAGTAACATAAGAGTAAATTAGGCGGCTTTTTAGGGAAGGGTAGACTGGCTATCCAGAGTATGGATTCTTTCGTACAATATCAACCTCTTACACTTCCATGAAAGGATTTGTGAGGGGAGGGGGGGTCTAGTTCAGTGGAAGGTGGATGACGAATGAATAGGGATAAGGGGCGTTTGATTGAACTATATAAAGGATTTATTTACTTTATTTCAATATATATTCGTATCATATAAAGTTCAAATCTATACTTATACTTTACTAATATATAAAGCTGAAGAGTTTGTTTGTTCCTCTTATCTCAGGAACTACTGGTTCGAATTAAAAACTGTTTTTCTGTTGGTAATTTATCGAGGAATTCTATTGGCTATATAACATCACGTATGACAGGACAGGACATCACGTATGACAAACGTAGGAATGGGGCAATAGGGAGAAATGTTTTAAAAACGGGAAAATGTTATACCTTTTGTTTTACGCTTCAATCATGTGTGACAGGATTGTACCTCAAGACTTCTAGCGGGTCATGACGGAATATGACGGCACTCTCCTAAGGTAGTAAAGTAGTACACCATAGAGCCTGTAGTACGATTCACGTAACTTTTTGACGCGCCGATCAAGTTGCGGTGCGGTTACAATTAAGTTTACGCTTTGGTACAAAATGGTATTCTCATAAGTGTTTAGCTGCGCGTGAACTGCGCGTCAACTGTACGTCAGACGTATGAAATTTGTTTGAAATTGACATATACGCGCAGCAGTAGAATACACTAAAGCGCTCGCGTGACGCGAACTTGACGCGAGCGTATTACGAGAATACGAAAAGGGCTGTTTTGATCGAAACTTAACCGCAACTGCACTGCAGCTGAACTTATTATATTACGTGAATCGCACTACTGGTCTGTTGCTTCATGCATCCAGTCAAAATGTGTAAACCAAAAATTACCAATGCACACAATTACGATGAAATACGAATTGAGTAAACACACAAACCATATTTGTATGAGTCATAGAAAGGGAGAAAGAAAGGAAAAATACCGATTTATTATTTGCATTTCATTCGGGTCTCTTATAAAGCGATGAAACAGAAAAACAGAGAGATACATAGACAAAATATGAATATATAGGCAGATAAATGAGGAGGCATGTAGATAGACAAACAGATAATTGGGGAGACATAGAGATAGACCGACAGATAAATAAGGAGACATGTAGATAGCCCGACAGATAAATAAGGAGACATGTAAATAAACCGACTGATAAATAAGTAGACATATAGACAGACAACCGGATGAACGGACGATAAAGTGATATTATATGTAATGCGTTTTTAAGTGCACAGTGCTATTAATAGCAATATAACTCTTATATTATATATACATCAATCACTGTTAATTTTAATTGCTAACCTCTTCACAAGCTGACCAATAAGGCGACGTAAAACAAGGACAAAAGAGTGATATTAAAAGCATTTTGCTTTACTTTTTTTTTACACTATGATAAATCGATTAATATCATCTTAACTGACAATTTAATTTTAAGACCGTTTTGACACTAAAATTCATCCACGTTTTCACTTTGATCGTGCTGTATACTTTATACTTCAATGTTTTTTTATCTGGTTTTTCATTGGACATTCATTATTGTCGTTGGACTATAAGATTGTCCCGTAAAAATAGGTACATACAGTAACACTATACACAGAAAAGTATTGTGGAATTATCAGTAATTAAATCATAAGGCTGGTATCACCAACAACTAAATAAGCAATTTTGATGTTCGAAGTTTAATCGATCAAAATATTTTTACTGGTCGTTTGGGACCTGTTTGGGACATTCTCTTTAATGTAGTTGGATACGTAGTAGATGGTAGTGTCTTCTTATAATCATAGTCTAATGGTATTACTAGTATAGAGACCTGTGTTAGTCTGTAAATAAAAAATACACCCAACAGTCACATACATAGTCCTGACCCCACATTAAGATCAATTCATTCTTGTGTCGTGGATATCAGAAACTATGAGAGACTTTTCGGCCTTACTACACCCAGACTCGACAAAAATACTTGTTGGCCCCACAAACGTTTGTGTCGGTGCGTGAATCGAACCCGCACTCTCTCGTTTCACAGTCACCATCTAAACAACTGCGCCAAGCTGTCTGTAGTAGCTGGTTAGACATCCAAAAACATAATAAATCTTAATTTAAAGGAATAAGGTTTTTTATTACCTGAAGTTGATTATAATTTAAGACATTTGCTACATCTCGTAGTTCGAAATTCAAGTGTGTGAGTTTAAGCAGCCTCGATCACTTTTGGAGTGTGATATGACCCTGTATCTAGTACATATTTGATCGAAGAAGGAAACATAATATTGTGCCCTACAAGTATTTACGTGGGATTTGGCTATTTGTGGAGCAAATTTCCGAGTTCTTGATACACGACACAAGACTCGATGTTAGTGTGGGGTCAGGAATGTTATGTGACTGTTGTGTGAACTTAGTTATTTAATATGTTTGCTTTGTATTATAACGTATATAAAACTTGATTTTTAAGGGTTTGAGTTATGTTGTAGCTAGGGCTACATTAGAATAGAGAGTCCTGTCATATAGTGATATTGTGAAGTGATCATATATTGAAGTGTTATTAGTGCAGTAATGTTTGCGTTTCGTTTAGTGCATTAAATTATTTTAGGTCAAATTTGCATAAATAAAAGCCCTAGAAGGTAGACAGAGGTGCTACTAGAACAACACGATTCGCCTTGTGCGTCCCACGATGTGATAGGGGGCGTGCCTGTCGCCATATTGGAGACAAATTCCTGACTCCAGACTCATAATAAATAGAAAAATTATATATCACTTTTTTAACCCGCGATTTGAACACGAGACTTCCGCTTTTTTATTGTAAATGTAGCTGAATTTGCCGTAGGATATCCCAAATCCCTTGAATGTAGACTGTAAGTGAGTGAATCAAAAAATTCTTATTGGCGAATGTGTATAAAATTTTGGTACGGTGATATTATAGTTATTTTAAAGATCTCGCCAAACCATTGAGGTATTATAATAGAGCGGACATCGGGAACAAAATCTCTGCGTATTGTGCGGTCACGGTTACCCAGTGAAGCAAGAGCGAAAATAACGTTACTGCGTAGGCGTGACAGAGACAGGAATAGAAGGAGCGGTACGGTACGGTATCATTTTGTTACAAACATTTTGTTTGCAGTGTCCCCTCTAGTATACTAACTTAATGCGCTAAACTGTAGACAGGTCAGGGGTCAACGCTGATGGGACCGCATACAGAGCCATCCTGGGGGTTACTCTTTAAAACAATATGAACTTGAATGTTCGGACGCCGTACGTAGAACTTCACTAATGTGCCTAGATACTGCACAAAATGTTGGATTCCTCTATCGTGTGTCGCAACCATAGACTAAGTTCGGAGAAAATGATAAGTATAATAGAGAATAGTATTGATTGGTAAATGGACCAGACACGGCTGCTCACATGTTGCTGTCATGGGGGTCAGACCCCCCGGGCTGGTATCAGATTGATAAAATTTATTAATTGTCTTGTTGATAAAATTTATAAGCACGTTTAATTCTTTGTATGTCGATAAATAAAGTAAAAAAGTATATGTGTGTTCACAAATCACGCCTGTAACAAACTTTAAAGTCATTATTACGAATTGGAGTATTGAAATTGAACCCAGTGACCTGACATGAACTATATGACCCTCCCTGGTGTAAAAGCTGGATCCACCCTTTTCACGGCTGTTGCGGGTTCGAATCCCAGTGCACACTTCTGCCTTTTCGGAGTCATGTGTGAATTGATAGTTAATCACCTCGCATAAAAACGGTGAAGGAAAGACATCCTGAGGAAACTTGCATACCATAGCGATTTATGACAGTTTGTATGGTATGTAAGTCCACCAACCCGCATGAGGGCAGCGTGGTGGACTATATGGCCTAACCACTCTCAATCGTACTCTCGATTGTAGAGTAGGGCCGTGCCTTGCAGTGGGACTTATATGGGCTGATATAGATAGTATTGATTTCTAGAAGTGAAAATCTTATATCTTACTTCGAACATCAGAATATTCAAAGTTCGTTTTTATAGAGTAACCCATCTAGGTCGCGTTCAAGACACTAAGGCCCAATTGCACAACCTAACTTTGCCCTTAACCTTGACTTTGTAAATGTAATCCCATACATTCTGTATCAGCCCATATACGTCCCACTGCAGGGCACGGGCCTACTCTACAATCGACAGTACGATTGAGAGTGGTAATAATCCCATACATTAGCAATGTATAATTCGTCTCAATTTTTTTTATTGCTATGCATGGTGAACGAACATGCCGTTTGCATGATAGTAAACGATACGACCACTCATAAACAGTAGCAAAACCAAACAACACCTTGAATTACAAAGCAACACTTGGCATTCCACTGCGCTCGCTATCCTGAAACACAAAATTTTAGGACTCAATATGTCCAGTAGTTTCTATGGCTATAATGTCCTTCAATACGAAACACAACATTTCATTTACACTGCTTTTTGTCGAGAGAAATAGACATTGCGGCGGTACCTACCAAGGCAGTTTCTCAAATATGAGAGCTCTACCAGCAGTAAAAGTAAGTACCCACGTTCGCCGATAACATTGTGAAAACTAAAGTTATCATCAAATATAGTTTATTCAACTGGGTCTTAAATAGAATTCAAGTTTGACGTCCCGTCAGCTCTCTTTTCCCGTCTCCCGTCTCCAACTGTTTGATGAGATCATGAGACCTATAATTTTAAACAAATCGTGCGCAAAGGTCGTGAAAAATATGAAAACTTGTCATTTTAGTATAGTGCTGACTACATACATTTAGAATAGTGATAAAATAAATACACACACTACAGAAATGCATTAGGATGCTTTACAAAAAAAAAAGATTCAAATCATCATTCATCCAAACATACAAGTGAAGCTAATATAAAGCGTGTAAATCAGGGTAGTTCAAACTCTAGACGACTCAACAAATATAAATGAAAAGCAACATTAAGCATTTGGTTTTAGGAGACCGAACAAGACGCATAACCAAGCACTACTTACTCACAGGACTGTTCTACAACGGAAAAAATCAATTAATAATCAAAATCCACTGCCTTGGTAGCGTAGTTGTTTTAGGGTATAGGGCGTCCAACACTTCGCTTGCATGGGCGTAGCCACGGTGGGGCAGAGTGGGGCGCTTGCCCCACCCTGGATTTGATCTGTAAGGTACTTAACCAACTCTAAAAAAATAAATGATCTAGGTAAAGTGCTAGGCAGGTGAGCAATAAGAAAGTATTTAGGATAATTCCAATTATAAACACAGATACAGAGTGTAATAAAAGAATACCGTGGGTACAGTTTGCTAATTACATATGATTTAAGACTTCTGCCCCACCCTGATCCCAAGGCTGGCTACGATCATGTTCGCTTGCCTGTACTATTATTTATTTTCTAATATTAAACTCTGCAATATATCACTCAATCTGGATTAGTATTTCAGTGTAGTAGTGGTTTCGACGTTTTCTTATTATCGTGGTAAGATTTCTAGATGTTCAACCAGATGTTTATCGTGGAATTTGATTTATTATTCATAAATCTAATAAAATTTAAAATATGGGTATTAAATTTTTCGAGACAGAGGTCAATAGTCGAATCCAATTCGGTTGGGCAGCGTTCGGGAAACTACGCGACGTCTTCTCATCCAAAATACCTCAGTGCCTTAAATCGAAAGTCTTCGATAGTTGTGTGTTGCCAATGATGACTTACGGCACCGAGACGTGGCCTCTCACTATGCGCCTTATTAGAAAGCTCAAAGTCACTCAACGAGCTATGGAGAGGGCTATGCTCGGGGTTTCCCTATGAGATCGAATCAGAAATGAGGAGTTCCGTAGGAGAACTAAATTAACCGACATAGCCCAGTGGATTAGTAAGTTGAAGTGTGCCACGTAGCGGAATGCGCAGCGTAGAACGTCCACCCACAAGGTGGTCAGAGAACCTGGTAAAGGTCGCGGGACGTCGCTGGATGCAGGCTGCCTCCAACACCTTACTGTGGAAATCATTGGGGGAGGCCTGTGTTCATTAGTGGACTTCCTTTAGCTGATGGATGATGGATGGATTAAATTTTATGCAAAATGGTAGTTTATGACCTTATATCATTAAAATCTTAAGTTTAAAATAATGAAAATTCCGACTTTCAAATCGTTAAACATTTCATTTTAATTAAAAATTTAATAATTCGAAATCACTATGAAACAGTGCTTGGTGGCCTGTTGGTAAACGAACTAAATGCGGCTGCTAACATGTTCACGGTGGTCGCGGGTTCGAGTCCCAAGGCACACCTCTGACATTTCGGAGTCATTTGTGTATTGATAGTCAATCTTCACGCACTAAAAAGGGAGAAGGACAACACCGTGAGGAAACCTACATACTATAGCGTTTTATACGAAATTTTATGGTATGTGAGTCCGCCAACCCGCACTAGGACAGCGTGGTGGACTGTATGGCCTAACCACTCTCAATCGTCCACTCGATTGTAGAGGAGGCTCGTGCCCTACAGTAGGACGTAAATGGGCTGATACATACATACAATACTAAAAATTCTAAGCTTTCACTACTATCGGCAATCTCTATTACTGGCATTTTTTTTTCTTTTTTTTTATTGACAACGCGTCTTGTATCGGACCATAGACTAAGAAACTAAGATCGAACTATGGACAGTTCCTAGTGGTAGTGGTCTATTCTTTAGAAAATACTTTCGTCATACTATGTGGAACTTTATTGTGCCCGGTTAATTCTGAATGGAGTTGTAGACCATTAACTGCCCTAGCTCTGACCTGTCACAAAGCTCGCACACGGACTATGAACAATGCCAAACTTGGGGGTTATGGGAGGGAAAACCAGTATTCTTGGTTATTAATCTATACTAATTTATTTAACAGCCTCCGTGGCAAAGGCGGTTAGACGCCGTCTGTGAAACGAGAGACGCGATCCCCGCACCGAGAGATATATTTGTACAGCGTACAAATATTTCTTTCGGGTCTGGGTGTTTGTGAGACCGAAAAGTCTCTCGTAGTTTCTGACACACAACACAAGACTCGATCTTAGTATGGGGTCAGGACTATGTATGTGACTGTTGGGTGTTATTTATTATTTATTCATTTTTCAGCCAAGGATATGCCAATTTAATTGTTGATCGCGCCAAAATGTAATGCCAAAATTAAGGGTTATAAATGAAAAATGCGTGCGTGGTGTCATGTTGATAAACGGACTAGACGTGGCTGCCAACATGTTCACGGAGGTCGCGGGTTCGAATCCCAGGGCACACCTCTGACTTTTCGGAAGCATGTGTGTATTGGTAGATAGGATTGACTACTACGCACTAAAACGATTAAGGAAGACATCGTGAGGAAACCAGTATACCATAGCGATGTATAAGAATTTCTATGGTATGTAAGCCGCCAATCCGCACTAGAACAGCGTGGTGGAGTGTACTAACCACTCTCAAGCGTACTCTCGATTGTAGAGGAGGCCCGTGCCCTGCAGTGGGACGTATATGGGCTGATACAGAAATGAAAAATTACTGTAGATTAATTAATTAAAATTAAAATAGTATTATTGTAGTGCGATACATGTATCAAGGAAGGTTATACGGTGTTACTTACTCCGGGAAAAAATAAATTGTGACTTTTATACCGGAAACATCATTTAAAATACCGTGAACAATTCTTAATTTACATTTGCAATAGATTAAGATCAAGATTGCAAAAAGTTGTTTAGCTTTAAACACGTAACAGAGGGATTTCAGACAGTGTGTTAGACCTATTAAATCTCTTATTCGTCTTAATCCGTAGTCTATTTGTGAGACCCATAAGTATTTGTCTCGGTTTTATGTGTTTGTGAGACAGAAAAAATATCGTAATTTGTGATTCCCGCGACACTAAACTTACTAATTGATCTTAATGTGGGGTCAGTTCTATGTACAACGACTGTTGGCTATAGTTAACTATTATTTTTTATATTATATTCTACACGCGTTGGCTGAAATTTTTATTGGAGATCTTTTCGATCTCCTATCGCAACTAAGTGTTAAAATAAAACATTGAACGTAAAAATAATCATAAAGTAACCCGAAGAAAAGAAATAGCAAAACATCCACCGAGTCGCAGCCGGTTATAAGAAGGCTGTGAAAAGAGAAGCTAAGGGTTTGATCCTCGCACCGAGACAAATGTTTGTGTAAATCACAGCCCACAGGTACCTTTTTCGGGTCTGGGTGTTTGTCAGACAACACAAGTGTTCGAATCCTGTATCGTACATTGTAACTTAAATTGAGTTCGGAGTGAATTATATAAGTTTCATAGAAATTAGTATTGATTTTTAGAAGTGGAAAATATTAAGTTATACGTGGACGTCGAAGGGTGAACTGTGAGTGTTGGGTGTATTTATTTATTCTTAAAATTTAATTCTCAATATTTTTAAAATATTGCCGCGTAAATCAGTTCTGTAAGTTGTTGTAAATAGTGATAAACGAGTAGGGTAGTGGTGATATTATAAAGTACAAAACTTTTTTAAAACAACCAGCATGAGGAATATTCAAGTTTTGTTTACGGTTCTTGAGTTTGTGAGTTCATTATTTTGGTAGTGAATGTGACAGCTTCCGTCAGGTAATTGGTTGAGAGTCACGAGTGAAACAAGAAGAATCTATACTATATAATATATAATACCGCTTAAGAGTTGACTGAATGCGCCAATCCCGTAAACTACTATTGGAATTTTAGTCCTCGATTGCCCATTTATTGAGGCAGACTACGATCGATAAGAGCAGGGCAGGAATAAAAAATATTGGAAATCTGAGGAAGAATTATTCCTGTTAAGAGAGAGGCCGGGCCAGGGCGCTAGTAGATAATAAAATTTTGATTGTGAAAGACATTTGTGCAATTGAGAAGAAGGAACCTGGTGAAATAATGTGTTATATGATATTTATATCCGCCAAAATAGAACAAGGTATACAAGGTATAGTAACTCAAGTATTGTTTGAAATTAGCACTTGTAAGTTGTATATCCAGTTTGACTGGATCGGTGGCGTAGTGGTACTATGGTATGGTGACAAAGCTGAGATCTCGGGTTCGAATCCCGAGTCAGGCAAAGTGATATTGGATTTTTATATTCATTATTAGCCCGGAGTCAGGAATTTGTATGTGATATGGCGATAGGCTCACCCCTATCACATCGTGGGTTGGAATATACAAGGTGAGATGTAGGTGTCCTGTCACTTCTGCCTACCTCTTCTGGGATACAAGGCTTGGGTTCTATGTATAAATGTTAAGTTTTGAGGAGTTCGTCATTATGATATCCACAGAGGACTGGGGAGAATTGATTATGATTATACTTACAGCTTCCGTGGCGCAGTCTGATCTGCGCACCGATATAAATGATTGTGTGACTCGCAGGTATTTTTTTGGGGCCATGGTAATTGTGAAAACGACAAGTGTCTCGTAGTTTGTAAAATATAACACAAGACTCGATCTTAATGTAGGGTCAGGGCTATGTATGTGACTGTTGGGTATGTTTCTTTTTAATTTATTTGTTTATTTAAGTTTATATACAAACACATTGTGCATAGGCGGACTTAATACCAGAGGCATTCTCTTCCAGTCTAACTTGAGATGGTGCTGAGATAATAGAAGGTGGGGTACATTTATATTAATACACAAATATAAATAAGTATTTATTATTATTTATATCATAGTCTACACGCCTCATTGGCTGAAATTCTCTTTGGAGAGCTTTTAGATCTCCTAACGCAGTGTTAAAATATAACAGTAAAGGAAAAAAATAGTCATATAGTAACCCAAAGAAACCGAAGAAAAGAAAAAGCAAGGCAACCTTCGAGGAGCAGTTCATTAGAGGCCGATTGTAAAACGAAAGGCCGTGGTATTCTTCCCTGCACCGAGACAAATATTTGTATAAAAAAAGCAAATAGAAATAACTTATCCTTGACATTTCACATATCAGGCAATTTTTACGCCACCTTTACGCAACTACGACCATTGATTTTAAAACCAATTACGACATATAATTTTAAAAGCTACTTAGTTGAATTCTGTAAACGAACGGGGGCTTATTTTCTACGTAAGTATGATTAATAGAGTATTTAATATGTAAAGGGAGCAGTGTAATACATTTGCGTCTTTAAAAACAGAGACAGTTTTTAATTAGAATTGGTAGTAGCACTGTTATCAACAAATGGCTATAAATTCCTTGGCAACCAAAAGCATATTTAGTTGCTATCCGCCCATAATGAGTTTAAGTAGAATTGAATAGCGCTAAATTACATTTTAAAATTTAGTTTGTGCTTATTCTTAACTGTCAAATGTTAACTAATGGGTAAGAAGAAAACTGTAGCCCGGCAGCACTATTTATCTATATTTTTTTACATTCGAGCGCACCTTCTATACATAAGTTATGTACATACTTTACATCTAGGTACGATATGAACACATTTTCTTACACCTCCGTTATTGAACTTTTCCGCGCTTATTATTGTCACTGTCATAACTGACACATGTCAATGTCGGCCCATTCTAATACGGCGCGGGTCTGGAAGCGGGAAATCAGGATACACTCAAACGGTGGGTTGGCTTTCATATTATTTAACTAATTAAGTTAAGCGTGGGCGGGTTTATCAACCGCCAAACAAAGGTTATTGTTATTTTGCAAAATTTGTCATATTCATTATTTCTTTTTTATTTGACGGTCGACAAATCCGCCCTTAATAGAATATTAATTTACAATCATTTCTACTTATATGGGTTAGAATTAAGGTGTCTAGCGTAAGTTTCTGTCAAAACTTGATTTGAATTTGGTGAAAGGTAAAAAGGTTCTCGGTTTTAAGGTATGAGTTAAGAGGTATGGTTTTGAAGGTAACATGTAACGGTAACAAGGTTTTAAAGGTATATTCAATACTTTAACATCCAAAGTGCACTTTGGTTATCCCAAATGGATGGGATATATTCTGCTACTTTTTAGCCCAAAAGGACTTTTTTAGGTACATCAATCATACACAGGCTTCAAGACAGCAAGTGGCGATGAAATTCCGCCCACAACACCGTGGGCAAACGTCCACCGACGCACAAATAACTCTCTGTGACATCTGGTTATATATTTTATTTCTTTGGAAAACTTACACCTAACACAAATAAAAATGGATTATATAAACACCATTTAAAAACACATTTATCTATGTTTTATTTAAATCCCACTCAATGTTTATGAACTGCATCAAGTATATAAGTGCTGAGCATGTTATATGTATGTGAATGTTGTATTTTTAAATTTATGTGTGCTTAATAGATGCATATTAGTGAAACTGAATGCAATTAGTAGCTTTATTGAAAATTTTTGGGCCCTTTAGTTTACGTTAGATTTAATTTTTTATTTACCGATTTTGTCTCGGATTTGGTTTAATTTAAACTAAATCCGCGATAAAATCCGTAAATAATAGTTTTATTTTAATGTGAAACATTCGCGTAAATCTAAGAAACCATTAGATTTAATTTATTTAAATTGCGTTAATTATAATATTTAGATTTAAGAAAATGTATTTTTATACCGTGATTGTAATAATAAATTAAACTATTGCACGAAGAGCCTTCTACAATTTAACATGTTCGCTGCGGCTCCATTTTCAGACTGACACTGCGCTAGAGATTTACTAGACCTCGTAACCATCCTTATCAGTAGTATATTAAATTTTGGCGCAATGTCTAAAAGTCTCGGTGGCGTAGTTGTACTCCGGTACGGTTACAAAGCTGAGGTCTCGGGTTCGAATCCCGGGTTGGGCAAAGTGATATTGGATTTTTCTATTCATTATCAGCCCAGAGTCAGGAATTTGTGCCCGATATGGCGATAGGCTCGCCACCTATCACATCATGGGACAGAACATACAAGGCGAAATGTGGGTGCCCTGGCACCTCTGCCTACCCCTTCTGGGAAAAAGGCGTGAGTTTATGTATGTATGTATGTCTAAAAGTCTCTTTAGAGGCCCTGTAGATCTCCTAACGCGGTGAACGTGTTAAAGCTGATTATGTAAATAAAACTTTTTTTTATGAATTATAGCGTATATACAAATTCTATAAACCGAATAATTTGGCAAATTTGACACAATTTCTACAGAGAATCTGTGAAATTGTCAAAATTATTCTCTCGATTTATCTGACGATTATTATTTTCGAACCTTAATTTTGTAAGTCATTGAAATTATTATGCTAGAGCAATCATTGCGATCAACATTTAACAGAAATTATAAATTGCAATAAATGGTTTCTGTTAAACTGCTAAGCTGTTATAAATTATTATTTATGTAGCGCCATTGAGGTATTATACTAGAGCGGACATTGGGAACAAAATCTCTGCGTATTGTGCGTGCACACGGGTACGCGGTGAAGCGAGACCGAAGATAATGTTACTGAGTAGGCGTGACAGAGGCAGAAGAAGCGGTACGGTACCGTTTATGTTATTACAAACATTTTGTTTGCAGTGTCCCCTCTAATAATATGTATTATCTCAATGTGTAGCGCCCTATTGTTTTCCTGCGTGTCAAATACGCAAGCTTAGATTTTGGTCGCGATATCCGCTCTGATTTAAGATTTCAATGATAAAATATTATTACTGTATTATTAATATTATTAAAGTATTTGATAATATTACGTACGTATTTTCTAATTCGAAAGTGAACGGAAAACATTAATGTTTTCACATAAAATATTAAAATGCGGTTTTAAATGTAACACGTGCTTATTTTAGATTTAAAGGATATCCTTTTATTAAAATACTGTATTATTACGTGTCATTTATGGAAAAAATCTGGTGTTTTAATTATAAGTCGTATTTTAAGGTACTAATCGTTTTTTTTCATTGCTAATTATATCAAAACTGGTGTTAATTTTAAGTATAATAATTACATTTTTTTCGGACAGGTACTAACATTATTACTAATTTTATTTCTTCCACTAATCATCTAGCATTTAGGTTGAATTTGAAATATCCTGACAGCCTGGTAACAGCAGCAACAGAAGATAGAAAAATGAAAAATTCAAGAGAAGAAGCTTTATTTTTTAATTATTTTATTTTATTATATGATATTAAAAAGTACTTTATTCAATTAATTATGTCTTAAAATGATCAAATTGTTTAATAATTTAACACAATATTGCGTCGAAATTAATTATAGCTAATAACAAAATATTGAGACTATTAAAAATCAATGTAATATGTATATTCCTGTTAAATATGCCATATTAAATTACATTTCCCAGACCCGTTATTCCTATTCGTTCTCTCCTACAATCCTGGGATTTATAAAGGAAAGCAAAATAAATTGTTATTCTTTTAATAGGTATATGTACTTAAGTACAGTTTTTTTTTAAGATTATAATAACAAATAATTCATTTTATATAATTTAGTTATGAATTTAAATGACGTACCCTAAGGTTTTGAGGGACATATTACAGGCGTTACTTTTCAACGAAGTTGTCTAATAAAATATAGCTTCCACTTCAGTAAATTATTTCGCCTGGTTAAATTAGTCCCCCGTTCCTTGCACCTTGGAAACTTTTGTTAATAAGGGCGCCAAAATGTTCAATTAAAAATGGCCATTACTTATGTATTGACGTCATTGCTCACAGATTGTAAAACAATGTGTTATACTAGAAGGGACAGAGTGAACAAAATCTGTATGTATAACAAAACTAGCGGCCCGGCCCAGCTTCGCCCGGGTACAAATAGATTTCTGTACAATAATATATACGTATTATACATATAAACCTTCCTCTTGAATCACTTTATCTATTAAAAAAAACGCATCAAAATCCGTTGCGTAGTTTTAAAAATTTGAGCATACAAAGGGACATAGGGACAGAGAAAGCGACTTTGTTTTATACTATGTAGTGATGAGTACGCTGATATATCACGACAGCCTCCGTGGCGCAGTTGGTTAGACGCCGGTTGTGAAACGAGAGGACGCGGGTTCGATCCCCGCATCGAAACAAATGTTCGCGTGAACCATTTGTAACGAGTTTGGATTTTTGTGAGACCGAAGTCTTTCGTAGTTCCTGATACCTACGAAACAAGACTCGATGTTGTGGGGTCAGGACTATGTATGTGACTGTTGGGTGTATTTATTTAATCTATTTTTCTATCTATATCACTTTTATGCAGTCGCAATATCTTCTCTTTCCCTCAAATAGGTACTCGCAGTGATGTTTGATACTTTCTTACGAAAGAATTCAAAAATTTCTTGCTCAGATTTTGTTCGCAATGTTCTTATTAACCACTTACAGCCGCTGCCAATAAACAATCCCAATCCAAAATTTGGCGTTTTAGATTGACAGCTCAATCTTTTTTCTGATACTATATTGCCAATAATCAATCTCAGTAGCGAAAAAACTATGGCAACATGACAAGAGACCAATCGAAAAGTAGAAAACAATCCAGATTGACTTCAATCTAATTTTTTCGATTGATTATTGGCATCGGCCGTTATTAAATAACAATGTTAATTAAGGAGTCTTGTACAAAAAGTATGAATAGCGAAAAAAATATAAAAAATATGTAATTTATAATACTATTCCAACGGAATAAACTATTCCTACACATGATCGAAAAAGAAATGATTTATAACAATACCACGGTACTTTAAAACAATGGTTGGCGACAATATAACAGGGGTAGTGTAAAGTGGCGAAATATAATGAAGTCCATACTCATATACTTTTTGAGGAGGGGGAGCAAAAGGAATAGAAGAGGAGGCGGAATTAGCAGCCAGGGAGAGATGGCAGCGTGAAGAAGGGAGCTTGGCTGGCGGAGCTTGGCAGAGAAGAACAGCGTTCAACAAGCAGAGAAGGAGCGTGGGGAAGAAAGAAGCCTTGGATAGAAGAGGAAACGGGTGAAAAGGGATCCCATTTTTTTTTTATTTACCTTAAATTATACTTGCGTTTGGACTAGGGAGGGTATAGCCACTCGTTGCCAACCAATGGTTTAATGTATCGATACATTTGTTAAAACTAGTCATCAATCATCAAACGATGACAGTTTCAATAAAATATGTAAAATAAAATTGTTAATATTTATTTGGTTGTTTGATTTACCATGCATGAAACGAAACGAAAAATAGACAAAGAAGTTATTAAAATAAAAAGGCTAATGTTTAAGGGCAGGGTATTCAAATATGCGATAGTACATGGTTTTTTTAGAGGTAGAGATATAGTACAAGGTTTTTTAGAAGGATAATTAATAAAGAAAACCTAAGCCCTATTTTTTTTTATTGCGTTGTATAGCGAGACGCGCATGCCATTCACCTGACGGTAAGCGATACGACCGCTCATGGACAGTATCAAAACCAAACAATACCATGAAATACAAAAGCAACGCTGGGCAATCCATTGCACTCGCCATCCATAGAGAGACATAAGATGTAAGTGTGGATGTAAGCCTCAATAGTCCTTTAAACCGGAACACAAGAGTGCATTTGCACTGCTGTTTAACGAGAGAAGTAGACATATCTATTAAGAGTCCTCATTTATTTCCTTTACACCTATAAATAATTCCGAATTGTTATTGAATCGGCCTAGCATATTATTATGCATGTCGACTGCCGTAGAGACATTTGGTCTATGATTTAAATAACTCGGTGTTTACCAATCAAAATACTATTACAACGCGTATGCTTAAGATAGGAGATAAGTTGAAGAACCCTGAACCCAATATTTACAGTTCATGAAAGCCACTATTAAATAAAATAGCTGGCAGCATTTTTTAATAAACAGGTATCCCTAACTACTAAATCGTATGAAGATATTGGGAGGATAAGTTGGATTATTATTGTTTCCATCTCAACCCCAAATATATCGACAGTAAAATAATTTTCTTTTATTGAAAAACATTAACATTGATTAAATGACACAATTTGACGTAAATTATTTATGCAAGCTTACGTGAAAAGAAACGCACTTGTCAAATTGGAACCGGATTGGTCCTCGGCTATGGTCCTCGGAGGTCAGCCAAAAATCGTAAATATTAAATGAAAAATACCAATAAAAATGTCTTATTTCGTTGCATTAAACCTACCACCGTACAATGCTGATGATGATATCCTGAACATATATCCGGAAGGTGTCTGCGTGTGCTGTTTGGCGGGAAACGTGCCGTATATCAATTTGAGTAATTGTAAACATACGGAATTTTTGGAGTCATTCTATAAATACAAGGTAATATTCACTACAAGTTGTACTCGGTAATCATTATTGAGTAATTCAGGGGCTGTAATAGATACTGTTATAACTATCATTCATTTAAAATTATATTGTAAAGATATTTTGATAGTTTAGAGTAAGTTGTGTTGAGTAAAGTTTGACTAATTTAAATAACTGAAAAACAAGATAAAAATAAAGAAAATATTAATTTAATATTTATACTTTTACCATTGAACCGGCACAGACAATAATAAATGATACAAAAAGTAATTTTGCAGCAAATTCCTAGTTCATAAATATTTACTTATTTATGACTTAATGCTTGAGGCATTCACTACAGGGAGAGAATTAGTAGGTGCATACATTCAAGAAATTTGAATATTGAATGTTTAATAAAACAAAAAATATATATTTACAAACTAAAAAAAATAAATATATATTTAGGCCTATGTTCAGCAGTGGACTTCCTGTGGCTGATATGATGATGATGATGATATTTACAAACAAAATACACATATAAACATATGCATATATACATTATACAAAAGTATGTATATAATGCACATGACACATTAAAACAAAAAAAAAATAAATGTAATGATTAATATTCCAGCTTAACAATTAGTTAACACGTTAACTGCCAATAAAATGGGTATACTTTTCAATGTTGTTCGATGATTAATAATTCTTGATGGAGAGTCAGAAATTATTCCGCATTAATAAAACCCATTATTAAGAGTGTATTCTAACTAATTTATAAAAAAACAATCGATGAAAATTTAAAAGAACATGTTATTTTTCGTTGGATTGATAGGAAATTTAGGCATTGCACAACATTGACCGCGTTGGCAGTTAACGTGTTAATAACATGATGAATTATTTTATATTCCAGGCAGACTTACCAAACACAGTGTGTAGAGTATGCCATGAGATGCTACGCAAAATTGATGTGTTCAAGCGTCAAGTGGAAGACAGCTTACTTATACTTAACAAAGAGGTGAAGTACAAAATACAGTGTTGTAACAATATTTAAATAAATCATGATGATGTACTAGTTTAGACGATGGATTTATGATATTTAATAATTTATAAAAACATTTACATTGTGCACATATGTATAGCATATGCAAAATTGTTTACATGAAATTAAACAAAGGTGAATTACCTCACATATTTTTAAATGGAATGAATGGCGAGATAATCATGCCATTTGCTTGATGGTAAGTAATACAACCTCTCATGGACAGGACAACCAAACAATACCACGAATTACAAAGAAATGCTTAGTATTCCCCTGCACAATCCTGAGACATAACATATTAAGTCTCAATATGTTCAGTAGTTAGTCTGGCTTCACACTGGAACTACACAATCCATTTAAACTGCTGTTTGGCCGGAGAAATAGACATTACAGTAGTACCTACTCAGAAGGCCTCTCATATATCATAGACCACAATTAAATCCAGAATATTACTGTCCATGGTTGATATGTATATGATGCCAATTTTTGATCAGAATAACATCTAAGTGAATAATTTGGATAAAAACTTTGCATATATTTTATTCAAAGCCAGGTTTCAAAATTTTCCCTTTTCTCGTGTCCAGGTAATCAATTTCAAAGTACGCAAAATGCACAATCTTCAAAAGACTACAATGGATATAACAGTAGACATTAGCTCTGAAATATCAAATGAAGTGACATTGAAAGACGAACCGTCCGCCCTTACTGAAGACATTGCAATGGATATTAAGGAAGAAAGTGAGTTATCTGACTTTGAAACTGAAGTGCCATTGTCCGAGATTAAGAGACAGAAGGAAAATAATAGTGATAATAAGGAGGTATGATGATTAAGAAATATTTGTAGAAAAATTTATTTTTCCGAGTTTTAAATTGGCTGTTTTTTTTTTCGCAATAAATGGCGGGATTAGCATGCCGTTGCTTGATAGTAAGCGATACGAGCGCTCATGAACAAAACGCTTTCAATAACAAAGCAATGCTTGGCATTCCACTGAGCTCACCATCGAAATGAAATAAAAGTTGAGTGGTGTCAAGGGACACCCGGATGGAACGAAGTTCCTTTCGATTAATTAGTGAAGGAATTGTAATAAAATTTTTTTTTGTTAAGTTACAATAATATTTATTTTTACATGCTTTATATTAGCTTCACTTGTATGTTTGTTTGTAACCGACTTCTTAAGACGCGATTTTGACCCACTTTAAACGGACAGATTTCATTCAAATTTTGCACACCTGTCAAAGACCGATGACAATACAATAATTCGATTAAAATATATAATTATCCTGATTAGATTCGCCAGGATTAATTATTCTTATAATTGATGACCATTGCTACTGACCACTAGGTGGCGTATAGATGAACATAATTTGCTACTGACTAATAGATGGCGTGATCACGTCAATAATGCATGTTTGCACTATTCATCGCTAGATGGCGTTAACATTGTATTCTTCAAGTGTCAAATGTTACTACTGACCAACAGATGGCGTTATTGATTGGAAATACAGCCGTAGATGGATGTTTTTAGTCAAAACAATTATATAATAGTCAAAAAAAACTAAAATACACGCTTTAATAAGATATACAACTAAAAAAGTAAAAATAATTGATACTGAATTTAAGATAAGAAAATGGAGTAAAATACATATATTTTATTGTTACAAAGCGTGGGGTGCAGGAGGATAAGTAATTGTTGTAAACACCCCACGCTTTGTAACAATAAAATATATGTATTTTACTCCATTTTCTTATCTTAAATTCAGTATCAATTATTTTTACTTTTTTAGTTGTATATCTTATTAAAGCGTGTATTTTAGTTTTTTTTTAACTATTATATAATTATTATTAACAAATATAATGTAATATAAAATTAATCAGTAGGCTCAATTTTATTTTTTATTTGGGTGTCCTGGCACCTCAGCCTACCCCTTCATGGGAAAAAGGCGTGAGTTTATGTATGTACTAGCGGCCCGGCCCAGCTTCGCCCGGGTACGAATAGATTTCTGTACAATAATATGCACGTATTATACATATAAACCTTCCTCTTGAATCACTCTATCTATTTAAAAACCGCATCAAAATCCGTTGCGTAGTTTTAAAGATTTAAGCATACAAAAGGACATAGGGACAGAGAAAGCGACCTTGTTTTATACTATGTAGTGATGTTTAACAAACAATTTCAGATAAAACTAAAAAGGATAAAATTCGAGAATTCTGACCCATCTCCCTTCATGGATGACAAGTACGTTGGCAAGTTGAGAATGTACATACTCAGTAGAGAGGAGTTGGAGAAAGAGAGAGATATGTTAAGAACGGGAGAGAAGTATAGGAAGCTGCCTCATAAGTGCCATGACTGTATTGTAGGATTCAATAGGGAAGTTTACCTGAGAAAGCATATCGCACAGAGGCATAAAAATGTGAGTATGAAGGACTAGTACAACCTTATTCATAGACTATTTAACGCAGTTTAAAAATGCCGTTAATATGAGCTGACACAAAAACGTAATTCATAGATTAAAAATCACTAATCAGCTACTTAACAGCTCATTAACTTTAAAATGGCCGAGACCATTGTATACAACGTGTAACAGGATTAATTCACAACCTCAGACACCCCAACTTTAAAATATTATTGCAATCATAGTTTATGCTTTGAAATCGTACTACCATAATTACAAAATCTTTTATTTATGAAATTAGTTATACCAAATGTAGGCACTTAAGATGGTCACCTTACGAGTTACAAATAAGAGTGTACTACTACACACGCTCGCGGACACGCACACATGTACACAAGCGTCATTCACACGAGTACCTAACGTCGATCGCTGCGCCGCGCGCGCCGGCAGAAACAGCTGACAATAAACGAAATACAAATTACGTACGTAACTGATTACTGGGTGGTTTGGTAAACAAATTATTATTAATTTAATCTGTAAGCATAACATTTGTGTTTTAGCTATAAAATCTAAATATTTTACTTACTAGATATAATGCGTACGAACCCAACGTAAGACAATATTTTGCATGAATCGGCTATAAAATATTATTAATTTCACTTCCGCTAAACTCCGTTCCTACAGGCGGGCAGGATACGGG
Source organism: Hyles euphorbiae (assembly GCA_023078785.2). Classification (NCBI taxonomy): domain Eukaryota; kingdom Metazoa; phylum Arthropoda; class Insecta; order Lepidoptera; family Sphingidae; genus Hyles; species Hyles euphorbiae. Next base: position 3,992,927 of record CM041054.1, read on the forward strand.
CGTCATTTATTTTGCATTACTAATGAATAAGATAATTAGATAACGCAATATCTAACAATGAAGACTAGATTGGGAATCACAACACAAAAAATACAACAAAATTAACTTACGTGTTACATGGCACTCATGCGGCGATTTCTTTTTAAAATATGTTCGAAATGTCCACCACCTTGATACACTTTGATCATTGATGCACATTTGCGTAATTGTTCACGTAATTTATGTAAAACTTCAGTGTCACTTTTCACTTTTAGGAAGGCTGCCACTATTCTACTTTTTAGTAGTCTAGTTATACCAGAGATTTATTACGTCCCCACAAAAAAAGTCAAGAGGCGTCAAGTCGGGTGACCTAGGAGGCCATTGCACAGGTTCGCCGCGACCTATCCAGCGCTCTCCGAACTCAGCATCGAGATACTGTCGGACACTACGCTGGTGCCGCGGCCGTGCCTGTTGTTAAATGTCCTGCATGCCAATGATACATTATCACCACACAGTGCCAAAGTTCTCACCATTTCAGTGTATTCAATATTCGAATACCGAAAAGACATCGCGCGCGAAAGTTATCGATAACTGCGGTGCACGACTGGATTTTTTTCACATAGTCGGTGCCCATTTAGGGATTGCAATAACGGGATATTAGACACACCGGAATTCCGCATACATTGTAGCAAAATTACAAACCGAATTTAATCACCATTTTAACGTCCCGCGAAATTATTTTTCATAGAAATACCTACTTGTTGTTTCATTTCATAGTGATTTTGTTACAATTTAATTTGTTTCATTTAAGTGCATGTATTGCGCGGGATTTAGATCGCCCGGTCTTGCAAATACCGGGAGTAATTTTTATCGCGGCGCATCCCTATACCGGTTGCCTTTTGATGTACCGCCGCGCCGCGCGCGCCATCGTTTGTCGGATGGATCAAATTGCATTAAACAATAGCTGCATCCTGCTCTATCTAGTTGTAGTTAAATGTGCGGAAAAGAGAATATGATAGTTATTTATTTTGGTAGCTTATTACGTTTATTGAGGCCTATCGTTGTGTGCGTTTGATTAATGATAGATTGCTTAAATAAACTGTATGACTATCGAAATAAAGTTCATTTTTGTTCATTATTTAGTTTATTAGAGTATTCGTTTAGTGATTCATTTAAAAATGATCTTATGTCCTGGAGTTACGTTTCAATTTCGTTTGTTCGGAGTAGTAAATGAAAGTGTCTGTAATTTACTTGGCCTTAACTAATTATTTTGAAAAAAAATACCTACCAAAAAAAATGTTGATATCGGTTCAGTAGCCGATTCTGAACGTACTACTTTCCGCTTTTACATTTAAATCTGTTACATGTTGTATGTAATTTTTAAGTAGAAACACATGTCTTCCAGCTGGACGTTGATATTACTTTCAATTGAATGAATTTATTTTTCTGTGTATTGGCAATATGAGTTAAAATATGTAGAAAAAACTATTATGAATAGCCAAACTTATTGAATGTTTTATATCATCTTAACATGATTTAACTAATTTACGTTTATGTTGTTGATTAGCTATAATTTATGAATAAGGCGAATACAGTTTATAAACCTAAAGTTATCGAATATATTCTTCATTCTTTATTACATATACTTTTCATTATATAGAGTACAGAAAAATCCTATACCTACTCGCGATTGAAACTCTTATTTGGCCGTTTTAGGCTACATTTTTATATATTTGATGATAAAATCCAAATTCATAAACTGATCGCGGGAGGTATCGCAAGTACAACATAATAATTGTTTTATTTTACATGTTTGAAAATAATTGATTAAATGTGACTTGGTCCCTGTTAATAACTCTTGGCCATTATCTATATAATGTGTATTTATATTTTTTCAGGAACCAGGCAGTTTTACATGTGACGTATGCAAATCAGTGTTTAGTACAAAAATATCGTTAAAACCACACCATAGAAGACATTTTATAAGGTGAGATATTTCATTACATAAAAATAACATACAATCGAAAATGAACGCCGTTTTTTTCGAAATCAGAAATCCGTTAATTAGAAGTGTACATGCACTGTTGTGTTTCGGTTAGAAGGATATTGTAGCCAGAGTATTCATTAGGCATATTGAGACTTAGCATTATGTCTCAGGATGGCGAGAGCTGATTGCCAAACGTTGCTTTATAATTCAAGTTGTTCATTAGTTTTGCTACTGTTTATAAGCGTTCCTATAGCTTACCATCAAGTGAACGTCATGCTCGTCTCGCCATTCAGAGCAATAAAAAAAAACAGATAATGAAAGACTACTAGCGCCCTCTATAAAAAATAATTAGAAAAAACTACTAGCGCCCTCTAGTGACGAGTAGCAGTATTCCAGGTATGAATGTAAGGAATGCGGCAAGAGATACATAGACGAGCGCGCGATAGTGAGCCACTACAACGAGAAACACGGTACAGATGGCGCCACTGTGCAGAATAAATTCAAATGCAAGCTTGATGACTGCGGGTTCGAGACTCAGTGAGTTACTTATTTATTAATGTATTACGTATTTTTTTCTGTATCAGCCCATATACGTCCCACTGCAGGGCAGGAGCCTCCCCTACAATCAAGAGTACGATTGAGAGTAGTTAGGCCATATAATCTAATTACCGAAATAATTATGTTGTTTGCAGTTCGTATAGAAGTTTCATGTACCACAGATCGAAACACGAAACGTATCCGTGCAAATTATGCGACAAAGTTTACTCCAAGTGGATACAACTCAGATCTCACATATAGTAAGTATAAATATATGTTTTATCAAACGCATGCTTTCTTTTGACTATTATGTATTCTAATCTCCCGGCCTCTTTGAAGTAAAGTCAACTTAATGTCGGTTTTATTAAGGTATGTTTTGACAATCTTTATGCTAAGAGAAATAGGCTGGTCTTAGAGTCACGCTGACTGCGCGCTGACCGTCAGCGCTGACAGCTCAGCGCGTAGCTTTCGGTCGGGGGTCAGCGCTGACAACTACGCGTTGTTCTAAAATGCTCCTTAGAAGCTCATACATTTCAACTGTCAACGCTGACGGTCAGCGCGCGGTCAGCGTGACTCTAAAACCAGCCATAGGGTATATATAAAAAGTAATTCATTTAAAACGACTGCCTCGGTGGCGTAGTTGTACTAGGGTACGATTACAAAGCTGGGGTCTCTGAGTCGAATCCCGGGCTGAGCAAAGTAATATTGGATTTTCCTATTCAGTATCAGCCCAGAGTGAGGAATTTGTGCCCGATATGGCGATAGGCTCGCCACCTATCACATTGTGGGACGGAACATACAAGGCGAAATGCGGGTGTCCTGGCACCTCTGCCTACCCCTTCTGGGATATAGGTGTGAGTTTATGTATTTATGTATGGAATACATTTAAAAAGTAGTTATGCCAACGTTGGGGGTAGTTAGTGTCATAACAATTAAATATTTATACAAGGCCTATACACAGTTTATTAGTAAAGTATTGTATAAGTAGCTATTAGTATACAAACGTTAAACAATTGTTTAGTATATTTTTATTAGTAAGACTGTAAGACATTTGATGAACATATCACACCCTTAAAAATGCTGGAGGCTATTCGAGTAGAAGGTTTCAGGCTAAAAGTAACAAAATGTAAGTTTGTCATTTTTTGATCTACCACCCGGGTCGAAAAGCGGTTATCACTAGAGTTATTAGTTATCGTTTATTAGTAAGACCGTTAGAGAAGATCAGTATATCGTCAATAAAATTAACTGCAAATCCTGTCAGACCGTTCTTCCTTATAATATTTTCCAAAATTTAAAATTAAATCTATTTTAGTTATACATAACCACTACTGCTAACTGCTTATAGGTACATATATAATATGTATATAATATAAGTTTTTAATAAAGCTTAGTGAGCAAACCAGCGTTTACTGAACACTCGCTCAAATATTTTTTATTCCTACGAGTTATACCAGGTATATCAAGAGTGCTACCGAAAACGAAGCCGGGTGATAGTTTTAGTGACTACAAACACAATGTAACTAAAAATTTTGAAAAGAAACGCGACTATATTTTTTTATTATTTTTTAAATATCGTCGAGTTTGGGTGGTAAATCCATAGTTCTTGCTAAAATAATGATTTAAAGCCTTGCGTACTATAGCGTCCTTAAAAATAAAAGGATGTACACTATTATTCAAGAACAAACTATGTATTTACCACCCTAATACGACAATAGAAAAAAAAATAACAAAAAAACTTCGTCACAATTTTTTGCACAAAATTTAGTTGCATTGCGTCTGATGTCACTAAAACTACCACCCGGCTTCGTTTTCGGTAGCAGTCTTGATATGTCATGTATATATATTTTATATTGTTAAAAAAATATTGAAACATATATTTTATTGTTTAAGAATGTTTGTCTGGCAATTTGTTATATTAGGAATGCTTTATCAAAATAATACCAGTATATAATTATAATACCAGTATATAAAATAATATAATATGGATTCTCTATTGATTTGTAAAAATAAATTACTTTCCCATATCTAATATGGTTATTTGTTAATGATACCCATACATCAGCCTACAGTAGCAAGCCCCGTTAAGTATGAGAGTATGGCTGGTATGGCTGCACTAAGCAGTATCCCCCGTCCCCAGTGGCGTGCACAGACCCACACAGACCGCATTCCCTTGCGACAAGTGCGACAAGGTGTACAAGCAGCGCTGCGGGCTGCGCGCGCACGTGCAGTCCGCGCATGCGCACGCGCACCCCGCGCTCCCCGCGCCGCACTGCGCGCCCTGCGACATGCGCTTCCGCACGCGCAACAACCTCAAGCAGCATCTGCGACAACACTCCACGCATGTCACTGACGCGCACAGGAAGTATGCACTCGGCAACTGCAACTGTTGCAACTGCATGTCTTTAATCATTTATGAGCTTTTATTCACTTCGCCTGTATGTAACGGAATGTTTCAACCCGATTTTTAAGAAATTCAAATCAGTATTATTCATTATCCGAGACCGATTATAATATTATGTATTATTTAATACACAATCTTCAAAAATTTAACTTTTTTGAAAAACTATAAATGTTTACTCGAGCACCTCGCGCTTTATAAAAAAGAAATGTATGTATTTTACTCCATTTTCTAATCTTAATTATTTTTCACTTTTTTCGGAAACTTATCTAAGCCATAAAAGACTCCTACCTCGTATCACAGATTGAGCAAAAGCGTTGAAAATTAAAACCATGGTTTTTGACTAAAACTACCTAGCAGTTTTTTTTAAACTTAGTAAGTTACCTGGGGTGGTTATGAACATTTGGTTTAAATTAAATACTATGCGTTAATATCGTATACTGCACATTAAACAACGAGTGAAGTGTAGTTACTGTGTTTTTATGAAAAACAATAATATTATAATATTGTCAGGTACATGTGTGACAACTGCGGCGCTTGCTTCATAACCAAATCGAATCTGAAGGGCCACATAGAATGGGTGCATCTCAAGAAATCAGACTTCCAATGTCCACAGTGTTCTAAGGTACGTAAGACTAATCATTATAATACAATGAAGGTGTTCCTATTATGTATACAAAGGGGAAATATAATTTACTTAATTTTCTCATGTAATTCTGAAATAAAATTATTATATATATCAAGACCGCGACCGAAAACGAAGCCATGGAAGTTTTAGTGACTCGAGACATAAAGCAACTAAATATTTCGCATAAAAATGCGTAATTATTTTTGTTCTGTTTTAAATATCATCTTGCTTGGGTGGTTAATACATAGTCCTTGCTAAAATAATAATTTAAAACCTTGCGTACCAGAACGTCTTTTAAGATTACTTATTGTCTTAGGAAAAACTATGTATTTAACACCCAAAAACGACGAAAAAATAAATCGTTGTATTTTGTCTGAAGTCACTATAAGTACCACTTGGCTTCAATTTCGGTCGCACTCTGGATACAATCTGTTTAAAATTAATTGATAATTTTATGTTGAACATAACCATTAATATCCAATTTATTACGTAATTTATATAATTATGTAATTGATAAAAGGGATATTTATATTTTTTATATGCCAAAGATAAGAATTATTATGTTTTTCTAAATCCAAACGAATAAATATTAACGATTATGTAGATGGTGAAAACAGCCCGCTCTCTGAAGAACCACATCGCGTTCGTGCACGAGAAGAAGCAGCTGCCGCGGGACAAGATGTGCGACTACTGCGGGAAGGGGTTCACGGTAAGCGATATCTGTTTTTTTATATATTTTGTATGCTATACAGTATCACTGAATTTTATGAAGTTCATTTGTTGGTAAATAGTGTTGGTGACCCAAAAAAACCTTTGAAATATGTCTATAAATTGTCTATAAATAAGGCAGTATGTGTATACTCGGGCTACAAAATACGATAAAGTTAGACTGTGTGGGTGCGTTTGTGCGTGTATTTAGCATGAACAATCCTAAGTTACCATAACACTTGTGTGTAGCTTTCACACTGGTTTCAGATGCGTCGCTGCCTGCAAGCTCACATCCGCACGCACACGGGCGAGCGTCCCTACTCGTGCGCCGACTGCGCCGCCACGTTCGCGCACTCCGCCTCGCTCTACAACCACCGCCGCCTCCTGCACAACCCGCACCGACAGCGCGCCCCACTCCACAACACCGCGGCAAACAAATAAATATATAAACTCATATACTGGCTTTCACTTCAAATAACTGTAACCGACGTGAAGCTATAACTCTTCTTTTAAATATCAATTAATAAATACACCCAACAGTCACATACATAATCTATATTGGGATCAATTAAGTCTTGTGTCGTATCAGATGTTACGAGAGTTTTTCGGTTTCAGAAACACTCAGATCCGAGACAAGTACTAGTGGGCATTATAAACATTTGTCTCGGTGCGAGGATCGAACCCGCGACCTCTCGTTTTACAGCTGGCGTCTAACAAACTGCGTTACGGAGGCTTTCATCATATCTTATCTGTTTTCCTTCCCAATTTGACTGATAAGTACATCATAAATGATACTAACACCCGTAGCTGACACCTATTGGATAATTAACCATTTTACGATTAATTTCGCACGTACTAAAGCCATCAAATGTTAAATAGTGTTGCGTATCGAATATATGACAACAATTGTCATCTATTATCATAATCTTGAACTATATCAACTTGCCCTAATTTTAACGCCGTCTGTTGAAAAAATAACGTATTTAGTACTTTGGCATTACTAGTGCCATCTGTTGCCAAATAGCACGTTCACCTAACATTTCCTAATGACGCCATCTGTTGTTCAAAAGATAAGGTATTTAGTACTTTAGCAATACTAGTGCTATCTGTTGCCAAATAGCACGTTCACCAAACATTTCCTAATAACGCCATCTGTTATGGAAAAGTTGAAATATATTCAACTGAACCAATACTAACGCCATCTGTTGTTGAAAAGATAACGTATTTAGTACTTTAGCATTACTAGTGCCATCTGTTGCCAAATAGCACGTTCACTTACACTTACTACTTACGCCATCTGTTATCAAAAAGTTTAAATATATTCACTTGAGCCAATACTACCGCCATCTGTTGTTGAAAAGATAACTATTTTGTATTTTAGCTTTACTAATGCCACCTGTTGTCGAATAGCACATCCATCATATTACTACTAACGTCATCTGTTATCGAATAGCTGGCAAAAGCACCGCATTAATGCCCTCTATTATCGAGCAATAAAACCACATCCTTGCTACTGGCGCCATCTGTTATCCAAAATTTAATAATATTCACCTTAAACGTCATTAACGCCATCTATTATAGAGTAGCGAGACTCAATTACACATTTATTTCTACTATACGTATACATTTAGAAGAAAACCAGATAGTCTAAGATCCCGCCATACATCGACCTTCACCGAGATGTTTATTTGATGAAACCTATTTTATATGCAATTTAATATGTCAATAAATATATTGTATATGGGTTGCCTTGCAAATTTCAGTCCAGAATACGATTAATTAATTATTAAAATAAAAAAATTTTTTTTACACATTTCACCTGTTTGATTATTAAACAAATTCTATACCAATCGAAAGTATGAAACCCATAGAATATGTAAACGTTAGGTTGCCTATTTTTTTCCGGTCACAACCCTCAGGTTGCCAGGTATAAACAGGTAAATCGCTACTAGCATTTTGCGCCGGTCTGATTATTGAATGGAAATTAAATGAAAATAAAGATCATTTTATTATGAACACGGTGGTATAGGGTTGCCTGCGAAAAATCAGTCCCGAATTGCGGTTGTCGAATTTAGAAAAGTGAAATATTGCTCCGAGTGACACATCATAGCAGCTGTTCGAAGTCCGCTCATAAAGAAAGAGGGTGCGCATGCTATTTATTCTTGAGAATGAAAAGGACAGCGATAGACTCGTATATGCTGTGTTCTGTGTTACCTGGCAACCTGAGGGTTGTGACCGGAAAAAAATAGGCAACCTAACGTTTACATATTCTATGGGTTTCATACTTTCGATTGGTATAGAATTTGTTTAATAATCAAACAGGTGAAATGTGTAAAAAATATTTTTTTTTTAATAATTAATTAATCGTATTCTGGACTGAAATTTGCAAGGCAACCCATATACAATATATTTATTGACATATTAAATTGCATATAAAATAGGTTTCATCAAATAAACATCTCGGTGAAGGTCGATGTATGGCGGGATCCTATACTAAGAGATTTCTACTATTGCCATTTGTTCGTGAAAAGATAAAATAAGATATCATGTACAGGCATACTAATGCCACCTGTTGTCTATTCATAGAAATGTATAAAGATTGCGTCCGAGACGCAGTTGGTTAGATGATGGTTGTGCAACGAGAGGCCGTCGGTTCGATACCCGCACCCAGATATTTATTATTTGTGAGCTTATTTATAGATTATAAGTTAAATACTTCTAATCCCAACTTTTCTCTAAAAGTAAAATTGGCTGGTTTATAAATTTAATTAATCTTTAATTATGAAAACATCTTTATCTTTATTATTACTGTAAACTTCTCCAAAAAAAGAATTCAAAAAGGCATTGAGATAATATACTAGAGGGGATACTGCGAACAAAATGTTTGTCTCAAAATGAAGGGTACATTCTATTTCTGTCTCTGTCACGCTTATGAAGTAACATATCTTCCCTCTTGCTTCAATGTGTACCCGTGTGCACGCGCCATACGCAGAAATGTTGTTCCCGATGTCCACTCTAGTATAAAACCTCAATGCAAAAAGGATAGAAAATACAAAAATGTGTGTATGTGAAGACATAAAAACAATCGATAGTCTTATCTCAAACTGGTGATGTCTTCCAAACTTGAAATGGTTTAAATTGATCAGAAATATGAAAGAAATGGGTGATGAAAGCAACTCACAACCAGTGGCGGCGTAAAGGGGGGGCGGGGGGGGCGGTCCGCCCCGGGTACCAAGCACCAGGGGGTGCCAAAGACACCCACAGAAAGCACACAAAATCTACCTGTATCCAGAAATAACTACCAACCCTTGTATCTAGCTATTTGTATAATACTAATAGTATATTTTGAAGTATTTTAAATATAATGTCTCATTCTCTAAAATAATGAATTCTAAAATTCGGTAGCTGGGCCTCGTAGCGGATAAATTTGAGATTATCCGCTTGCACGAGTCTAGGAGCCACTTGCAGGGGCCTACATCACAGTTGATGGCGTGGAGGTCTCTATCATCTCCTGGTGAAGTATGTTAGAGTTGTCTTGTATAGTCGGTGGAATGTTCATGTCCTGCCATGAGCCTAAGATCGAAACTAGTCAAGGCAGCAGACGCATTCTCTAGCCTAGGGCTTCCCAAACTAAGCGTCACGAAGCCCTGGGGCGTCGCAGCATTGTCCCAGGGGCGATCGAGTCGAGTGAGCCAAACTGGAGCCCCGTTTTGGGAAGCTTTGCTCAGAAAAGCAAGCACATTCTTCCCATTATCAGTTAACCAAAAGTAAAATAAATTTCTTTCTTTTCTAATTAAAATTAAGAGTTTTTCTGAGAATCTATTATTAGGGGCTGGTCTGAGGGAATCGTAAAAAAAAAAAATTCTTAAGGGTTCAGCTTCGGGAGGTCCTGGTCTAACCAACTCAACTTCGAAGATTCTGGCACCCCTTACCAGAGGCTGTACGCGGGAGTTGTGCGATCGATGGCCTTTTACGGTTTCTTTCCGCTGTGTGCCATCATTATGAAAAAACACACTCTTTCGGAGTGCCCACTCTGGGGTGACGAGCGCAGAATACTTCATGCAGCCGCCAGAGTAGACCTCTCGCTCTCGGTCGTGATGCCCTCGATGGTCGAGATTGGCAAGGCTTGGCAAGCAAAACTCTCGTTCTGCGAGATCGTGATCTCGCAGAAGAATAGCACGAGACGGGATCCCGAGGTGAACGATCCCGCTCACTGCCACCTGCACAAAAGGGTTGCCGGGCAATAAATGACTGAACCGCTGCGCCGCGGCGCCTCTACCCTGTCGTAGAGTATGAGAATTTCGCCACGGTATTACCTAACCGTCATAAGAGGCGACATTACGCTGGGCTTGGCATACTGTGCAGGGGGCGGTGCGCCCTTACCTACAGCAACTTGGATATGAGCGACAGGGCGCATGGCCTCATCTTTGACGTAGACGACCTAAACATCTTTAACTGGCGCCGCGTTTTGAAACAGTCGCACCCTTCGAAAGAAGAAATCCGGCATACGGTCTGCCCAGCAACCTGTGTTCGTGGATTTCCGGCTTTCTGCACGGGCGTAGAATACGTGTAGTCGTCGACGGACACGCTTCGGCGCTCATGTCGGTAAATGCCGGAGTTCCACAGGGCTCGGTGCTGTCCCCCGCCTTGTTTATTCTGCATATCAATGACATGTTGTCGCTTGGCAACATTCATTGCTATGCAGATGACAGCACGGTCCATGGGCGATACCACTGCGGGCCTCCGGGTTGCCGAGTCGAAACTGTGAAGGGACGCGAAGATCTTGTCATTGGGCTCAACCGGACCTTGGATCTCATTTCTACATGGGGTTCCAGGAATATGCTTGAGTTCAATGCCAAGAAAACCCAGGTGTGTGCGTTCACGTGCAAAAAATCCCCGTTCTCTCCCCTCCCCATTCTTCAGGGTGCTCCCCTCTCAGTGCGGAATGACCTGAGTATCCTTGGTGTGGATATCCGCTGTGATCTCAATCCAAGGAATCACATCGAGGGCGTAATATCTGCCACATCACGCAGGGTTGGAGTCCAGAACAGGGTGCGTCGGTTTTTCACGCCCGGTCAGCTTTATCGCTTGTATAAAGCGCAGGTCCGGCCGGGTATGGAGTACTGTTCGCACCTCTGGGATGGATCCGCCCAGTACCTGCTCGATGCCTTGGATGGATTGCAGCGGCGGGCCATCCGCATTGTGAATGATGCAGACGTTACGAGCAACTTAGAGTCGCTACAACTCCGGAGAGATGTCGCCTCTCTAAGCGTGTTCTACCGCCTGTATCACGGTGAGTGCTCTGAAGAATTGTTCAACTTGCTCCCCTCCTCTCCATTCCTAACCAGAACCACGCGTGCTGGCTTGCGAAGCCATAGCTTGATGGTCCACACCATCCCGGCGCGAACCAAACTGTTCTGAAATTCTTTTTTGTGCTGCACCGTCAGGCTGTGGAATTGTTTGCCGTCTCACGTGTTCCCTCCTTCCTATAATCCTGGGTCTTTCCGCCATAGTGTGAAAAGGCATCTTAGCAGGCTAGCATAATTGTATCTATTGGCATGGGACTGCCGTCCGATGCCAATGGATACTCTGCCTGGGTGGCATTTGCGCTCACCATCAGGCGCAATGCGGCTATTATGCCGGGCAAGAATTAAAAAAAAAAACATCCAGTAATGATTTTCTAGAGGACGCTGAGGCCATGCGCTTCTCGCCTTGTGATGTTTGGGGCCGCCCATAATGCGTGTGACGGTCATCCAAGGAATTTAGTCGGTATGCTAGCGGAGGTTTTGTGAGGGACCCGGCTCGGCCAAAACATCCCTAACGTGCCAGGCTGGAAGGCCAGTGACACTAACATACAGTTCCAGCCGCCTCCGTGCCACCCAAAGAAGAGCACAATAGCTTTCCTCCGATAAAAGTCAGATTTGATAAGTGCACGATCTCGAGTATCCGCTGTAAGCTTGTTTAGTATTGGGTGTTATGTTTATGTAGGGGTGCTCAATACAAAACCGCCCCGGGTGCCAACCTACCTTACGCCGCCACTGCTCACAACGTAAGAAAGAAAGAAGTTACTATACATTGTTCTTAAGCTTAATACACAAAATAAACAGCAATATTCATAAACATAAAAAATAAAAAAATTAACATAAAATACCTACATAAAATATAATAACTGACGCATAGGCTTATGTATTAGTATGCAATATACATAGTACATAGACGAACTTCGCAAACCAAAATTCACACAGAGGCATTACGAAAGCAAGCCAAAAGATAATCCAGTTCAAAGTTAAGAGCGTTTATACCCTGCACACGCTTTTTGGCTTAAAAACAGGACTTTTCAAATGAGTTAATAGCCACCAATAAACAATTTAAAGGAAAAATAATTATTACTAATTTTAGAAAAGGTTGTCATCTAGGGATTTTGGTGGAAAACATTATAGATTGATGGATAATTTGTGAGTACTATACGGATTACTGAACACAAGTTTCGTTATTTAGGCTTTAAATGGCAATTTAGAAGCTTAAGATATCCGAAACCACTAAATATAAGATGAAAATAAAAATATTATCAGACTAATAAGACCCTTATGGAGGGATTTTGCTGAGAAAAATAATCTTTTTGTGTTTAGTTCCTGAAAAATAAAAAATTAAACAATGCGAGATTATTCAGAAACTCTCGTCAAGAACATATTTTTTTTCACCAACTTATCGTACATAATTTTTTATAGCAATTGCATATTACAATAGAAGAACATCTTATCAATAAATTACCATTTTTATATTTCAACAAAATTAGTTTTCATGTTTTCTACTAATATTTTAAAAACCACTATAAAACACGCTGTCCGACGTGGATCAAATCAGACCGCCGCAAGGCCTTCTAGAGGGAGGACATATCGCTCGTCGCTCCGGCCTGGCTGCAGTCGATTATGCCGCGCGTAGTAAAAATAGCCACGCGCGGAATGCGATTACCACATCTTAGTACTTTGGTAGTAAAATATTAAATTATTTTTATTACCTACTATGATACCTAATGATTTTGTGGTGAGTATAAATTATGTTTCAGGTAATATAATGGGATGTAATTCCGAGGCTAAATTATGTTATATATTGTAATATAAAATTAAATATATTTCGTAATTGTAAGGGGTTGTAAGGCCCCTAACACTATTTATGTGTTCGAACACGAAATGATTAATAAAACGTCCGTAGTGTATACTGATTGAACACTGATTTGAATGCAACTTAACAATGTAATAATAACGAAAATATGATTCGTATCCAAAATTTGTATTATTCTTTGCTTGCACAGTAATATTTGTCTACTTATAATGCAAATAAAATATTTTTATGATATTATATTACAGTTACATTTCAATTGAATATTTGAAGCGCACGGATCAAAGTTGTTTGAGCCGATTGTATAGCGAGCCGACGCGGCAGCTCTACGCACACAGCTTTGGTCGCTTATGTGTGCGTGAAATTAACGAAGAAATACCTATAGTTGACTTTGCGCGCAAGGTGTATACGCTCTTAAGAGCGTTTATACCCTGCACGCGCTTTTTGGCTTAAAAACAGGACTTTTCAAATGAGTTAATAGCCACCAATAAACAATTTAAAGGAAAAATAATTAGTACTAATTTTAGAAAAGGTTGTCATCTAGGGATTTTGGTGGAAAACATTATAGATTGATGGATAATTTGTGAGTACTATACGGATTACTGAACACAAGTTTCGTTATTTAGGCTTTAAATGGCAATTTAGAAGCTTAAGATATCCGAAACCACTAAATATAAGATGAAAATAAAAATATTATCAGACTAATAAGACCCTTATGGAGGGATTTTGCTGAGAAAAATAATCTTTTTGTGTTTAGTTCCTGAAAAATAAAAATTTAAACAATGCGAAATTATTCAGAAACTCTCGTCAAGAACATATTTTTTTTCACCAACTTATCGTACATAATTTTTTATAGCAATTGCATATTATAATAGAAGAACATGTTATCAATAAATTACCATTTTTATATTTCAACAAAATTAGTTTTCATGTTTTCTACTAATATTTTAAAAACCACTATAAAACACGCTGTCCGACGTGGATCAAATCAGACCGCCGCAAGGCCTTCTAGAGGGAGGACGTATCGCTCGTCGCTCCGGCCTGGCTGCAGTCGATTATGCCGCGCGTAGTAAAAATAGCCACGCGCGGAATGCGATTACCACATCTTAGTACTTTGGTAGTAAAATATTTAATTATTTTTATTACCTACAATGATTTTGTAGTGAGTATAAATTATGTTTCAGGTAATATAATGGGATGTAATTCCGAGGCTAAATTATGTTATGTATTGTAATATAAAATTAAATATATTTCGTAATTGTAAGGGGTTGTAAGGCCCCTAACACTATTTATGTGTTCGAACACGAAATGATTAATAAAACGTCCGTAGTGTCTACTGATTGAACATTGATTTGAATGCAACTTAACAATGTAATAATAACGAAAATATGATTAGTATCCAAAATTTGTATTATTCTTTGCTTGCACAGTAATATTTGTCTACTTATAATGCAAATAAAATATTTTTATGATATTATATTACAGTTACATTTCAATTGAATATTTGAAGCGCACGGATCAAAGTTGTTTGAGCCGATTGTATAGCGAGCCGACGCGGCAGCTCTACGCACACAGCTTTGGTCGCTTATGTGTGCGTGAAATTAACGAAGAAATACCTATAGTTGACTTCGCGCGCAAGGTGTATACGCTCTTAAATACAGTCTCGTGTCGGTATCCGTACGAAGCGAACGTGTTATCTTTGTTTACGTCGTACGGAGCGTGCGGCGTCGCCGCACGCCTTTTGTTCTAGCGGACCGTCATTATCGGCGGGCGACTACCTGCGCGCACGGTCACTAAGAAATTAGTAACCGGGCATTAATACGCCTTGAGTGTTAGTTTATAACTATAATGGAAGAATATATGCATGTGGAAAGCAACAGTATCATTTCGAGAAGCAGCTCGCTAAGCGAACAGGAGATGTTAGAGGAAAATGAAGATATTATAAAGCTGACGAAGCAGGAGGAGAACCAAATAAGACCAGAAAAACGGATAAGGTCGGAAGATGAAAGTGACTGGACGTTAGTTAAAGGGAAAGATAAAAAATTAAAAGCTGATATTGAAATCTATATTTCTTGCAATGAACAAATGCCAAAACAATTTGCACTAGCAAAACTTTTGAAGGAGAACGGAATCTGTGATATAGAAAGAGTTAAATACATAAACCCATTTAGAGTGCGAATAGATTTACAGACGAATAGTACGGCACAGAAATTGGAACAATGCAAAAATTTATTAGACAAAGGATGGAAAATACAGAGAGCGTGGGAAACAAATATGTCTTTTGGCGTTATTAGAAACGTGGACCTGGATATGTCAGATGATGACATACAGAAGCAGTTGACTTGCCCTGAGTCCGTTGAACTAGTTTCAGTTTTTCGTCTTAAGCGACGAAGTCACACAGAGGGTTGGCTAAGAAGTGAATCCGTCAGATTGGGTTTTAAAGGCTCACGCTTACCGGCCTATGTTTTCGTAGAAGGATTAAGAATTAAAGTGGACCCATATATTTTTCCGGTGTCGCAATGTTCTCGTTGCTGGAGATTGGGACACATGACTAAGAGGTGTCCCTCAACTAAAATAATATGTCCAAAATGTGGAGGGCATCATGCTAATTGCGATACTACAACTTTTAAATGTGTTAACTGCCAAGGTAACCATATGGCTTTAGCCAAGATATGCCCAGCATTCATTAAAGAAAAACGACTCCGTGATTTAATGGCCGAATATAATTGTACATACAGAAGGGCATTAACTTTGTATGTTGCTCCGGATACACAGGTTGAACAGAGAAAAAGTGTTAACGAACCATATTCGACAACATCGGTTTCATTCCCACCTCTTATAAAAACGGATCCAATCAGTAAGCGAGATGAATCGTCACAAAAATTCAGCCAAACAACGGTTACTATTCATGACGAGGAACGTGCATCCGTATGGTCTTCAAGGAAGTCTTGGCGTGGTAAAGAGACAGATACATTCGAGTTTGGTTCACAATCGCAGACAGAACCTCAAAATATTCCTAAGCAGCAAAAGCAAGAAAAAGAAGTTAACTTCAGTGAGCTTCTTAGCCGGTTGCATGAAATTATATTTATGAAACAAGCATCAATACAATATAAAGTTAAGAGTTTTGTTAGGTGTTGCATAGAATGGTTGGTCTTAGTGGTTACAGAAAATATATCAGATTGGCCTATGTTGAAGCAAATTCTAAACCTTTTAATAAATAATGGATAGGTATCATAAGAAATATATCGATTTAAATATTCTTCAATGGAATGCTCAAAGCTTAAGGCCAAAATTATCATCTTTTGAATGTATGTTATTTCAAGAAAAAATACATATTGCCGCCATAAGCGAAACCTGGTTGGAGTGTAACAGTAATCTCAAGATAGCCCATTATAATATTTACAGAAAAGACAGACATGACGGGTATGGTGGTGTAGCATTATTAGTTCATAAATCTGTCCAGTCTCAACCACATGTTATTACATTAACGAATCCGGGTATAGAGTTAGTGAGTATAAAAGTTCAAAACTGTAACGAAATTAAATTTATCGTAGCTGTATATTGCGCACCTTCAGTACGTACTGTACGCCAAGACTGGGATACTTTATTTTCTTTATTTCAAAATAAAACAATTTTTTTAGGGGATTTTAATGGTCATCACAGGTGTTGGTCGTCCAAAGTAGATTTTAGAGGTACCCAAATATTAGACGCCTCCTTAGACAATCACATTGTTACTTTAAATAGCGGTGAACCAACTCGTTTGCGTCTCGTCAATGGCATCCAACAACGTTCTTCTCCTGATATATCAATGGTCTCATCCGACATAGCCTTAAATTTTACCTGGAATATACTCAATGAAACTTTGGGCAGCGACCACCTTGTCATTAAAATAACGACAAATTTTACTGTTATATCAGATCCTATTTGTAGAAGAAACTATAAGAAAGCAGATTGGTATAGTTAAAGCGAATTGTTAAAAAATATTTTTTCAAAATTTCCTATTTTTTTTTTTTTTTTTTTTCATTTATTGTACACAAAAGAAAATTATACATAAATCATAACATGAACAGCATCAATTAAACCACTAAGGTTTATACCAGAGCTGACACGAGTTAACAACAGCACAATACTTAATAATTAATCTTATTTCGCATGATGATCTACAGGTGCAATATGATCATTTTATTGAGTATATGAATATAGCCGCCGATATTCATATTCCTTACATCCGATTTAATACCAACCCTGATACAACTTTTAAACCTAAACCATATTGGAATAGTGAATTGTCTCAATTGGTGGCGAAACGTAGACTAGCTCTGTCCAAATTTCGACGCAATCCCACTCCATGCAATCTGGATGCTCTTCATAATAATATAATTTATACCCATAAATCGATACGAAAAGCGAAAAACATTAGTTGGCAAAAGTTTTGTTCATCCATAGATGAAGCTAGTTCACAAGCCGAAATATGGCATAAAATGAGATGGTTTAAAGGTTTCCGAAATCCTAATCGATGTTCCGATAGTCGTCAATTAAATAACCTTTTAATAAGCCTGACACCTGACTATGTTTGCCCTCGCGATCCCTGCATTAAATCAACTAACTTGCAGCTAGAGGTACCAATAAGTGAACAAGAACTTCATTGCAGTATACGCAATAAAGATACGTCACCTGGTTGCGACCAAATATCATATTCAATGATTAAAAATCTACCTAATAATGCTAAATCATTTCTATTATTGTTATATAATAAAATTTACTCTTCCGGTGTGATCCCAAAACAGTGGCGCGATATTTCAATTTATCCTATACCAAAACCAGGGCGGGATCATCAAGCATTTTCTTCTCTCAGACCCATATCAATGATGTCGTGCTTGTGTAAAGTCTTTCACAGTATATTAGGTAAGCGTCTAGAATGGTTCATAGAATACAATAAAATATTATCGCCATATACGACGGGTTTTCGAAAAAATCGATCTACTTTAGACAATCTTGTATCTCTAGTTTCCCGAATTCAAAATGGGTTTTCTAACAATTTATCTACAGTCGGATGCTTTCTGGA
Organism: Hyles euphorbiae; assembly: GCA_023078785.2. Lineage (NCBI taxonomy): Eukaryota > Metazoa > Arthropoda > Insecta > Lepidoptera > Sphingidae > Hyles > Hyles euphorbiae. Next base: position 4,011,348 of record CM041054.1, read on the forward strand.
TATAGATAATGCCTATAATAACGTTAACATTAATGTTTTAATTAATATAATGGATGAGATGGGAGTTGGATTACAAATATGCCGTTATTTTTGGAACTATTTAAAAGAAAGGAATTTAAAAATGTTAGTTAACAAGACATATATATGCAGACGTACGGGATTGGGGCTAGCTCAGGGAGATCCTATTTCACCTCTACTTTTTAATATTGCAACATATAAGATTTGTAGACATGTTACCACGCATCCGGAAATATTTGTGTCGCAATACGCCGACGATTTCGTCTTTTACACGGTGAATAGAATGGATAATTCTTTTACTGTCAAAGCAGTTCGGTTGTGGAACGCGCTTCCTGTTGTGGTGAGGCAGGCGCAAACGCTGTCGTCATTTAAAAAACTGATTAAAGAGCACTACCTTTCCCTTTAAAGCAGACTTCACTATTACTTCTTTTTCATTAAATCATTTGGAAATTGTAGTATATTATAATTTATGTATGATTTTGTATTATTTAATTTTATGTATGTATGTATATATATTTATGTATGTATATATATGGATATGTATATGTATATTAGTAATTATGTTTAAGTAGTATTATTATTTAGCTTGAAGTAATTCTTTATTTGTTACACTGCCCTCTCTCCCTCTCCTTCATTTAAATCCATCCCATGGTTCATGGTTGTCTGTAAGATATTGCTGTTGAGCGATAAGACCGCCATTTGTACTCTTTGTTATTATTATTTCTGTTAAGCTATGTTCTTGTTAAGTTTGTGTACAATAAAGATTTAAATAAATAAATAAATTAATATAAGTGTAAAAAATTTACAAACGGTGCTATGTGGTATCGTTAACCTTCTGTTAGAAATTGGTTTAGAGATTTCAACAACAAAAACTAAGATATGCATATTTAAAAGAGGATACAAGGACGTTCCTATGAGAATAACCATAGAGGGCGTTGAATTGCAAGTTGTAGATAAAATTAAATACTTAGGTATTTGGTTGGATCGATCTTTGAAATGGTCGAAACATGTTCATGAGTTAGAAATTAAATGTTCAAATTTTTTTAATTTGTTTAAGATCTTAGCAGGCTCTGGCTGGGGAGTCCATCCCACACATTTAAGAAAACTATACATTTCCTTGATGCGTAGCCGTTTAGACTATGCCAGTTTTCTGTACGACAATGGTAATAAAAGTAGTTTAAGTAAATTGGACAAGTTACAAAATCAATGCTTACGGATTATTGGAGGATTTATAAAGAGCACTCCAGTTCATGTAATGGAGTACGAGTTGCATCTCCCTCCGCTACGTTTGAGGCGACGATATTTAGCCGGAAAGTACTGGCTTAAAGCAAAGTCTTTCACAGAGAGTGGAACTATTGATATAATTGACAGTTTGGCAACCTCTTGTAAACATCTATATTGGAGATGTAAAACCAAGCCTGTGATGGGGTTAATTCATGAATCCCTTAAAACAAATAACATACATTCAACCTCTCAATTGGAGCAATTTTCATTGGATACTTGGGTTAGTAACATAGATACAAAATATATCAAATCTTCTATTAAATGTGTGTCAAAATCCAAACATCAATATAGTCCAAATAGTTTAAAAATTCTATGTAATAAGTATCTTACTACTCACTACTCAAATTTCTATTCAATTTACACGGATGGCTCAAAAGATGGACAACATTTCGGTATGGCAGTATTTGATCCTCAGACCAATACGTCGATAAAATTTAGATAAAATGGTAATGTTTCAATCATGTACATTGAATTAATGGCAATCTTAGAGGCTGTTTCATATGTCGAGTCTTTTAGTAGTGGTAGCTTTGTTATACTGACGGACTCAAAGAGTGCGTTACAGCATTTGGCTCGTTGCACCTCGACTCTTCGAGGAGCATCGATAGCCTATACCATATTAGACTCCATTAGGGAACTTCAAAAAAAGAATGTTAAATTAATTCTACAATGGGTTCCCTCCCATATCGGATTGTCAGGAAATGAAATGGTAGACCATCTTGCCAAGGAAGCGATAACAGACGGAGACCATGTGAATTGTTTACCGCGATATACAGACCTTATCTCTTTCGTTCGGAATGACTGCCTAAAGTTGTGGAAAGAATCTTTTGATGAGAGATCCCTACATAAAGGTATATGGTATAAAACCATTCAGCCTGATCTCAATCGTAAGCCATGGTTCATCAATTGTAAATTGACTAGGAATAAAGTAGTGATGGCTTTCAGGCTTCGATCTGGACACATGCCTCTGAATAATTTTGCATTTCTTATGAAAAAGATAGACTCACCAAACTGTGTTGTATGTGGCAACATTGAGGATGTAATACATGTTTTAACGGAATGTGTTCGGACCGAGGCCGAAACGGTCTCGTTTAATTTTAAATTTAATCTTAATATAAGCGAAACAGGCGTATGTAATTCGATTTTAGCAACCCCTTTGGCCGAAGAGGCTATCATGTTATATAATATTGCATGTAGCTATATTAAGCGTCGATAAATTATGAGTGCTCCTATGAGGGTGGCATGTTATATTGTTAACAAAACCCTCTATAAATCAATAAAGATTAAAAAAAAAAAAAAGTTAAATACATCAAGCCAACTCACCGACGTCCCGTTCTTGAAACTGGATAGTTGGTGCTTACGACGTTCTTGGCTATAAACCACTATAGACTCACTAAACACCAAGCACCAGGAGAGGTTACTCTATACTCCGACACGAACTTCGATTGTTGGGATTCGGACATTCAACGTCCACATCTAAGATAAAAGTTATCCACTTCTAAAAATCAATATTCTTCTTTTTGAACTTATCATTCACGCCGAATTTAGTAGACGTGACGGTTACGTCGTACAATAAAGGATTCGAACATTTTGTAAAGTATTTAGGCATATTCATACGGTGTTCGAAAATTCGTCGTCGTGTCGGAATATAGAGTAACCCCAGATAGTCCAAGATACACGAACGAGTCACGCAAATATACAGCTCAGCGGTGGAGCGAGCGCTATAAGTCGCGAAGCGCACACGAAACTCCATACAAAATCACAATCGAGAGACAAGCGACAAACTACCCTGCACTGAATTATATTTTCGATAAAATTATACGAATACTAAAACTATATTATTGTGAATTTATATGATTTTTTTTATTGCAGTGAATGGCGAGACGAGCATGCCGTTCGCCTGGTGGTAAGCGATGCGACCGCTCATGAACAGTAGCAGAACCAAACATCACCATGGATTACAAAGCATGATTGGCATTCCACTGCGCTCGCCATCCTGAGACATAAGATGTTAAGTCTCAATATGTCCAGTAGTTACTCTGGCTTCAATGTCCTTCAATCCGAAACACAACAGTGCATTTGAACTGCTGTTCGACGGGAGAAATAGACATTGCGGTGGTACCCACCCAGGCAGCCTCTCACATATGAGAGACCTACCACCAGTACCATACATGATATATACGTATACACGATTTTAAACAATTATATCCAATTGTAACATTTAATTCAAATAATAAATGCTTTAAGTACCTACTATGTTATTTACTAAAGAAAAAAACAAAAGAAATAGTAATGTAAAGAAAATACACAATTAAAAAGAGTAGGTTATAACTATTTCGAGATACTTTCTCAAAATTGTAAGCTACCTACATAGGTCGACAAAGTCCTTGTGAAGGTTGGGCAATCTTCTAGACATTACCATGAAGATTTCATTTGCGTAAACTCTCCTTGTGCCAGCTGCTATTTCCAAGGGCTCCTGTTGGCTACTGCTTGATGTCATGTTATTCATCCTTTTGATGCGACATCAACTGAACACTGTGACACTCGAGGTCAACAATTTGCCAGTAGTTAGGACAGGGTGGAAAATGAAAACAAAAGATGTAGCGAGTCTCACTGCGACCCTGTATGAGACTGTTTATTTGACAGTACAAATTGTGATTTTATATTAAGGTGATACGTTTCGGTTTCGTTTTATTTTTTACCTCGTACATATTTATTGTTTAATTGTTTTTTAGAAATGTGGACAATATGTTTTACGCAAAAGTTATAAAGTTTAAGTTTTTATGTATTTTTTTTTTGCCTCGTATATATTTTAGGTCCAGCTGAAAACCAGCGCCGTAGCTCAGGCTGCGGCAATAAGCTGAGCTGGAACCTTTTTGGTTTAGGGAGCATATATTGTTTTAGTTGTTTTTTATGTTAATTTGTTTTTTGTTATGTTTTGACTTTATTTAAATTGTGTTACTTTCTCTAAACCAAATAAACGTTTATTATTATTATTATTATACGTGCCTAATAATTGCTAAATCATTTGATATTGACATTTTGCTAAATCAGATCAAACATTATCTGTTAACGTGCGTGCATGAAATTATATGCTGGCACATCCTCCCCATCCTTGAGTATACCGATGTCAACTATCTAGACCTCACCGAGGACCAACTTAATAAGCATGAGCGTCACATTAATTTCTACATCAGATTCATGTTTGGTCTACACAAATATGACCCCGTTTCTGAATTTCATACCAAGCTTAAGTTTGCATCCGGTTTCGCCAGAATGTTCATGTTCTTTCATTACTGTACAATATTTTGTTTAATACTCTCACGCATGCTTGTTTTAAGCAATTAACCTCATATTGTAATCTTTAAAATTCAATATGTAGTAATTTAATGAAAGTACACAATCTTTGAACTCTTATATTCAAAATATGCAGATCACATACATCACAAATACAAAATATAAATTCCTCTCCCCGCTAGATGTCGCTATTCAACTTCGACCAACTCGACATTCTTCTTCTGTGGGTATATTTTGTGGACCCGCTTCTTGTGGGTGTATAGGGACGCGCTCTGTCTGAACGTGGAGCCGCATATTTCGCACGACAGAGGGCGCTCTCCAGTGTGAATGAATTCGTGTTCGCGAAGACCTTTTTTGTCCTGCAATAAAATGTTATTTGTAATGACTACCATATTTAAACATGAAACATACATTACCATAAAGTAGTAATTAATACTTTAAATAACATACTAATAAGAAATTATATAAATAAATCAAAATAATTATAAGTAAATTCACTTAAATTTACAGTGGTCGGGAATTCAAATACTAGGACACACCTCTGACTTTTCGTAGTCATGTGTGTATTTATAGTCAATCACCACGCACTGTAACAGTGAAGGAAAACATCGTTAGGAAACATGCATACCATAGCGATTTGTAAAAAAAGCGTGGTGGACTATATCGCCTAAACTTAAGGCCGCGGGTTCAGTCCCAAAACCGAGAAAAATATTTAAATTATTTGGTCGTATCTCTTACCATCAGGTGAACGACAAGCTCATCTCGACTCATTGCCATAAAAAAAGCCTTCTTATGCAATTGGTGTATCTAAAGAACAGGGCCGAAATTGCTAATAGAAGTACCTTAGAGTTTTGATGATCGGTGAGTGAGTGACAAAATTAAGAAACTTTGATTAGTTATCATTCTTAAACTACTGGTTCAAATTGAAGCTAATTTGAAATATACAGTATTAATACAATGCCTGCTTGGTTACTGAAAATTCAGGCTTCTAGTTTTATCCACAACGAAGTTATAGGGGGTTGAAAATGGCTTGAACTGCTTTGAGAAAAACATTTTACGGCTGTGCTTTTTTTGCTTTACTTGGCGGGACACTGCCGTGTACCCAGAGGTGCAGGGAGCAAAAAATTTTAACTACAGCATGACAAAAACACAGTGGTGCGCCAAAAGATTGTAGAATATGAATAACTACTTGAACGTCCAAATATAACCTGTTTCTATTAACATTAAAGCAAATATTGACAAGTGTCTAGATAGGAGAGGATATTAAAGAACATAAATATGTTTATTAATTTATGTTTATTTTTTTAATTCTTTATTGTACACAATAAAAAGGAATAACAGTTTAGAGATAATACAAAACAACAAAGTACAAATGGCGGTCTTATCGCTCTAAGGCAATTTCTACCAGACAACCATGGGATGGATATATGAGCAGGAAAATAGATAGGGCAGTGTAAAATAAAGATAACGAAAGATATAAATATAATTATGAAGATATAAATATAATTATATACGCACCCGGAATGTGCGTCCGCACTGCTGGCAGACCTTGTCCCGCGCGCTCTCCGCCACGCGCTGGTGCGCGCGACGCACGTGACGAGTGATGCAGCGACGCGTCGCCAACGCCTAGCGTGCATACATACATGTAGCAACACTGCTATATAGTGATGGAATAAATAGCAATCGCAAATAGCAAGTCAAGTCGATGATAACATTTCACAAGTTACATAAATTAGCTAGTGACACACTTTTACTAGCGACAAGTCTCTCATATATGAGTGGATACCTGGGTAGATGCCACCTCAATATCCATATCTCCCGCCGAACACAAGTGAACAAACACTCTTGTGTTTCGGTTTAAAAGACATTGCAGTCAGAGTAACTACTGGACACATCGATACTTAACATCTTTGTCTCGGGATGGCGACAGATACATGACATATATGTCCAGTAGTTACTCTGACTACAATGTCCTTCAATCCGAAACACAACAGTGCATTTACACTGCTGTTTCACGGGAGAAATAGACATTGCGGTGGTACCTACCCAGGTGGCCTCTCACATATGAGAGACCTACCGCCAGTAAATGTTTCATATTCAGTCATTTTTTGATCTACCTCCCGGCTCGGCAAGCGGTTCATCAGAGAAGAACGGGCAGGAAACTCTAGTGTTGCTTTTTTCAAAACTAGTTTACAATGTAGTGATTATTATGTGTGACTATTCTATAACTAATCTGTGACTGCTAGAGGTTGTAAAATGCTCCCAAGTCGAGTGAATCGTGGCAAATGAGCTAATCATCCCTTACCTTCCCGCAGACGGGGCACTTGTGTTGCGTCCTGGCGAGGTGATGGTAGTTGACGTGGTCGCGCAACTCGCCGCGGGAACGGTAGCCCTTGTCGCACATCGAACACTTGTACCTGCACACATACACTAGTGTTGGAATAAATAGCTATAGCAATAGCAGTTGCAAATAGCAATTAGCATGTGAAGTCTATAATCAAATTTCGTATGTTACACAGGGTATATCAAGATTGTTACTGAAAACCAAGGCGTGTGGATTTTTATATTACGTTCGATGTATTTCGTTTTTGATTTGTGATATGTTAATTTTTTTTTCATGTAAAGTTTCTGTAACCATTCTGTTTTTTTCCACTATAATTTTTTCTGCAATTTCTTATTATTTTTTTGTCTAACATTTTTTCCTCTTTTGCAACCACAACTTATTTTTATTCCTTTTTTATAATTACTTTTCACACAACTCATATTGTTTTACACCCCCTCTACCCCCTCCCCTTCCCTCCCCCTACTCACTTGTGCACGTCCCGCGCGGCGTGCGCGCGGCTGTACTTGAGGTGGTTCTCGTAGGAGGCGCGGCTCACGTACCGCGTGCCCCCCTCCTCCCCCCCTACTCACTTGTGCACGTCCCGCGCGGCGTGCGCGCGGCTGTACTTGAGGTGGTTCTCGTAGGAGGCGCGGCTCACGTACCGCGTGCCCCCCTCCTCCCCCCCTACTCACTTGTGCACGTCCCGCGCGGCGTGCGCGCGGCTGTACTTGAGGTGGTTCTCGTAGGAGGCGCGGCTCACGTACCGCGTGCCCCCCTCCTCCCCCCCTACTCACTTGTGCACGTCCCGCGCGGCGTGCGCGCGGCTGTACTTGAGGTGGTTCTCGTAGGAGGCGCGGCTCACGTACCGCGTGCCCCCCTCCTCCCCCCCTACTCACTTGTGCACGTCCCGCGCGGCGTGCGCGCGGCTGTACTTGAGGTGGTTCTCGTAGGAGGCGCGGCTCACGTACCGCGTGCCCCCCTCCTCCCCCCCTACTCACTTGTGCACGTCCCGCGCGGCGTGCGCGCGGCTGTACTTGAGGTGGTTCTCGTAGGAGGCGCGGCTCACGTACCGCGTGCCCCCCTCCTCCCCCCCTACTCACTTGTGCACGTCCCGCGCGGCGTGCGCGCGGCTGTACTTGAGGTGGTTCTCGTAGGAGGCGCGGCTCACGTACCGCGTGCCCCCCTCCTCCCCCCCTACTCACTTGTGCACGTCCCGCGCGGCGTGCGCGCGGCTGTACTTGAGGTGGTTCTCGTAGGAGGCGCGGCTCACGTACCGCGTGCCCCCCTCCTCCCCCCCTACTCACTTGTGCACGTCCCGCGCGGCGTGCGCGCGGCTGTACTTGAGGTGGTTCTCGTAGGAGGCGCGGCTCACGTACCGCGTGCCCCCCTCCTCCCCCCCTACTCACTTGTGCACGTCCCGCGCGGCGTGCGCGCGGCTGTACTTGAGGTGGTTCTCGTAGGAGGCGCGGCTCACGTACCGCGTGCCCCCCTCCTCCCCCCCTACTCACTTGTGCACGTCCCGCGCGGCGTGCGCGCGGCTGTACTTGAGGTGGTTCTCGTAGGAGGCGCGGCTCACGTACCGCGTGCCCCCCTCCTCCCCCCCTACTCACTTGTGCACGTCCCGCGCGGCGTGCGCGCGGCTGTACTTGAGGTGGTTCTCGTAGGAGGCGCGGCTCACGTACCGCGTGCCCCCCTCCTCCCCCCCTACTCACTTGTGCACGTCCCGCGCGGCGTGCGCGCGGCTGTACTTGAGGTGGTTCTCGTAGGAGGCGCGGCTCACGTACCGCGTGCCCCCCTCCTCCCCCCCTACTCACTTGTGCACGTCCCGCGCGGCGTGCGCGCGGCTGTACTTGAGGTGGTTCTCGTAGGAGGCGCGGCTCACGTACCGCGTGCCCCCCTCCTCCCCCCCTACTCACTTGTGCACGTCCCGCGCGGCGTGCGCGCGGCTGTACTTGAGGTGGTTCTCGTAGGAGGCGCGGCTCACGTACCGCGTGCCCCCCTCCTCCCCCCCTACTCACTTGTGCACGTCCCGCGCGGCGTGCGCGCGGCTGTACTTGAGGTGGTTCTCGTAGGAGGCGCGGCTCACGTACCGCGTGCCCCCCTCCTCCCCCCCTACTCACTTGTGCACGTCCCGCGCGGCGTGCGCGCGGCTGTACTTGAGGTGGTTCTCGTAGGAGGCGCGGCTCACGTACCGCGTGCCCCCCTCCTCCCCCCCTACTCACTTGTGCACGTCCCGCGCGGCGTGCGCGCGGCTGTACTTGAGGTGGTTCTCGTAGGAGGCGCGGCTCACGTACCGCGTGCCCCCCTCCTCCCCCCCTACTCACTTGTGCACGTCCCGCGCGGCGTGCGCGCGGCTGTACTTGAGGTGGTTCTCGTAGGAGGCGCGGCTCACGTACCGCGTGCCCCCCTCCTCCCCCCCTACTCACTTGTGCACGTCCCGCGCGGCGTGCGCGCGGCTGTACTTGAGGTGGTTCTCGTAGGAGGCGCGGCTCACGTACCGCGTGCCGCACGCCGCGCACGTGACGCCGGCGCGGGCAGAGTGGATGCGCGCGTGAGTCCTCACTAGATCCACGCGGATCATCTTGTGGCAGGTGGGACACTCCTCGCGCGGTAGTGGGCCTTGGTGGAGTCTGGAGGAGAAATTCTATAGCTATAGGGCACTCTTTAAGGGGTAATGGACCTTGGTGGAGTCTGGGTAAATGTATACACGCAACAGTCACATTCATAGTTCTGACGCCACATTAAGATCGAATCTTGTGTCGCGGGTATCGGGAACTACGAGAGACTTTTCGGTCTCACAAACACACAGACCCGAAACAAATACTTGTGGCTGTGAAACGAGAGGCCGCGGGTTCGATATACAACGTTGATGCGACCGATGGGCATTAAATTACACTGTGTATGCTATACGTCGTTGGTATTAATTCGGCACGGCACAAAAATTAATAATACCAAAAAAGATTTTTTTTTTGTTTCAAACAAAGTAAATAGCTTCCAAATAAGAGTAAAACGCAACCATCCTGTGTAAATAAATTTCATTGACCTGTAGATACGAATAGATAACAAATTGGCAACGTTGCGCGCGGCGCGTGTTATTGTCGTGTACTTATTATTGTATGACTTGTGTAAGAGCGGCAACAACGCGCAGATTTTAGTACGATCTATCGGTTTAAGGTGAATGACCATGCGTTAGGCGTAATCAGCTGTTAAAAAAGCTACATCGTGTTCAAATGGGGCAAAAACTTAAAAAATCATTTATGACTAAACTACTGCTTCTATTTAATTGATTTTTAGTACAGAGCTTCAAAATGGTACCTAGTATATGCAGTTTAAAGAAACGCCCATCGGTCGCATCAACGTTGTATATTTGTGTAAGGCACAAATATTTATTTCGGGTCTGACTGATTGTGACATCGAATAGTCTCTTGTACACTTCTTATACACGACACAAGACTCGATCTTAGTGTGGGGTCAGGACTATGTATGTGACTGGGTGTATTTATTACCTACCTTTCATGCTTAATAAGGTTATCTTTAAACGGATACCGTTTGCCACACACACTGCACGAAAATCCTTCGCTGTGGTACCGACGTATGTGCTTGTACCGCAAGTTCTTGTTGCTGAAAGGAAAGTTTAGTTTTAGCTCCATCTAGCGGTGAGTAGACCAAATATATCACTACGGTACTTTTATAAAATGGATAGTTTTTAGTGCTGGAAATCAGAATATGTATGTATGGCAAAGGAATGAAAATCAGAATATGCATATTTGTATTTAAATTGACGGTCCGTATGTGAATTATAGAAACTATAAATTCACTATTTTACTCCACTAACATTTAAAGTGGCTAATTCAATATTTTGATATGTTCTATTTATGCATTTCCAATTTTATGTGATTGAAGAACAATTGTATGTATAAAATTTTGTTTTAATATCATTATAAAGCATTACAAATCTTTATCTCTACTTGCATAGCACAAAACAAAACAGCATTATTCATTTTCAATAGTTTACGCAGGGACCATAGTAATATGTACTGTCTGTATCAGCCCATATACGTCCCACTGCAGGGCACGGGCCTACTCTACAATTGTAAGTACAAATGAGAGTGGTTAGGCCATACAGTCCACCACATACCATAATTATGTACTACTTACTCAAAATATTTATCACATTCGGGACACTTGAACCCTGCAGGCGTCCTCTTGTCCGTCATTATTCTGGTCCTGCAAGGTTTCGACCCTTGGTTCTTTATTTGCGAAGCTACTTTTTGACCCTGAAAGAAAACTAAGTAAATAACACCCAACAGTTCAAATACATATAATGACACACTAAGATCAAGTCTTGTAGCTCAAACTACAGTCATAAACATTACGCTTTTTCCCAGAAAAGGTACGCAGAGGTGCAATCAGGACACCCAAGTTTTGCTTGTGTGTTTGGTAGCATGATTGCACTACGGTGTAATTACTAAGATGAGGTCTCAAATTCGAATATCGGGTCGGGCATTGATAATGGATTTTTATCTACTTGGAGTCAGGAATTTGTGCTAAATATGGCGATAAGCTCGCCTATCATACACTGCGACGTTATGCACAAGGCAAAACATGGGCGTCCTGACACTTCTGCCTACTCCTTTGGGAAAACGGCGTGAGTATATCGACGCAGAAAAGCGATTTTGTCGTATCTCAAAAAATGCGTATGTGCGTTTTGTATATTATTTAATTCATAAAGAAATACCGCATTGAATTTCCACGAAAAAATGTAAGGTTTTATTTTAAAATGTTATTATTAAAGAAATAATATTCCTAAGTTTTCTAGTTTAGAGGTTATTCATTTTTTAAATATTATTTTTTTTGATCTTGGTTTAAAATTGCTTGTTTCGAGATACGACAAAATCGCTTTCCTGCATCGATATAGTAGATTACCTTTGTCCAAACATGATTAGTTTTCTTCGAGTGACTGCTTACAAAATGCACCAACACTTCGGACCTCTTATGCGTTACAAATTCACATAATTCACAACTATATTTCTGGTAGTGTTTGCTTATATGCCCTTCATATGATATCGCAGTAACAAATTTACTGCAAATATAACATTGTATGTGATCTGGTTTCTGAAAATAAGAAATATTTGATAAGTTTTAAAATTAAATATTTATTTATTTTAATTAAAACGGGATAAACCAATTACATTAAATAAATTCTTTTTTGCTCTTAATTTAAAAAAAAAACGAAAAACGATACTTAAACTGAATTATGTCTAGTATAATACATTATATTTAATATATGAAATATAGACCATTCAACAAAATATAAACAATATTTATTAACAAAAACTAAGTTCACAAAACATAAAATAAAAAAATCTTATTATTTAACAAATATTTGTGTTACAATCTATTATATCAATAGGGAATATGCATGAGACTCCAAAATAAGTGAAAATATTTTTATTGTAATCTTTATCGATATAGATATATACTGTAAAAATATTTTTTAAATTCATCAACTCTAAATTGGTAAAATAAATACTTCAAAAATGACGTTTCAAATTTGCCGCGCAATTTTATCCAAATGCTTGAAAAGGAAAGTGACGACAAAGTACACTATCTTATGAAGTTTTAGCTTGTTGGGTGTATTGTTATACGTTTGTTTATGAGTTATTTTGTCTTTTCTTTACATTATTAAAACAAATGGATTATTTTTTGAAGTAATACAGGTCTGTAGCAATTTATCAAAGAAACTTAATCCAAACACTACGTTGCTGATATCGTGTACTCTGACGTCACAGCGAGTTCGCGCCAAAATGGCGTTTAAATGCTTTGGAACTGATAGCAGATTTGATTATTTTTTTGTACTTTTTTAATTGGTGTTTTCAAAGACTTATATTTTTTTCCGGTAATGTAATAACATACAGAATCAATTAAAAAAATAAAAATATGGCATGCATATTCCCTATTTTCCATTCTATCTGGTATGAATGGCGAGACGAGCATGCCGTTCGCCTGATGGTAAGCGGTACAACAGCTCATGAACAGTAGCAAAACCAAACAAACTTGAATTACAAAGCAATGCTTAGCATTCCACTGTGCTACCATCCTGAGACAGAAGATGTAGTCTCAATATGTCCAGTAGTTACTCTGGCTACAATATCCTTTAAACTGAAACACAACAGTGCATTTACACTGTTGTTTGGCGGGAGAAATAGACATGTTTTAGATTTACAATAGACCTAACATTATATTATTGCTAACTAGCGGCCCGGCCCAGCTTCGCCCGGGTAAAAATAGATTTCTGTACAATAATATGTACGTATTATACACATAAACCTTCCTCTTGGATCACTCTATCAAGTAAAAAAAACCGCATCAAAATCCGTTGCGTGGTTTAAAGATTTAAGCGTACAAAGGGACATAGGGACAGAGAAAGCGACTTTGTTTTATACTATGTAGTGATATAAAAGAATACTCACATACCTCTTTGTGACATTCATTGTGGGTCTCAAATTCTTTTTCATCATTAAACGCTTCCAAACAGCTATCACATTTATATTTAGATTCAATGAATGGAGCCATAGACAACCGTTTCTTTCTATAATCTATTAAGTCTTCTTCGGTCATCTTTGTTACTGTGAAGCATTTATCTTTCGATTTCTTTTTTACCTTTCTTGATTTTATATTTTTCTTTTTTATATCTTTTGTGTGGTCTTTTATTTCGTTTGGTAGTTCTGTAAAAAATATTTCTTAGTTATTAGACAGTTCTGCATACGGAAGTAATGGCCTTATTAAGAGACAGTTTTAAAACATATTTTAGTTATTAAATAATCTGTCCCTTTCCAATGTCTTTTGAATTTCAATAACTCATAATGGTTTTAGAACCATTTCTAAATAATTAATTTCATATGTGTATTGAATTAGTTTTGATAAGAATAAATAAATAAATAAATAACACCCAACAGTCACATACATAGTCCTGACCCCACACTAACATCGAGTCTTGTGTCGTGGGTACCAGTAACTACGAGAGACTTTTCGGTCTCACAAACACCCAGACCCGGAAGAAATATTTGTGGGCCACACAAAAATTTCTCTCGGTGCGGGGATCGAACCCGCGGCCTCTAGTTTCACAGGCGGCGTCTAACCAACTGCGCCACGGAGGCTGTCAAGAGCTCTTTAATTACCTACATATATGACCAATAAAACGAATTTCTGATAAAAGGTTGCCTGTAAGACTTTTTTTTTGTGTACTATAAAGATTGAAATAAATAAAGAAAAAATAATTCCCGCGTTATCTAAATCAGGCAAACCTGCACTAGCAAAATTTAGTTTAAAAGTCTCAATTATTAGTCTTAAGTCTCAATATATTTTAATGGTTTTTACCTTCATCGTCATCTCTATAACTATCATCATAGTTCTGCAGTTCAGACAGCGGAACATCATCGATATCTATCTCATTCCTGAGCGCTTTAGCCGGCCCGCAGTCCACAAAATTATCTTCTTTAGTATCCTCCACTACTTGGAATGTTGTGATATGTTGGGAATGGAGAGATGACAGACATTGTGTCTGGAATTTTGCCTGGAATTTACAAGGTTGATAAAGATATTAGAACTGGGATTGGGTGTTAATATGGCGGTCTATATGGCCTAACTACCCTCAATCGTATTTGCGATTGTAGAGGAATATAAAATATATGTAGTTTATTGCTGGAAATATACCTCTAGAAGTAATCGCTTGGTATCTTAAAATTGATTCAAAAACAAATGCAAACAATTAATTGAATCTACAAAATGTTTATACACCATTTAAGTTCAATTTTCTTCACCAACTGGAGTTTCTCTAGAACAACTTAACCACTTTTTTGTACAGACCACTAACGTAATTAAGGCATACATTTTAAATCATGTATGTAACAATCGGAGTTATTTATTAATAGCCACTTACATCAGTTCTCCCCTCAGCGATGGCTGTCAACTTCTTCTGGGCAACACAAGCTTGTCTCCTGAACTGGCTGATCCTTCTCATAACAGCCTTACACTCCCAGCATATGAACAAACTCGCTGTGTCTTTGTAAAACCCTTCCTGGAACATTGGAATGAGTGGTTTTTTAATAAACCAAATCTGACCACATTTTTTTTACAGTGTTAATGATTTTGAATGATTTTTCTTCTTTTCAGCCACAGGAAGTCAACTACTGAACATAGAAACCTGAGGATCTGCACAGAAATCTGTAGAAAGTGGCCTGTACATATATCTAAGATTATTAATATAATTTTATTTGAATAAAACTAATTATTACAGATTTTATTAAGACTTGGTTTTTCATATTTGAAATTGCCAATGATGTGTTGATTACTGTACAGTTTTTATGGTAACAGGGTGGTGTGACATATTTATTATTCATCCACTCACTGATTTTTATAATTTACTTAACTACTATAAATTAAAGATGGATGATTATAAGGATGGATATATTTTTGTCAGATAATGGTAAATAAACTTTTCAATTAAATAATTGTAAAATTAGGGCATTTAAATTGTTAGCCACTGAGTTGACTGATACCTCAGCCCGGCCCATGACCATCAATGCTAGTTATTGAAATGCTTGGAAGGAAAAATTATAAAAACCAAACCAATTCCCCAGTAATACTCACAAAAAATATTATTATTCCAAAGTGTAACATTCATGTAATCTATGACACCATAATATATTTTGATTTGTATAAGATCAGTATAAAATAGTCATTAACAGAAGCTAATATAGCATAGTATTCTAAAGTCCAGTCTAACGGCAAATGGCAATAATCAATCGAAAAAATTGAAGTCAATCTGGATTGTTTTCTACTTTCCGATTGGTCCCTTGTCATGTTGCCATAGTTTTTTCACTACTGAGATTGATTATTGGCAATATAGTATCAGAAAAAGATTGAGCTGTCAATCTAAAACGGCAAATTTTGGATTGGGATTGTTTATTGGCAGCGGGTGATAATGAACTTACCCTGTAAGCCTCGGCATCCGACGACAACAACAAATATAAATTGTTGACACCATCGTCGACCCGGCAAAGTAAGTACAGCTTGCGATCACCACTCAAACATGTACAACACAGTTTCTTCAACACGGCCTCTGGACAGTCCTCCATCATTTTAATTCATAATATCCTATATCTCTCTTATATTATTCAAATAATACAAATTCCTAATAGTTGTTTAGTGTCATGAATAATATGTTAGCACTTTTGTATCATGATAGTTTACTTTCAATTATAATTTAAACTTAAGTTAGCTTGAAGTAATCCTTATGTTTATTCGAAGAATACTAGCTTATTTACAATGTTTATTATGAAATAACACTGCAATGATTTTCTTCACTGAAAGTCATTTTGACAATACAAAAGTCAAAACGGGTTAGTCTGTGGTCAAAACGCATCTGACATTTGTCAAAAAACATGATATTATTTTTGCTAGTGCTCACTCACTCGGCATCAAATGGCATCAAAATTAAAATGAAATACAGCACTAGTTACAAAAACCCTGGTTTGAACTTTAAAATTGTAGAATTTTATTTAATATAATTTTAAATATAAAATGTATAACAACTACATCGTTACATTTGATAATTACATGGATAATGCAACGATGGCATCGCTAATAGAAAACAGTTTGCCAAGTTAATTTTACTATAAAACAGCGAAATGGGGCGAGCCTACTATGTTCCCAGCACAGGTTCCCAGGAAAAAATATACTTTTTGATCTATCACATTCACTCTCGCTCTTCGGCCACAGAAAGTCCACTGCTGAACGTAAGCTTTTCCCAAGAATATCCAAATTTATTATATTTCGATATTTGGATGTGAATAACTCGCGAAAAGTGAAGCTACGGCCCTGGGAAAAGGGTTAGTTTCTCTTAGGTCAAGAGTCTTTCTACTGAGATTTAACTCATACGCCGCGCTGTAGGCATAAGAATATAAGAAAGCCTTTTCAATTTGAGAAATATCCAGAGCCAAAACAAACATATATATTTTGTAAATCACTCAAACATTTGTTTCGGTAAGGGGATCCAACTTCAGTTATTATTTTGACTTCTGAGTATCCAACGTCTTCCCCGTTTTAATTAACCGTCAATCGATATTCAATGCGAACTACGTTTACCATCAGACACATTGTCGGAATTTCGCCTGTATATGAATATGTCCATGGAAATCGTAAATGGTGGTCAGTCGCCGGCTGTGAAACGAGATACCGCGATTTCGATCTCGGCACGAGAAAAGGTTTTTTCGGCCATTCGTGATTCGCCTGATTATAAGGGAACCGCTCATGGATATTTGCATAACCATACAACACCATGAATTACAGAGCAATGTATTCATTCCACTGCGCTCGCCATCCTGAGACATAAGATTTTAAGTCTCAATAGTCTGACTGCGATATTTTTCAAACCGAAATGCAACAATGCATTTAAACTACTGTTTGTCGGGAAAAAATAGACATTGCGGTGGTACCTACCTAGGCGCCTTCTCACATAGGGGAGACTTACCGCCAGGCGCCAGTTAAAAAAGCCAGTAAGTTAAAGCGCCATCTAGCGACGAGTAGCTGGACTATGTGACAACATAATATTTCAATGACTATGATTATAATCATCGTTATCGTATTATTATCATTATCAGGATCATTGCATTTAGGCTTAAATTATTGTATTAATAATAAATATACCCGATTGTCACATACATAGCCCTAACCCCACAATAAGGTCGAGTCTTGTATCACTGGTATCAAAAAATACTAGATTTTCCACTCTCACAAACACCTCCACCCGAAACAAATGTTTGTAGACCGCACAAATATTTATTTCGGTGCGGCCGGCCGGCCGGGCCGTCTATTATCGTCTCCCAAGCGCCGTCTAACCAACTGCGCCGCGGAGGCTGTCTTTTCATGCAAGTAAAGGGTATGTGAATGAAACACGTGTATCTATATTAATATCATAATTTATTTATTCAATTCTTTTTTGCACTGTACAGAGAGACAACAAAGAAATCACATAATAATAAGTACAAGTGGCGGCCTTATCATAATAGATAATTTCTTACAGACAATCATGGGATGGACATTTAAGTAGGAGAAAGGGAAACTATCCTTTTAAGGCATTAAAAATCAAACTAATTGTCTTGTATTTGACGTTTTATTGTTATACTTTTCTTGTAAATATTACGACATGATTACGACCTATAATCCTCTACTTTCAGGGTATAGATAATATTGTATATAGATATTATCTTTGATACACATTTTCATTTCCAGTAGGCATAAATGAAATAAGAATTATCTGCAATGAATAAACTTCATCAATTCAATCAATATGTATAGTGATTTGGATATGTCAGTAAGATAAGGGTATGTCTATGTATGTCTCTTGTAGGCAACGGCGGATCCAGGGGGGCGGTCATGGGGTCATGGCCTCCCCCTGGGCTGGTTCCAGATTGATAGAATTTACTTATCATCTTGTTCATAAAATAAGTATGTCCATAAATAAAGCAAATAGTGTGTGCGTTCATAAATCACAACTGTAACAAACTTTAAAAATAATTATTACGAATTCGAACGAGCAAGAAACCACAGTGTCGTTCTTTTCAAAACCAGTTTACAATGCCGGGATTATTACAAAATTTACAAGTTGGTTTAATCAGAGCAGTTCGTTAATAATTTGTTGTAAATTTACAATAAATATTTTTATTGGCAAAGTTAGTTTGGCAAGTTAGACATTCCCGGAGACTCGGCTCGCTTCAATGCAATGTCATTACAATGCTTGTTGTTGATCCTGCGACACAGGAGTTACAGTGGTGGGTGTGAGGGCGGGACAGTCGACAAAGTTAGTTTGTGCATCTGAGCCTACGCATGTCTCTTGCGGTGCGTGTAGAGCGCGGCGGGATGCGCGAAGGCGGCGGCGCAGTGCGCGCAGCGGTGCGGCCGCTCGCCAGTGTGGCAGCGCACGTGCGTGCGCAGGTACGACGACGACTTCACACAAGCAATACCACCATCATTACTAACACAATCATAAATACTAACAAATGAATTACCATAAAGTCATAACTAATACTTTAAATAAAATAAGAATAAAAAGGAAACAAATAAATAAAACTAATTCTAAATAAAAATAAAATTAATTTAAAATAAATAAATTACATAAATAAATTAATTAAACCAAGAAATTAAAATAAGGAATACTAAGTATAGGAAATATATTGTTTATAGAGATTAAGTTCTATGTGTATTGACTTGTCATAAGAGCTTTTAAATTGCCTACGTGACCAATAAATAACTTTCATTTCATTTCATTTCATTTCATTTCATTTCAATCCATAGAGGCCTGAAACACACTACTGAAACGCCACGCGACACGACACGACGCCGCACGTGTTGAATCACATCAAATTGTAGTATTTTCTGCGATCAGAACCACACTATGAACACGCGATGCTACGTTGCGTGGTGTGTTTATAGTATGGTTCTGGTTATAAAAAATACTACGATTTGATGTGATTCAACACGTGTCGGGTGAGGTGGGGTGGCGTTTCAGTAGTAACAAACTATCATACGTAGAATTTTTACTTCTTACGCATAGAGTAATGAAGCGGCCACAGATACTAGATGCGACTAACTGGCCAATCAGGACATTGGAACATACAAGGTCACGACTTAAGCTAACGACTGATAATGTGCACACAACAAAATAATCCATTGTTCAGATCGCTCTAAGGCGCGTTTCTCTAGTATTTATGGCCGCTTTTATACTATAAGAGTAAGACGGAATATTATAGTTAGATTTCAGCTTAACATTCGCGTAAATCTGATAGATACATTACAACTCACCGTAAATCCTTTCCCACAGTAATGACATATCTTATCCCTGGGCAGCTGTTTGTTCTCGTGGATGAAGTCTACGTGTCTTTTCAAAGCTCGTGATGTCCTTAAAACCTAACAGGAAGACAGTATAAAGATATGTTTATTGCAATGAATGGCGAGACGAAGATTCACACTAATATTGCGATTTCTGAAGATGATAGAAATTGTAGTGTTTTGTCCAATACACTTTTAATGCAAATTTCTTGTTGCACTCCGGACATAATAATTATTGACATAAAATAATTAGCATGACTGCCTCTGAGACGCAGTTATACTACGGTATGCTTGCTTTTAATGGTACAATCTTATACTTCACAACAATATTTTTTTTACGTTTTTTTATCAATGGTAAGACGAACATACCGTTCGCCTGATAAGCTCATGAACAATAGAAAAACCAAACAACACAATTCATAAAAAATAATTACAAATAATTAGCATTATGACTTTTTTTGAATGAAACAATGAACGAACGAATGAATTGATACATGAATGAGTGAATGAATTGAATTTGAAAATAAATAGAAATAGGGTATATTTTAAAAATTTGAAATTTGACATTGACAGTGGACGTGCAGGTAGCTACAGTACCTTGGAGCATTGGTTGCATTTGTAAGTGGCCATCTTGAGGTGCGCCCATTCTATGTGGTATTTCAGGTTCCCCTTACTCACGAATCTTGTACCGCATTCGTCGCACATATATCTGGACAACGGAAGACTAATGTTTTAGAAAAAATGTATTTGTTAACTTATTATATGATCAAGGTGGTATATTACGTACTCCTCGTACCCTCAAAATGTTAAACAGATTCCTGGACCAAAACCCACAGTGTGACGTGTTTACGAGTGACAGAAGATTATTCATGTCAGAGTGTCTGAGGTTTTGCGAGCGGGAAGTATGAAAGAAAATTTTAATACATATATATATGTTTTAATATTGTACTGTTGCATAATAACATAAACATTGTGTTGAATAGTGAATAGTATAAGTGGTGTCTGTAACCGTTCTATTCGGTAAATAAATAAATAAATAAATAAATATTGATGGTAAGTTACGAGTGCCTATAATACGCTACACGATATTTCAATCCGGTTCAATTTATCCTTAATATGAAATTGAAATTAAAACATATTATTCACACCGTGAAGGAAAACATCGTGAGGAAACTTGCATACCATAGAGATTTATAAGAATTTCTATGGTATGTAAGTCCGCTAACCCGCACTAGGCCAGCGTGGTGGACTGTACTAACCACTCTCAATCGTACTCTCGATTATAGAGGAGGCCCGTGCCCTGCAGTGGGACGTGTATGGTACTGATACGGTACAGTAAGAAACAATTACTGGTGATATATCTCTGATTTATGTGAGAGGCTGCCTGGGTAGTTACCACCGCATTGTCTATTTCTCTCTTCAAACAGCAGTGTAAATGCACTGTTGTGTTTCGGATTGAAGGACATTGTAGCCAGAGTAACTACTGGAAAT
Source organism: Hyles euphorbiae (assembly GCA_023078785.2). Lineage (NCBI taxonomy): Eukaryota > Metazoa > Arthropoda > Insecta > Lepidoptera > Sphingidae > Hyles > Hyles euphorbiae. Next base: position 4,032,649 of record CM041054.1, read on the forward strand.
ATTGAGACTTAAAAACTTATGTATCAGGATGGCGAGCGCGGTGGAATACTTAGCATTGTTTTGTAATTCAGACTGCTGTTTGGTTCTTCTTCTGTTTATGAGTGGTCGCGCCGCTTACCACCAGGCGAACGGCATCCTCGTCTCTCCATTCATTGAAAAAAATATATATTGTTTAGATCGGTGTATGACACATTTTTCTAGTATTTATGGCCGCTTCTTTACTCTATAATATCTCTTTATCTTGGAATACTATAGTATGATTTCACGTTAAGAAACAATTAGTTATTTTCACATACTTCTTCTCCACGTGACTGGAGTGGCACCTCAAGTGTCTCGCTAACGTCTGCTTCGTTCGGAAGTGCGCGCGGCACTGGCGGCAGTACGCTGCGGGGGAGGGGGTGGAGGGGGAGGTGGCGGTGGTGGAGGGAGGGTGAGCGGACTGCGCGTGCGCGGCGAGCCCGGAGCGCTGTCGGTACCGCTTGCCGCACACCTCGCACGGGAACGAACTCGACTTATCGTGTACCGTGCTGTATGGAAGAACAAAGAAATTGAAGTGTATGTACGCTCCCTAACTTTTACTTCTTAGTATGTACAGTCAGCAACATAAGTCGCAACACTTCACATTTTTTATAACCTTTTTATGAATTAAAATTTGTACGTACTACTCTGTAGTCGTAAAATATAACCAAGTAGTCATCTTTGCCAAGAAGTGGCATACGATATTGAATATAATTATTATTTTGGATGATAAGACAATTCCAAATCTCGTGAATGTGTAGCAACTTATGTTGCTGACTGTACACTACTTTATATCGTTTTATGCTAAGTAAGTACTTTTACTGGAAGTCGCATTGTTATATAAGTTTTATATTTTAATAATTATTCAATATCCTGCATTCACTATGGTCGGTTGTCTCGCTACAAAAATCCTCTAGGACCCCCAAAATTTCAGAAAAAAGAAACAAAAATGCTTTATTATCTCGCAAATTGTCCACATACAACACACTACAATAATTATAAAAAACAATACAATAAAATAACAAAAAGATTTTTGAAATCGTTTAAATTAATGTTATATCGTGTATATCAAGACTGCTACCGAAAACGAAGTCGGGTAGTAGTTTTAGTGACTACAAACACAATGCAACTAAATTTTGTGCAAAAAATAGCGACGAAATTTTTGTAAATAACAAAAAAAAGTCGTCACAATACTTTGTCAAAAATTGTGTACCGTGATATTAAGTTTTACTATATATCATCATAAATGATGTGCACAACTTACTTGATGTGCAGTCTAAGTTGAGTCCCCTTCATGTACAATTTGTTGCAGTAAGTGCATTGTACTTGGTTGTGTCGACCTTGGTGGTATCTAAAGCTTCTGTGCGATCTAGAATTAAACGCAAAAAAAGTATCTTAAATACTGAAATTCGAGCAAGGAATGTCCAAATTATACATTAAATTAGCCGTTAATTTTATCAAAGACTAGTGACCTTCATTAAAGTCTGATTATAAACATATTTAAGTTCTTGAACGTTTTGTCTTCTCCGCTAAATAAACAAAACAAAAAAAAAAACAAACTAAATTCAAAAGTCGTTTCCGCTATTCATTACTAGATGGCGCAACTAACAAGTATACTTCTATTCACCACTAGATGGCGCTATTAACAATTGTCTACGCCACAACAAAATCGCTTACCGAGTCTCAAACCCACAATCTTCAACTTTACACTGATACAGTTGCGGACCGCTCGTATGCTTCTCTCTGTAGTGTAACACGGCTGATCTTTCATCTAAATATTGCTTGTCACATATCTTACATTTAAATCTGAAAGGAAATATGAAATGAATAAATACCCCATCAGTCACATACATAGTGCTTACCCCACACTAACATCGAGTCTTGTGTCGTATATAAGGAACTACGAGACAATTTTCATAAATACTCAAGATCAAAAATACTAGTGGATCACACAAATATTTGTCTCGGTGCAACTGCGGGGTTCGAAACCGGCCTTCCGTTTCACAGCCGGCGTCTTACCAACTACGCCACAGAGACTGCCATTAACGGCGCGATTCTATTGTGCAAACTAATAGTATGTAGTAGTTGCAAATTTCATGAAACTTGAGTAACCGCGACACAAACTACAACTTGCATATGGGTAGATTGAACTTGTATATTTTTATTCAAGCGACACGTAAATTAAGAAAAGTTCCATGATTTCGTCTTACACTCAATATTTCCTAACTCAATTTTGAATGCCTCCACTTGTATTCAATTAAAACTTCCAGGCAATTTGTACTCTCGAAAACATGTTTCCAATGCAAACTTGCACCCCAATGTGACATCATACTTGCTTATTAGGATCGTGCCTTAAGTCTAGAGAACATATAAATTGTATTTACCTAGTAAAGTGTCGCTTATGATGTGCTTTTAACGATATGTCGCTGTCGTACACTGATTCACAGATTTTGCACACAAAACCACCGCACGTCTGAAAACAATATTCATTGAATGCAGGAGAATTGTACATAGGGTACATTGTACATGTTATAGAATGGAACATGAAGGAACATCTTATTTATATATATATTTTATTTCAACGAAAGGCGAGACGAGCATGCCGTTTGCCTGATGGTAAGCGATACGACCACTCATGTAGAGTAGCAAAACCAAACAACACCTTGATTTCGCCCATGTATTGTCCGTGGCGAGGCTATCACCATATCGGGCACAAATATCTAACTCCAAACTTATAATTAATAGAAAAATCCAATTGCCCAATTTGCGAACCCGAGACCCCAGCTTTCTAACAGTACCGTAGTACAATTACGAACCGAGATAATATAACTATTAACTATAAATAAAACTTATAAAAATGAATCATCAAACCTGTTTATGTTTGCTATTAATATGATTCTTCAAGTTAATCTCATGATCGAACGCGACAATACACTTCTCACATTTGAAAGGTCTCTTCTTATATTTATCTCCTTCTTTTTGTATTTCTCTTTCTTTCTCCATTTCTTCCTTAGTCAATACGGTCACAAGAAGCTTTCCTACATATGTTGCTATTGCATCTTTTTTACCTTTCTTTTCTCTTTTTATAACTTTGGTTTTTACCTGGGAAAAGATTAATAATTTACACTGACAATTTCTTTTATCTGTATCTGTATCAACTAACATACGTCCCACTGCAGGGCACGGGCCTCCTCTACAATCGAGAGTACGATTGAGAGTGACAAGGCCATATAGTCCACCACTGGCCTAGTGCTGGTTGGCGAACTTTACATGCCATAGAAATTCTTACAAATCGCTATGGTATGCAGGTTCCTCACGATGTTTTCCTTTACCATTATAGTGCTTACACACATGACTCCGAAAAGTCAGAGGTGCGCCCTGGGATTTTTAACGCGCGACCACCGTGAACATCTTGGCAGCCGCGTTTGGTCCGTTAACCAACATTTATATTATATTTATAGACAAAATACATGATTTTATTATGGTTTGTGTTAAACACTGCTCGCCAATCCTTGAAAAAAAAAATTAGAAATAACATACCTCATTCTTTAACACATCACATTCCTCAACTGGTTTTACATCTTCCAATAAAGAAACCTCTTCTTTGATGCTTATCTCCTGGTGCTCTTTACAACACGGTGGTTCGGGTTTTACATCATCATCCTCCGCTGATGTGGGGGGCACAGAGATGACCTCTACTCGAGTGCGTTGTAGATTGTGGTGGTAGATAGATTTGAACTCTAGTGCCTGCAAATAAAAACCATTTTTTTATGGCAATGTTTGAGACGAGCCTACCGATCACCCGATGGCAAACACCGGACAGCTAATGGACAGTAGCAAAACCAAACACCATGAATAACAAAGCAATGCTTGGCATTCCACTGCGCTCCCATTCCTGAGACACGAGATATTAGGTTTCAATACATCCAATTATTACTCTGTCTACAATGTCTTTCAAACCGTAACACAACAGTGCATTTACACTGCTGTTTGGTTATATTGCATGCAATCAAGGTGTTATTTCGTTTTGCTATGTTTACCATTAGGCGAAGTGCATGCTAGGCACGCCATTCATATCAATACAAAAAAAGGTTTTAAAAATATTTTTTTAATTTGTATCCCAACACTACTCTAATTTATGGCCATTACATCAATTAAAGTAATAAAAGCTTAAATAATTAAGCAGAAGAGGACCCTTGAAAATTCTGATGAGTGATATTATAATTATTACCTTCTCATTCAAAGCCACAAGGCTCTCTTCTACTTGCTGCATGAACCCATCTATTCTCTTCAATAATCTGTGACAGTGGTAGCACACTAGGTAATTTTCTATGTCCATCAATGTGCACTGAAATTTAAAAGAGTTACATTAATTAATTCCTATACACTATACAAGGTTAGTCATAAAGGGTATATACAGCTGAAAGGGGATGTTACACTAGTCATAATAATAACTTTTATTAACTGTTACTTTTACATTGTGGAGATTGAAACAATTGTTTTTTTTTTTTAATTTTTTTTTTTCATTGTTTCAGGGTTGGCTCAATCATAATAGTCCAAGAGCTTATAAAAGCTGAAAGTCTGTCTGCGCATGACTATAACATAGGAATCACACAGTCAGCTATTATGAAGTTCCAATTCTAGTTGTAAACCATCAAAAGTAACTAACTATCCAGGAAACAACTTTTAATAGTTGCCTCCATAATATATATGAAATTCAGCTTTTATACTATAATGCTGACAAAATTACATTTTATCAAAGTTTGAAGATATCATAAAATTTAATCTATTGTTAAATTACTAAACTTGAGTTTCATGTTCATAAATATCATCTGTATTGTTTATTATATTATATTTTATAGATTCCTATTTAGCCGCAATACACTTAGGATGTATTGACAACTACACCTGCATAATGGTAATATGAAGATGCGAGCAACCAACGCCAAAGCACTTGGACGATGTTGAACGACTTTGATGAACCTTTTAACATATTGCTGCTATATAAATAAATCTGGATATTAATGTCCTTCTACAGCATCTTAGTGCTAGTCAAATACATAGCGCATAAGTTGGATTCTAATAAGGAATTACGGTAATATTTACCGAAAGAGTGAAGTGTGTATGTAGGAACGCATTATGAGTACAAGAAGCAAGGGATATGAACTGTGTGTTCTGCGCGAGACAGCACACGCACATCGCACGCGTTGAATACATCGCACTATGCTCAAATTGCGATATTTAATATTTATACACAAAAATCCAAATAAATAAGTCTCAAACGTTTGTTGTTAGCATTTCCGACACAATTTCTGACATAACAAATTTGAAATTAGGTAGGTACCTACTCTGTGCTTTTGACACTTGACAGTACTAGATAGTAGAGATGAGGATGTAAAGTCGATTTATACTAAAATCGATACCTCAATGCGCAATATTGGTTTTATTTTCAGTAGTTGATATTATATCGTAGTAAATAGAGGTGACGATACATTTATCAACATTATTTTAATACTACATTTGATAACGTTTATACGTAGTCAGCCAAACTCTCTAGAAGTATTTCGCCAAAAGTGGACTGGTGGAATAAAAGTAGATAAGGCAGCATGGTCCTTGGCCTTATCCAGTTCCTTACCGACTGAATAAAAAAGTCGTTTTGACAAATAAAACATCTGTTTTTTTGTTTATTTATTTTCCTATTGGTCTGTGATTTATTTACTCTTCTTATTCTGTGTTTATTTACTAATTTTATTTAGTAATTTTAAAATAATAATGTAATATTTCTATATTTAAATAACTATAGTATTATATACTTTTAAACTATTTTAATATAATAAAATTGAAAAACTTCTTGCAATTTGAATTTTGAAGTAGTATCCGAAAATGGACGAAAGTGTTATAAAACAGGAATTTCAGGTGAATACTCAGTGCCGAGCGTGTTTAAGCATCGGCAGAAAGCTTATACCATTAGCAGAATATTTCAATGTGTTCAAATTGTTAACTTCACAACTTGATTTGCCGGTAAGTTTTTGTTTTATATACTTTTTAAGCTTACAAAACCGGTTTTTGCGTATGATGACTATCGTAGTGCCGATCGAATGCAGCAAATAGCATTAATATGCTATTAGCTCGTGACGACTAGATTGACGAAAAATTGCTTTACTGCTCGAAGTCTTTTTCTTCTATTTATATTGTCCCACTGCAGGGAAAGGCTTTCCTTCTTCCAACTTTCCGTCGAAGCTTGTGTAAACAAATTATAAATAAAAGGTATATTTATTTGTAAACTGTATTTCTTTTTCTAGTATGTGATTCCTAGTGCCAGTAATAAATACATTCTTTCTTTCTATATTACTTAATACTTATTTATTGTATATTGGCAAAAGGAATGCTGTACACCTGATTGCAAGTGTATTACCATGTGCTAAGGCTGTCAATAACAAAAAACAAAATCACCTCTTGCCAATAAATTCCCTTGTTATTTATATGTTCTATTATATTTTTATACCACAGAAGAAAACTTCAGAAAATGAGGAAGTGTGTTGGGAATGCCACTCATTGTTACAAAAAGCAGCAAGATTCCAAAAACATGTGGAGAGAGCAAATGAAATACTGCAACAAGGGCAGGTATAGTTCCTATTTATAAAGTTCCCTATCCATTTTAATATAACAAGCCATGACAAAAATGAGCTAAAAGTATTTCATAAAAATCTTTGTATGGATTATAATGGAATGTGTGATACTTAATTCAACCATCACCATTCAGAGACATACCACAGTTAAATCTTATAAAGAATACTTTTTGTATAACCCTTCCAAAATAATGCACTAACATTGAACTTATTTACAAATACTACCTATGTTAACCTTTGAAGTAACTGATCACCAACTTCTAAGATACAGGTTCTTAATATATTCACAATATCCATTTTCAAAATGGTTATCATTGCTTACATGAAGATAAAAGTAACATTATGTTACAAATGTTATATGTCACAACATCAGAGAACTAGTATACAGTCACACACAATTCTTTATTTCTACTTTATTTCAGACACACCTGTACGGAACTTTATCAAAATTATCAACCATTATACTTAAAGACTCAACCCACACAATACACATAAAGGAAACAGACATACCACCAATAAAACCAGATATATCGGAGTCCAGTGATAATGCGGATAATGCAGAAGACTTCACCCAACCAGATATCAAGACTGAAAATGATAAAGAAACAAAAAAGAATAACCGATGGGCTGAAGAAAGAGCTATGCAGAACAAAAGGCCTAAGTTTAAATTATTAACTAATAGTGATGAGGTTTTTAAGAAAGTTAAGTTAGCTGATGAAGAATTGAAAGGGTTTATCGAAGGTGTGAAAAGCAGTGATTATTATAAGTCTAAAAAGTATAAGTGTGAGAAATGTGTGCTTGTGTATAAGGAAGATAAATTGTTAGCTAAGCATTTGAGGAAGTTTCATAAGGTAGGCCTAAAAACAATTTGTTTTTGTTTAAAGTTTTTAAACAAAAGTTAGCTCGATTCGCTGAAGATTGGACTTTTAAGTTTTCCTGTCTAACATTTAAAGTATGTTGTATTATTAGCTCGATTAGTAGTCATTCTCTTGAATTGTAGTCATTTTATCAAATTGATAATTTCCTCATATTGTAGTCATTTTCTCAACCTGTAGTCTTCAAAGTAAAGTGTTAGCTATAGCATGATAATTATAATAAATTAATTAGATTTTACTATTTATTTGATGACAAATATAAATTCGTATTACAGGGCACAAAACACTACAAATGTGATATATGCGACTCAAATTTCCGCAATAAGCGTCATCTATCGTCACACATAAGCAAACACTATTATGTTTATGAGTGCACAATATGCGCACACAGATGTAAAGGCAGGATCGAAAGGATCCGACATTTTCAAAAGCAACATCGTAAAGTTTTCCAGTGTTTGAAATGCGAGCTGAAGTTTTGGTATGTTTTAAAAATAGCAAAATTTTAGTATTATAACTCCTGAACATAATGCAACACGCTAACGTAATGGAAAATATTGTAGCGTCATTAAAAGGAAGTTAGCCTAACACCATTCCAAGCACAAAGAATACCAGGCATATGGTCTGACAGGGATTTACGTACCAAAAACCGTACACTTCGCACTTATACCTGTCATCATTATAGAAATTAGATGAAAATTAATTTATATAAATAAATAAATGAAAGTGTATTTAACACTCAACAGTCACATACATAGTCCTGACCCACATTAAGATTTCCCAGTCAGGGTGTAAACAACTGCGCCACGGAGGCAGTCAATCAATTTAATTAAAATATTGTGATAATTGTGTGTTGTTTATTTTAGCAGTCGCCGCGAATTCTTCAAGCATTTCAAGGAGTGGCACGAGAATTTCGTGTGCGATCACTGCGGGATCAGTTTCAAGATGAGATACTGCATTATAGATCATATTAGGTGAGAAAATGCCATAAAATATTACTCGCTACTGAACCATGAACTTTTGGGGTCGATACCCAGTCCGGCGAATTCAGCTTATATGAATGAAATTCACTACACCTTTTTTCGCAGACAGCAAAACGGTTCATAAGCAAAATATTTTTAAATAGATTTTCTTTTATGTTATGTTTCATAACTTTGTTAACAAGCTGAATATTATCTCTGAATACCCCTATAAATTCTCCATACCTCTCTCTTTCTCTTCCCGAATATTAGTAAAATTATTATTCCAGTTCCTCTATTCATGACAATTCAATATATAAAAGGAAACTACGCGACGTCATATAGTTCGGGATACTACGCGACGTCTTCTCGTCCAAAATACCTCAGTGCCTTAAATCGAAAGTCTTTGATAGTTGTGCGTTGTCAGTGATGACTTACGGCACCGAGACGTGGCCTCTCACTATGGGCCTTATTAGGAAGCTCAAAGTCACTCAACGAGCTATGGAGAGGGCTATGCTCGGGGTTTCCCTACGAGATCGAATCAGAAATGAGGAGATCCGTATGAGAACTTAAATAACCGACATAGCGCAGCAGATTAGCAAGTTGAAGTGGCAATGGGCAGAGCACATAGCGCGGAGAACTGATGACCGATGGGGTCGGAAAGTGCTCGAATGGGGGCCACGTAGCGGAAAGCGCAGCGTAGGACGTCCACCCACAAGGTGGTCAGACGACCTGGTAAAGGTGGCGGGAGGTCGCTGGATGCAGGCTGCCTCCAACAAGTCTCTGTGGAAATCATTGGGGGAGGCCTATGTTCAGCAGTGGACTTCCTTTGGCTGATGGATGGATGGATAGATATATAAAAGAGGAACCTGACTGACTGACTCACGTATCAACGCACAGCCGAAACTACTGGAGCTAGCAACGTGAAATTTTGCACAGAGGATCCTATTGTGACGTAGGGTAGCACAAAAAGGGGATTTTTGAATTAATTATAAAATTGCACAAAACATGGTATAAATATATGTTCAAATTACATTAGTAGAATCTACATACACACCTACAATGTACCTAAAATCTTAAAAAAAGCCTCTTTCAGAAAACAGCACTCGCCATTCGAATGCAAGGAGTGTAACAAGCGATTTGCCCGGTACAATGGATTGTGGCTCCACAATAAACTGCGCCACACGCCGCCCGGCCAGGCCGCGTACTGCGTGGAGTGTGACAAGAAATATGTGGACGTGTATAGATATAGATGGCATCTCGCTAACAGCGCCAGGCATAAACCTAAGAAGAGGGTCAGGTGAGTAATAGACGAATTCTGATGGTATTATAAAGACACCCAACAGTCACATAACATAGTCCTGACCCCACACTAAGATCGAGTTTTGTGTCCTGGGTATCAGAAACTATGAGACTTCGCTCTCACAAATACCCAGACCCTGAAACAAGTACTTGCGGATCACACCAATGTGAACCTGAATCCACTCTTGTGGGTTCAGGTTTTTGTTATGAAATAATAAGAGTCTAAAATTCCTTGTTTCGACCAACTATACCTTAACACAAATTTGATTATTTTCCATAATATCGAAAAATGAATAATACAAAAAGATAATAATTAAATTAACAAACAATAATTGTTCTTAAGATCTACCCACTTTTAATTTTGTCTTTTTATAACAGAATCCCGTGTCCTGGTTGTGATAAAGTATTCTCAAAGAACATATACATGAAGGATCATTACAATTTGGTGCATTTAAAGCACTATAAATACAGATGCGAGGAATGTGACAAGGTTAGTAACTATGCTGACGTATTTTTTTTATTTACAATTAATGGCGTTTCGATTAATTTGGAGTTATCGTATTTACGGATGTGAGTGCGTGGTGGCAAACGGACTAGACGCGGCTACCAACTAGTTCACGGTGGTCGCGGGTTCGAATCCCAGGGCACATCTCTGACTTTTCGGAGTCATGTGTGTATTGATAGTCAATCACCACGCACTAAAACGGTCAAGAAAAACATCGTGAGGAAACCTGCATACCATAGCGATATATAAAAAAAAATCTATGGTATGTAAGTCTGCCAACCCGCACTAGGCCAGCGTGGTGGACTATATGGCCTAACCACTCTCAATCGTACTTACGATTGTAGAGTAGGCCCGTGCCCTGCAGTGGGACAGTATTTACGGAGCGGAAATTTTTATTCCCTTAGTTAATTAACGTATTTTTTTTATGAATAGCGTTTTGATAACTTTGATTTACCATTTTTTTTATTTCACTAATTAATGCCTGTAATACTTACATGTTTTTTAGAATTTCATAAGGAACGCGGACCTGGTGAAGCACAGACGGCGAGTCCATGAGGGCATACTGCCGCCCAAGAACAAGATCTGTGAAATGTGCGGGAGAGGTTTCACGGTACGTATCTTTATTTATTTCGAGTAAAATGCAATTTTCAAATATTTGAACCAAAACATTTACATTCTAATTAATAAGAATTGAAGCACAAAAAATAATTGAGTTGTTGTGTTTTACCCGTGTCCGAATATATTATTAAGCCTTAATACAATATATTCATTAATTATTTGCTGGTTTTTATTGAGTCAAGGGCTCATCATTTATATCCCCATCTCGCCATTTTACCCTGGCCCAATAATTTAATGAGCTATACGATTATGTACTAAAACATCGACGAATCATATATTGACATATGCCCCAATTAATAAGGGAAATATTGATACTCTCCTAAGATAAAGCTTTCTTTCACAGACAAACAAAATCCTAACCAATCACATGAGGACGCATACGGGCGAGCGTCCGTTTGTGTGCACTTCCTGCCCCGCCAGGTTCGCGCAGCACACGGCACTCGCGTCGCATGTCAGAGCCGTGCATGATAAACGCGATCGTTGAAGACTACAAATTGAGCTAGACTACAAGTTGAGCGAGACTACAAGTTGAGTGGAAGCGTCCGTTCATATGTACTACCTTACCCGCTAGGTTCGCGCAGCAAACGGCACTGGCGTCGCATGTCAAAGCCGTGCATGATAATCGCGATCGCTGAAGACTACAAGTTGAGCGAAACTACAAGTTGAGTAGAAGTGTCTGTGTGTACTACCTTCCCCGCCAGGTTCGCGCAGCACATAGCTCTTGCGTCACTTGTCAGTGCCGTCTGTTTGTGTTTACCACCTGTCCCGCCGAGTTCGCATACCGCACTCGCGTCGCATGTCAGGGCCGTACATGAAAAGCGCGACCGCTGAAGACCACAAGTTGAGTCAGTTGATTGACACTACAAGTTTATTTGACTATATGATTTCAATTAAGCTATATTTTTATTTGTTAGCGATAGTAATAACAAAAAGTCTACGGGATTAACTGCCGAATAATATTTGCTCAAATATAATATATGCTTACAAAAATATAGATGTTTAATTCATTTACCTAAAACAATAGTATCGTGGAATTATAAGAAGTTTAGATACATCAAGATCTGAGTAGGCCCCTGTTGATATTTTGCTTGTAAATGTTGTCTTTCAAATAGTGTTGTAAAAAAGCTCGAGTCGGCGCTTAAACGCTCGAGTCGACGCTCAAGCAGATAGCTCGTGCTCGAGTCGGGACTCGACTGAAGCGCTCGACGCTCGAGCAGTGGCTTGAGCGCTCGGCTCGAGCTTGAGAGCGCGCTTAGATTACATAGTTAGAGAAACTGTAAATAAGATCTGTATCTGTATCAGCCCATATACGTCCCACTGCAAGGCACGGGCCTACTCTACAATCGAGAGTTCGATTGAGAGTGTTTAGGCCATATAGTCCACCACACTAGCCTAGTGCGGGTTGGCGGACTTACATACCATAGAATTTTTTATAAATCGCTATGGTATGCAGGTTTCTTCATGATGTTTTCCTTCACCGTTTTAGTGTGTGGTGATTGACTATCAATACACACATGACTCCGAAAAGTCAGAGGTGTGCCCTGGGATTCGAACCCGCGACCACCGTAAAAAAAGATAGTATAATTGAAATAAGACAATTTCAATTTTATTTTTAACGATATTTATATTATAATAGTAGAAAAATACTTATTTATCTACGCCATAAGGCCCAAATTACATTACAAGTGTGGTTTAGCTTTTTGTTTGTTTTTGGTTTTTGTGTTTTACTGGTGGTAAGTCTCTAATATGTGAGAGGCTGCCTGGGTGGGTACCACCGCAATGTCTTTTTCTCCCGTCAAACAGCAGTTTAAATGCACTGTTGTGATTCGGATTGAAGGACATTGTAGTCAGAGTAACTACTGGACATATTGAGACTTAACATCTTGTGTCTCAGGATGGCGAGCGCAGTGGAATGCCAAGCATTGCTTTGTAAATCAAGGTGTTGTTTGGTTTTGCTACTGTTCATGAGCGGTCGCAACGTTTACCATCAGGCGAACGGCGTGCTCGTCTCGCCATTCAATGCAATAAAAAAAAATAGCTGAAGTTTCTGTACAATTCCTGACTACCTACTGATTTTTCTTAGCAACTAAGTTAAATTAAATACCTACCTAAAATCATCACACACCTTTGCAACACTATAATTTTTTTAACCATGAGAAAAGTCACATACTGGCCTGTATATTTTCGTTACTAAGTCTGTTCCTTCTTTTAGTTATGACTAGCTGTGCCCGCGACTTCGTCCGCGTGAAGTTTAACAAAAAAGTTAATTAGGTCTTTTAGTTATTTTTTAAATAAATGAAATTTTCTACAACAAATGTAGCCTAAGTTACTCCTTATTATATCAGCTACCTGACAAAAAAAGTCCCGTCAAAATCGGTCCAGCCATTTCAGAGATTAGCCGGAACAAACAGACAGACGGACAGACAGACAGACAAAAAAAATCTAAGGTCATTTTCGTTATAGGTATCGTGTATATAACGATATGTACTTGGACATTTTTATTTATTTTCACTTTACAGACACTTCAATTTTATTTATATGTATAGATAAGGCCAGCTTATACGACCAAAGTCAAAAGATAAGTAATACTCACCATACCTACCGCCCCCCACAACTCCTAACATTTTTATTTATCACAATTTTTTCATCTATCCGTATTTAAAAACTACAACGCTTGAACGCTCGAGCGCATAACTCGAGCATGAAAGTCTAAACTCTCAACGCTCGCAAGCCTTAAACGCTCAAGCGTTTAACGCTCGAGTCTAAAACGCTCCAAAGCGTCGACTCAGCGCTCGACGCTCGACTCTCAGCGCTCATTTTTACAACACTACTTTCAAACCCTATATTATTGGATAAACTATACAATATTTGTTTAATCGATTTAACATTAACCATTATTATAATAACTTCACGGGTCAAAAGTCCGCACCAATAAATATGTTGCTGTTTTATGACTAGAGACTGCATATCTGTTAGTTGATTTAAATAAGGGTTTGCTACCGATTTGTTTTTCCTGGAATGACAAGCGTTTAAGTTTTTATATATTATGGTTTTTATAAACTGGTAAGGACGTATGAACGTAGTTCCTTAGCTCGAAAACAGTAAACAAACACAACTCTATGGTAACAAATGGCGATTGTATTTGCCTATTTGTTTTCTATTGTGTATTTTTACGTAAATAAACATATATATTACACTAAACAACGTAAAAAAAGTAATACATATTATACTTGAAGTTAATAGTTTACGAGTATACCCAACAATATACATATATAGTGTAAGAAAATGAATATAAATGTGTACGAAGTCCCGATAGTGGCTACTATACCTGTGCATCAATTGCCGGTGTTACAGCCGGGTCCACAGCCTCAACAGCCACCGCCGGAGCCGCAGAACCACATCAACCCTCCGCCCGAGCAGCCCCCGGCGCCAGACGAGATCAAACCGAAGCTTGAGAAGAAGAAAAAGGAAGCGATAGATGGACAAGCTCGCGAAATTATTTTCAAAGTTATTAAGTTTTTTGAGAGCGAAAAACAGAACAGAGGCTACGCATTTCCAGTGGAGAATGTGGTCAAACGTGCGTGCGCGGCGACGGGGCTGTCTGAGAGCACCATAAAGAGGATAAAAAGGGACGGTTTGCGCGCCGAAGCTACACAAACTAAAATGACTGGTCCCAAGAAAAAACGGGTGAGAAAAACTAAAGTGCAACTAGATTACTTCCAATTGTGCGCGTTGAGGAGTATTGTGAACGGTTATTCGATGAGGAAAGAGGTTCCTACACTAGGTAAGATCCTCGCTGCGGCAAAACTCGAATTAAATTACAGAGGCGGGAAAGAATCGCTCAGGTTAATATTACTAAATAAGTTAGGTATTAAGTTTAAGAAGTGTGAGAAGAAGAATAAAAAGCCGCCTGAGCCGCCGCAACAGCCCCAAATGCAACAGATACAGAACGTAATGCCACAGCATCAGCAGATGCAACCTATGAAGCCGATAGAGAACCAATGTGTTTACACGACAATGATGCCTCAGGTACCGCCGGTTTCTTACTAGATCTGTCTTGTGGTGGAGGAAGGAGGGCACGACAAACTATCACATGTTTAAATAATCCTTACTTTTTTTATTGAGCATTGTAAAGACACATTTCTAATTGGATGTGTCGGAATGTACGCAAATTGCTTAGTATTGAAGTGGTTGAATTGACAATTATTTTTTGCTAGTATGTAAAGAATGGTTTAAAAGTTTTAAGTCATACAAACATTTAATTTAATATTGTCTTAACTATGAAAAAAAAACCATGGTAGAATATTAGTAAAGCTGGCATTAAATTGCAGACAAACATGTTTCGTATGGTGCCAAAACAATAAGCAGTGTGGCTCACGCATATAATGTTTAGAATTAATATGCATCAAGAATGACAGATTTAAAACATAGTATACCAAAAAAAAGATTGTTTGAATTGCAATTATTGTGAACTACATCTCATATAAGATTTATTTTCAATTTTGTCACTTCAAAACTAAGCATATTACAAACCAAGAATGGGTTTTGATTGGTTAAGCCATTAAACCATGTTTTGTACCGGGTTTACATGAAGATTAATTATGTTTGAAATGCAATGCAATAGCAACATGTCCAATTGTTTGTTTGTTTATGCTACCAGTATTATATTTTCTTTTCCTTTTTAAGCTATCTTCTTCCTTTTTAAAATGGGCAACTGTAATCATAAATGATTGTAAAAGGAAACTGCCGTAAGTAGGTGGTGTTTCGTTTTACTACAGTTCATAAGTGGTGGTCTCGCCTACCATTAGGCTAGTGGCATGCTCATATTGCAGTAAAAAAAAAAACAAAATCATTCTGTGGTAGAAATCATGTTGATTATTAGGTATGAGAGACATTTAAAATGATATTTTTATCAATTTAATTACACAATATGTAGGCTACATATACAAAAATCTTTTTAAAATAAATTAATTGTTTTTAAAGTAAATTATCATATAATTATTTAAAATCTAAAATAAACATTTTTTTTTATGTCTGACGAAAACATATAAATTTCTACATAATTATACTAACCTTATAGAAATGGCACAGAAAACTTTTTCAAGCCAAAAACTATTTTTTTTTTTCCTTCTCTATCCTTATATCTTTATACTTGTCTGTCCATTGCATTTCATAACAGATATAATATTTTATTGAATCAACAACAAGGAAAGATATAAAATTGTTCATGTTGAAAGATAGTTTGTCGGAGACTGCCCCAAGTCCTAACGCTCTGCCACAATAAACTACAAATGTTAATTATTAATAGAATATATGTATTGTAGAGGCAATGGAGTCATTAATATGTTATTCAGGCTTTGGACTACAAGATAATTATTATTTAATTCAGTTGGCTGGTTCAAATCATTTTCTTTTCCTATTTTAGGTGTTTCATTTAAGAACTAACTGAGAACCTATTTAAATATAGTGAATCCTTTAAAAAAAATCTCAGTTAAGACTCAGATTATTTGAAGAAAATATTTTACTCTAAATGTGAATTTGATAATTTTAAAAAACAAGAAACATCTTTAATTGTATCTAAGCAAAACTTCAGGAAATATTTTATTTTTCCTTGATAAAGTAAATCCCTAAGTTTTCTGTTCATTTATTGTATTGCAATTGTAGAATTTATTTAATTTGTTGCCTAAAAGACTGTATTTTTCATCAACAGAAATGCCACAAAATATAATTTTGTATTATAAATGAAACGCCTTAGTGATGGTTTAAGGAATTGCCAAAAGACTCCATTGTTGATACAGTGTATCAGTTTTACTGATTAAGTATGTACCTACTACATTGGAGAAGTTTGCATCAACAAACTAATTTAAATTTGAACTAAACTGAAAATAATCAATGATAAGGTATTAATTACATTGTAGAGTAGGTCTCTCATATTGGAGAGGCCTCCTGGGTATTGGCTTGGTACCACTGCAATGTCTATGTCTATTTTATTTTATTATTTATTTTAAAAGGTAATATACTACTATACTTATCACTACATAGTATAAAACAAAGTCGCTTTCTCTGTCCCTATGTCCCTTTGTATGCTTAAATCTTTAAAACTACGCAACGGATTTTGATGCGTTTTTTTTAATAGATAGAGTAATTCAAGAGGAAGGTTTATGTGTATAATACGTGCATATTATTGTAGAGAAATCTATATGCACCCGGGCGAAGCTGGGCCGGGCCGCTAGTACACTGTAAAATAATACTAAATATTCTATGAAAATTTTAAACATCTACCTGTTACCATTATTAATATTGAGCAAAAAAATACGATAAAGACACGTTAACTGTCTGAAGACCCCTTTAATATTGTCATTATTTTAATTTATAATATTTGTTGTTATAGCGGCAACGGAAATCCATAAGTTGTGAAAATTTCAGCTTTCTAGCTATCACGGTTTATGAGATACAGCCTGGTAACAGACGGACAGACAGCTGAGGATTCTTACTAAGGGTCCCGTTTTTACTTTTTTGGGTACGGAACCCTAAAAATGACGTGGACAACCTTGTACTATTATGTTTGTTGTCATGTCAGATTCCTGTGAAAATAATGGTAATTTCATAAGCTGTACTTACGTTGCTGAAGTTTAGTTTTCGTGGCTCGTTAGTTAGACGCCGGCTGCGATACAAAAGGTCGCTTCGATCACCGCATCGAGACAAATATTTGTATGATCCACAAGTATTTGTTTTGGTTGTGGGTATTTATGAAAAATGTCTCATAATTTCTGATACCCACGACATAAGACTTGTTACTTAGTGTGGGGTAAGGACTATGTATGAATTGGATGTATTTATTCATTATGTAGTTTGCAAAGCCATAATTACAATGTATACATTGTAGCTATAAAAATAAATAACGGAAATTCTCACGGGCTTATTCAGGTAGTTTTAAAAATTATTTTAGATATCAAATGTTTGGTCTTTGCTCAAAATGAGTTCAAAAGGGACCAAACATTTAATAACAAGAATAGATTTTAGAACCGTTTATGAATAACATTGTCAGTATTTAACATAAGTTTGGTTCAAACTCTGCCTAGTTTGGTTGATGCAAATTATCTCCAATGAAATATTTATGTATATTGTACATAATAGGCTGAAGTGCATATATTTGGACCAAAACTACTAGGTTTTAAACAAAGTATTTTTTATAATAAGAGTCTTTTTAAGTTTTATAGGAACATTTGTGACTTACCAAGATTTTTTTACTTGCAAACTACCCACAGTGTTACATGTTTCGTCTCTTTCTACTCAACGTTAAATGGTATAAGAGTGAAAGAGATAGCATTAAATGCTGGACGTTGTAGTATTGGTCCAACAATATGCTCTATCGAATGTAAATTGTTAATACATTAAAATAATTTAGCTATAAATTAATTATATTATCATAAGGCTGAATAATAATAATTGTATTTTTAATGGAATAAACTATGGAGTTGAACTAATCGTTTTTTTATTCCCCTTCGTTAAAAAGACTGCTCGTTTTAATGATACTGTGAGCGGAAACGTTTTATCTCATTTTCGAGTCAAAACGGAAAGAGGTGTTTTGTTTGGTATTGCTACTGTTCATGAGAGGTCGTATCGCTTACCTCCATGCGAAAGGCTATCTCACTATACATTAAAATAAAAAAAATAAGCTTACAATCTTGCAGTGTTAGGAACAAAGTTCGGCGTAACATTTTAGTCTCGTTTTTCATTTATGGGATCCGATGAAATGTCGGATAAGCCCCATTTACAAGGGGAGGTGTGGAGATAATTGCACATTTTTTCGGGTGTTTGAATTATGAGAACGAAAATTCTTAAACTTTGTGATAGACGGTACACAAGTCTGTATCAGCCCATATACGTCCCACTGCAGGGCACGGGCCTCCTCTACAATCGACAGTACGATTGAGAGTGGTTAGGCCATATAGTCCACCACGCTGGCCTAGTGCGGGTTGGCGGACTTACACACCATAGATTTTTTTATAAATCGCTATGGTATGCAGGTTTCCTCACGATGTTTTCCTTCACCGTTTTAGTGCGTGGTGATTGACTATCAATACACACATGACTCCGAAAAGTCAGAGGTGTGCCCTGGGATTCGAACCCGCGACCACCGTGAACATATTGGCAGTCGCGTCTAGTCCGTTTACCAACAGGCCACCACGCACTTACACACACAAGTCACAACACTTGAAATGAAATGAATCCATAAAATGTCATACATTATTTATATTCAGTCACTTCTTTTTTCCACTACCACCCGGTTCACAAGGCTGTTTTCGCCAGAGAACCGGGAAGAAACTCTAGCGTTGCTCTTTTCAAAATAAGTTTACAATACAGTGATCATACAGGAATTGAAATTCAGAGCAGTTCATAAATTATCCATAATAATAATTATATTGTACGGCCGAGTTAAGTGTGACGCCCAGACCGCGGAATCGGTATACACTGTTCAGCAAAAGCAATGAAAGGCAATAAAAAAAAAAACAAACTAATTAATATTATCATTATAAGCAAATTGAGCAGACCAGTCTACACGAGCAGCACCCGTTCACGAGTGTGACGCATGTGCCAGCCATCGGGACTTAAGGGATCATGATAATAATTATGTGTAAAAAAAGCAAAGATTTCCCAACCATCTTTATTATATACTTACAAAGATAACATAACAAAGTATTATGCTATTTTTATTGCTTTTGTATAAAATACATTGTTTCATCGGCTTCAGTAGAATCTTTATTTTTCCAAAGATATTAAACAGGCTATTTTTTTACATTTTGGAAGCATTAATAAATAATCAGTCATAAAATTATTTTGCGATACAAATAAAACATTTTTAACAAAGATATCAAAAATAAACGTTGAGTTTTTTTATTTCTATTGGTAATGCAAAATTAACCTTATATCTAAACGTTAAAGTTTATTTTTGATATCTCTGTCAAACATTACATATCAGTTGTTCAATAAAGGTAAAATCAAAATATAGCATTCTGTCTTACGCATAGAGCAAAGAAGCGCGTCTTAGAGCGATCTGAACAATGTATTCTTTTGTTGTGTGCGCATTATTAAGCTCAAAACACATTGTAGGTTTTCGTCTTACGCATAGAGTAAAGAAGCGGCCATAAATACTAGAGCAACGCGTCTTAGAGCGATCTGAACAATGGATTCTTTTGTTGTGTGCACATTATAGGTCATACGCTTAAGACGTGACCACAGACTACATAGAAAGAACCTTGTACGTTCCATTGTCCTGATTGGTCAGTTGGCCCCGTACTTACCGCTCTTTACTCTATGCGTATGACGAAAACCTATAATGTGTTTTGAGCTTTAGTCGTACACCTTGTTTGTTCCATTGTCCTGATTTGCCAGTTAGCCACGTCTAGTATCTATGGCCGCTTCTTTACTCTATGCGTAAGACGGAATACTATAGTATGATTTCAGCTTATGTCTTATTAAGAGCGTTTATACCCTGCACGCGCTTTTTGGCTTAAAAACAGGACTTTTCAAATGAGTTAATAGCCACCAATAAACAATTTAAAGGAAAAATAATTATTACTAATTTTAGAAAAGGTTGTCATCTAGGGATTTTGGTGGAAAACATTATAGATTGATGGATAATTTGTGAGTACTATACGGATTACTGAACACAAGTTTCGTTATTTAGGCTTTAAATGACAATTTAGAAGCTTAAGATATCCGAAACCACTAAATATAAGATGAAAATAAAAATATTATCAGACTAATAAGACCCTTATGGAGGGATTTTGCTGAGAAAAATAATCTTTTTCTGTTTAGTTCCTGAAAAATAAAAATTTAAACAATGCAAAATTATTCAGAAATTCTCGTCAAGAACATATTTTTTTTCACCAACTTATCGTACATAATTTTTTATAGCAATTGCATATTACAATAGAAGAACATCTTATCAATAAATTACCATTTTTATATTTCAACAAAATTAGTTTTCATGTTTTCTAAAAACCATGTTAAAAACCACTATAAAACACGCTGTCCGACGTGGATCAAATCAGACCGCCGCAAGGCCTTCTAGAGGGAGGACGTATCGCTCGTCGCTCCGGCCTGGCTGCAGTCGATTATGCCGCGCGTAGTAAAAATAGCCACGCGCGGAATGCGATTACCACATCTTAGTACTTTGGTAGTAAAATATTTAATTATTTTTATTACCTACAATGATTTTGTAGTGAGTATAAATTATGTTTCAGGTAATATAATGGGATGTAATTCCGAGGCTAAATTATTTTATGTATTGTAATATAAAATTAAATATATTTCGTAATTGTAAGGGGTTGTAAGGCCCCTAACACTATTTATGTGTTCGAACACGAAATGATTAATAAAACGTCCGTAGTGTCTACTGATTGAACACTGATTTGAATGCAACTTCACAATATAATAATAACGAAAATATGATTAGTATCCAAAATTTGTATTATTCTTTGCTTGCACAGTAATATTTGTCTACTTATAATGCAAATAAAATATTTTTATGATATTATATTACAGTTACATTTCAATTGAATAT
Organism: Hyles euphorbiae; assembly: GCA_023078785.2. Classification (NCBI taxonomy): domain Eukaryota; kingdom Metazoa; phylum Arthropoda; class Insecta; order Lepidoptera; family Sphingidae; genus Hyles; species Hyles euphorbiae. The sequence goes on from CM041054.1 coordinate 4,054,122, forward strand.
TTGAAGCGCACGGATCAAAGTTGTTTGAGCCGATTGTATAGCGAGCCGACGCGGCAGCTCTACGCAAACAGCTTTGGTCGCTTATGTGTGCGTGAAATTAACGAAGAAATACCTATAGTTGACTTTGCGCGCAAGGTGTATACGCTCTTAAGTACTTTAAGATCTTTTTATCTCACTCAAAAAGTCATACCTCATTTATAGATAGTTGTACTGGGTTGAGTCTCATATGTGAGAGGCCGCATGGGTAGGTACCACTGCCATCTATATCTCCTTACAAACAGCAGTGCATTTACACTGCTGTGTTTCGGTTTGAAGGATATTGCAGCTAGAGTATCTACTGGACATATTGATCTTCCTTTATTTAGCCACCATGGTAGATTCCAGAGTCCGTTTAAGAAGGGTTAAACCAAAACCACGCTAGGATTCTGCGCGTTAGTTTCATTATTAAGCCATAATGGTAGCTTCCAAAATATAATTGAGAAGTTTAATGCCGTACATGCTGGCCTAGTGCTTGTTTTTTTTCAAAGTTCGTTTGAGATGGGTTAGGCCATATTGCGACCTATTATTTTTTATTCAGCCACAGTCGCCTAGTGCTTCTTAATTTCCAAATTTCCATTGAGGTGGGTTAGGCCATTTGGCCTATAATTTTTTATTCAGCCATTATAGTAGGTTCTATATTCTTGTGCTGTGTTTTCAGATGTGTGTGTAGAGCAGTGCATTGTACGAAAGTGGCGCCACAGTGGGGGCATTTGAATGGCCGTTCTCCAGTATGCGTCCGACGATGGTTGTTCAATATTCTGTTTGTCTGTTGAAGAGAAAAATAATTATACAGGGTGTATCATGAAAACCGAAAACGAAGCCGGGTGGTAGTTTAAGCGATTTCAGATACACTGCCACAGAAAATTTTGCAAAAAAAAAGCGTTTTTTTTTTTGTTATGTTTTTCCTATTATATTTGGGTAGTAAATACATTTTTTTCCTAAAATAATAGTGTATACCCTTTTATTCATAAATACTCTAAGGTATAAAACAGTTTGAAAATTATTATTTTAGCAAAAATTATGGATTTACCACCCAAAAATGACGATATTTAAAAAATCATTAAAAATTAATGTCGCGTTTCTTTGCGAAATTTTTAGTTGCATTGTGTATGTAGTCTCTAAAACTACCACCCGGATTCGTTTTCGGTCGCAGTCTCGATATACCTATTATAGATAGCCTTCTTCGATAAATGCACCATACGACACTAAAAAAATATTTCCATTCAAACCAGTAATTACTGAAATTAGCGCGTACAAACAAACTTTTTATCTTGACATATTAGTGTCGATTATAATATTACTCACACTGAAACCTCGACCGCAAAGATCGCATATTTTGTCTTTTGGCATCATTTTCTTTTCATGGACATATTGTTTGTGTTTCCTCATAGCGTAGCCCGTCGCGAAAAACTGCAACAAACAATATTTTATTTTATTTTTAATGGACTTCAAAAAAAGGAGATAAATAAATACACCCAACAGTCACATACATAGTCCTGACCCCACACTAAGATCAAGTCTTGTGTCGTGGGTATCAGGAACTACGAGAGACTTCGGTCTCACAAACACCCAGATCCGAAACAAATACCTGTGGACCACACAAATATTTCTCTCGGTGCGGGGATCGAACCCGCGGCCTCTCGTTTCACAGCCGGGGTCTAAACAATTGTACCATAGGGGCTGATTATCAATTCTGTATCTGCATCAGCCCATATACATCCTATTGCAGGGCACGGGCCTCCTCTATAGAGAGTACGATTGACAGTTGTTAGGCCAAATAGTCCACCACGCTGGCCTAGTGCGGTTTGGTGGACTTTACATACCATAGAAATTCTTATAATTCGCCATGGTATGCAGGTTTCCTCACGATGATTTCCTTAACCGTTATATTGAGTTGTGATTGACTATCAAAACATATGACTTCGGAAAGTCAAAGGTGTGCCCTGGGATTCGAACTCGCGACCATCGTGAACGTATTACCAACAGGCACAATTCGTGGGACCGTGTAACGTACATGGACTATGACAAAATTTCTCAAGAGCGCCATCGATCGACGTACCAGAGGTGCAGTAGCGATACAAGGGCAGATATTTTGTATTATTTTGTAAAATACAGGGTGATATTGACATATAGTACTTAATTTAATCCACATGTTTCTCATTATCCTAGGTGACATTGTACATAATTTGAAAACAATATGAGAAGATTTTTTTGTCATAAATCGTTATTTTCGTTTTCACGATTTTTGGACGTCCCATATAGATAAGAGTTTTTTTTACCGCTTAGGTGAACTCCAGTTCGGTTAAGGAACTTATCTGAACCGAAAAGACTCTGTAGATACAGACCCCTATAGATATAGGGGTTGATCCAAAGCCTTGAAACCTAAAATCGCGATCTTTGACAAAACTATCAAGTAGTATTTGTTCAAACTGGGTACAATAGTACAGTCCGCAACATAAGTCGCTACACATTTACGAAATTTGAAATGATCTTAGGCCTTAGCATCCAAAATAATAATTATTCCCAATATCTTATAGCACTTCTCAACAAAGGTGCCTTTACTTGATTATATTTTCAGACTATAGACTTTTAATTCAGAAATTTTAATTTACAAAAGAGTAATCAAAAAATGTGAAGTGTGTAACGACTTATGTTGCTGACGTACCTAGGGGGATTAGGAACATGTGTTTTAAATTAAATACCATATATCAATATCACCCTGTATAGCTTTATTGTTAACTATTTTGTATTGGTATCCCTTTATGGCTGGACACGACTAACTATTCCGTTATTAACACCTTGCATTATGTGTATACTCATGTTCATACAAATAAACCATCCTTATCTTTATGTATACGATGGAAAGAGACAGATATATGGTACCTTACTGCATAGCTCGCACTGATGCTTGGTGTCCTTCACGTGAACGAGGCGGTAGTGGTTATTCATGTATGTTGTACGTGTGAATACCTTGCCGCAGTCTGGACACGGGACTCTGTGGGACAAACATGATATTAATTATTTTTTTGTATTGCAGTGAATGGCGAGACGAGCATGCCGTTCGCCTGATGGTAAACGGTACGACCGCTCATGAACATTAGCAGAACGAAACAACATCTTGAATTACATAGCAATGCTTGGTACTCCACTACGCTGGTCATCCTGAGACATAAGATGTAAAGTCTCAATATGTCCAGTAGTTACTCTGGCTACAATGTCCTTCAATCAGAAACACAACAGTGCAAAGGCACTTTTTTAAAGAAACTGCTGTTTGACGGAAGAAATAGACATTGCGGTGGTACCCACCCAAGCGGCCTCTCGCATATGAGAGGCCTACCACCAGTAGAATAAAAAATCCTATTAAATACATAGTCCTGACCGCACACTAAGATCGAGTCTTGTGTCGAGTATCAGGAACTACGAGAGACTTTTCGCTCACACAAACACCCCGACTCGCAACCCATTTAAAAATGAAATTGAACAATTTTATGAATCATTTTGTATGTGAAGTTTTATTTAGAAATTCTATAGGGGACAATTAGCAATAGCAGAAATATATAGCATGCTAATGCTTCAAAAATAGCAAGCTGGCGATGCTAATTTTCAATAGCAATAATTCCCATAACTAATAGCTATGTACGCAATAAAACGGTGAAGGAACACATCGTGAGGAAACCTGCATACCATAGCGATTTATAAGAATTTCTATGGTATGTAAGTCCGCCAACCCTCACTAGGCCAGCGTGGTGGACTATATGGCCTAACCACTCTCAATCGTACTTTCGATTGTAGAGTAGGCCCGTGCCCTGCAGTGGGACGTATATGGGCTGATACAGAATAGCTATGCATATACAATTTATAACTCACCGGACCCTCTTCTGCGGCGTATGTCTAGCAGACTGCAATATATGTCGCTTGTATTTGTAAACACTGCTGTACTGTTTGTCGCATTCCACGCAGTACGACGCCTCTGTGTTGGCAGCACCGCGCATCAGGTGCGGGTGGTACGTCCGTAAATGATTCTCCAGCACGTGGTAATGTTGGTACGAGCGGTTACACACCACGCAGTACGCTGGCATGTGGTTGCGTCTGATAGAAAGAACGTATGCAAGGCTATTTTTTATTATAGTAGTAATTTTAAAATTCAAAAATCAAGAAGGCCTTATTATGTTATTAATTTGAAAATCGAAATCGTGAATATGATAAGAGAGTAAAATTTACAAAAAAACACGCATCAGTCACATACACAGTCCTGACCCCACATCGAGTCTTGTGTCGTGGGTATCAGGTGGTTGATGAGAAAAAACGATATATACAAGTTAATTTTTAATATAGTTTTCGTTTTAAAATTTACTAATCAAATTCCGATAGTAAAATTTAAAAATAAATAACACCCAACAGCCACATACATAGTCCTGACCCCACACTAAGATCGAGTCTCGTGATGTGGGTATCAGGAATTAAGAGACTTTTCGGTCTCACAAATACCCAGACCCGAAAGAAAAATATGTATATGTGGTCCACACAAATATTTATCTCGGTGCAAGGGTCGAACTCGCGGCCTCTCGTTTCACATACGACGTATAACTAACCGCGCCAGGGAGGTTGTCTTTTTTGAGGGTTTGTGCGGCCTGCAAATATTTTTTCGAGTATCAGGAACTCGCGACACAAGACTATTGATGTGACTGTCGGGTGTTATGTATTTACTTATAAAAATACGAAGAAATTCTGCTTACTTTTCGTGAACCGATTGGTCGATATTCTAAATTGATAGTCGGAGTTCAAATCAAAAAATATCAAATCAAAATATTCTTTATTCAAATAGTCTTTTACAAGATCTTTTGAATCGTTCTTTTCTGCTACCAACATACTGGCCGCCATTTAGAAAAGTTTATCAGCCCTGACCGCTAATGGTTAATATTATATGTTTTATATTTAAAATCCTTCAGATAACGTGTCTCACCTGATGTGCCCTTCCAAGAGTCTCTTCTTGAAGAAAGCCTTCCCACAGTGGTCGCAGTACATCCGCTGATGATCGTTTCTGTAGTGCACGCTGAATTCACGCAGTGTGCTAAGAAGATTAATACAAATATTTAATGCTAAAAGAAAACTACATCTAAATTGGTTCGTTCGATTAAAAGCTACTGCTTAAATTATTATAAACCTTTGGGTCAGGAGATTAAAATTTTAGTAGAGGGTTAAATTAATAAATATGTATTTTACGATTTTTGCAAACTGACGTTGTAGTCGACTACAGTATATTATATCAGACTACATTAGGTTATGACTACGTATATACATACTACATAGCGTTAACATTACTAAGATCAACTGCAGTAATTTGTAACATGAGTATCGTAGCATTGCAGACAGTCTTACTGTTTTAGTTACGTTGTATTTCACTACAATACATTATGACAGATTTCTACACTTCTTAAATTATTTTCGTAACAAATAAATTCATAATTTGAATTATGATCTAAGGGTTTCCTGTTTCAAAGGTAAGTCTTTGGCCGAATCTATGTGATATAAACAATGTATGTAAATGCACTGTTGTGTTTCGGTTAGAAGGATATTGTAGCCAGAGTAACTACTGAACATATTGAGATAATTCAAGATGTTGTTTGGTATTGCTACTGTATATGAGCGGTCGTCTTACCATCAGACGAATGGCATGTTGGTCTCGCCATTCCTTTTAATAAAAACAAAACTAAAATATGTTTTAATCTGTCTACGAATAGGGCATTCTGTGCTACTTTATTTGGTGGTAATTTAAACATACTTTGAAATAGTTAAAAGTGTGAGTTAATTTCATTTTCTTTAATTTATAGTTATGGTTTTAAAAATGCTACACAATATATATCTGGTATAACTTAAAGACAATTTGAGACTGACAAGAATATATTTTATTTGAGATTATCACCGTAATAATTCTTATACATTAATTTCATTAACTTTATTACATCTTAATGGGAAAATACCAATGTTTTAAATACACACAATTTAAAATAATTATACAAGGAGCAGTACTTTTGAAGTTAATATATAATACGCAGGCGTAGTTACGGATAGAATTTAGTATAAAATATAAATTTATAATTTGATAATATAATATGAATTACCTATGACAATTTAAATCTTTATTTAGACTATAAAATATACTTATGAAATTTTCCCTTTTTGTCCCACGATTGCCGATTATGTTTGTCTTTTTAAGTCTCACTTCACAACAATAATATAATGATCATCAAAGTCTTCAATATCTTCGCTTTCAATCGACATAGCATCATCAGACACTTCAATCCACGACAATCTAGGCTCTGCTGACGATTCCCGTGAACTTGAAACCTCTTCATCATTAATAACTTTCTTGTTTTTCATACAAACTGGTTTAATTTGCTTCTCTAAGTCCTTGTGTCGTGGCCTACCAACCTGTTTAGTGTGTTTATCTTTTAATTTATTTTTAATGGTGCTTCTAGGTATGCTGTATTCTCTAGCGGCCTCTCGTTGGCTTAAGACGCCGTTTTTAATCTTTTCCAGGCATTGTCTGAGCGTTTCAGGCGTGTATCTCGTTTTCGTACCATATTTTCTTGTATGCTTTTTGCATGGCGCCCTTTTCTTCGTAATATCAGAACTATAAAAGAAATGTAATTACTGAGTGACTAGATTGGCGATAGCGAGAAGTGCTTTCTTCCTGGAGATTTTGATTTCATGTGTGATATCTTAACGCACTCACGATAGAGTCAAGGTTCCGTACGTTTTAGTAAAAAACCGATCGCAAGAAAATAAGTAGCACTTGATTAAAAAATAATAAAGGAATTATTATGCTTGCAATTGAATACACGACATTAATTAATATTTTCCACCGAAAGAAATTTTTTTATAATTGAAACATTTTTATCATTGGGTTCGATTTATTTTTTTGTTTAGAATTTATATTTTATATTTAAATATCTTTGATAAAGTAACCATTTTTGTCGTAAAATAACAACAAATAAAACATTATAACAATGCATGAATTTCAATTATTTGGAACTTATAATAATGTATGTCACAGAAGGAAGTGGACAATAATTTATTTCAACTCTCCGTATTAATTTAACTTTCTGATTACTTTCATTGTGGGTCAAGGACAAGTTAAGCATTCTAGGAGTTCGCCTAGATTCAATGCTCGGTGTCATTTCAATGTACAAGGAGTAAACAATAATAATAAAATATGTTACTTTTTGTATAACTACATTATGTTATACAGACTACATTAGATTATGGTGGCATTATGTTTACCTAATGCATTAGTTCGGCAAACGAGCAAACAGCTCTCATATATAAAACAATACAATAGGTACATGGCATTGTAGCGTTAACGTCATTTCAAAACGGAAGGATAACAATAATGAAAAAAGTAAGAGGTATTGGAACTCCAGCAATATCCAGCAACTAACGAAACGCATTGCTGAGTTGTTTTGAGTTGGTTCTATTATTTCAATCCAGTCCTTTGTTAGTAACAAAGTATGTAATATATCTTTTGGACAGTAGCAAAACCAAACAACACTGAATTACAAAGCAGTATTTGCCATTCCACTGCGCTCGCTATGCTAAGACATAAGTTGTTAAGTCTCATTATGTCGAGTAGTTATTTTGGCTACAATGACCTTCAAACCGGAACACAACAGTATATTTACACTGTTTGTCGGGAGAAATTCACTCTGTTTGTCGGAAAAACTGGTATTTGTCGGGAGAAATAGACATTGAAGTGGTACCTAACCAGGCGGCCTCTTACATGAATACCACCAGTTAAATACTCGCTCTCTGACAGTTTTTTGTAACGTCTATACCTTGAGGTATTCCTGTAGTAATTTAATTAACTAAAGTGTAATTATAACTACAAAATAAATAAAAAACTCACCTAAAAGCCACGTTACAAGCTTTGCAAGTATACACAGAAGTATGCGCCCTGTTGATGTGTTTTTTGAGTTCTCCCATGGATCTACACAACTCGTAGCATTGAAGACATCTGAACATGCGCGTATGCCGAGCCCAATGCTTCTCCATTTTGACTAGGGAAGGCTGTTTCTTGTTACACTCTAGGCAGCGGACTGGCTTTTCGTACTGAAAGAGAATGGTTTATATTCGTGAGTTCAATCCCCTTACCGAGAAATATTTTGTGCGGCCCACAAATATAATAAATAACACCCCACAGTCACATACATAGTTATAATATTCCCGGACTTCGACTAAGAGGTAGACCAAAAAAGCGCTGGCTAGATGTCGTAAACGAAATATGAGTCAATGGCCTTACTAATGAGGATGCTGAAGATCGGGCGAAATGGAGAAGAATTTGCCGGAAGGCGTACCCTGGCACTGGCCTGGATAACGTCAGTTAGAAGAAGTCACATACATAGACCTGACCCCATACTAAAATCGCGTCTTGTGTCGTGTATCAGGAATTACGAGAGACTTTTCGGTCTTACAAATTCTAGTGGGCAACACAAAAATTTCTCTTGGTGCGGGGTTCGAACCCGCGGCCTTTCGTTTCACAAGCGGCGTCTAACCGACTGTGGCATGGAGGTTGTGATAATGCGATACACCATAGTAATAAAATATTAAATAACGAAATGTAGTCTTCACACTACAACTCACCGTGCAATGGTTAAACTGGTTATGCCTGTTAAAATCCGTCAGCCTCTTATAGCCCAAATTACAATCCATACATTGATACGGCATCTTGCGAAAACTGCACTCCCTCCTATCTCTTTTCTCCATTAAATCTTCCATCTCTTTCTCACTCAAATGAACTTTGACATAATACTTCGTCAAATCCTCCATACTGATTTTCTCTCCTTTTGAAATGTTAGCGTATTTCTCATAAATTCGAATAGATTGTTGTCTAACCGTGTTATGTGTCTCTTTCTTTTTAGTTCTTTTGATTTCTGGTGTATATTCTGTATCAGCGACATCATTTTCTGACTCTGAGTAATCACATTTCTGATCGCTCTCATCTTTGACTTCTTCTGAATTATTTACATCTGGTGTTATTACTAGTTTCTCTTCTTTAACTTGTGGGAATTCTAGTTCGGTTACATAGGGAGAAGCTTCTTGATATTCCACGTCTATTGCCAGGTCGTAATTGTCTTTTTTTACAGTTCCAAGGGTGGATAGACTGTATATGTCACCGTGACTTTTCTGCAAAAAAAAAAAAAAAAGTTTATGAGCATCGGTTTTTTTATTGTAATGAACAGCGAGACGAGTGTGCCGTTCGCCTGATGGTAAGGGATACGTTTGGTCATGGACAGTAGCAATGCTTGGCTTTTCACTGCGCTCGCCATCCTGATACCTGAGATGTTAAGCCTCAATATGTCCAGCAGTTACTCTGGCTATAGTATCCATCAAACCGGCACATAACAGTGCTAAGTGTTTGGCGGAAAAATAGACGATGCGGTGGTGCCTACCCAGGCCGCTTCTCACATTTGAGAGACCAGCAAAATTATAGCAGAAGCCTTTTTCAGGTTTGTAGACTAAAAAGTCTACGGCTACACACAGCCACAGAATACTAAACATAGTCTGCTGACCCAACCCGCCATCCTATTAGAAAAGAATCAAGTCATCAAAAAGCGCCCTCATGCATTGCCAACCAACATATTGGCGACCCAAGTGCTCTGCTCACTTGCACGGGGACACGCAACATCATTAATAAGATCAACAGCCTCTGTGGTATAGGCGGTTGACGTCGCCTGTGAAAGAAGAGGCCGCGGGCTTGATCCCCGCACCGAGAAAAAGTTTGTGCGGCCCACAATTATTGCATCCGGGTTTGGGTGTTTGTGAGAGCGAAAAGTCTCTCATAGTTCCTAATACCCACAACACAGGACTCGATCTTAGTGTGGGATCTGGTCTATGTATGTGACTGTTGGGTGTTATTTATTTAAAATCACATGTTGAGTCGCTGACAGTTTTCTTTCAAAAAGTACCAGAAATTGGTTGGCGGTTTTAGTACATAAATGTTTAAAAATACTATCTACAAGAAATTCAGTTATTTTTCTTAATTCTTATACTTTTGGACTAACTACTAGTATACTATCTTTGGTAAACTATGTAATTTGTGTCCATAGGGATTACCATGCTTGTGTGTGGCAAAAATCACTTAAAACTCACCCAATCCAAGTATGCTTCAGTTAAAATGTCCCTTGCATTCTGTATTTTTTGTTGGAATGTTTTGAATTTCTTCAAAATAGCTTTACATTCCCAGCAAAGGACCACATTGACTCTCTGAAAAGTAATGATACCTATATTAATATTCATTTTTTTTTAATCAAATAAATAATAAATGTGTTTTAAAGACTTTTTGGGATAAACATTGTGATTCATAACTTGTTGCTAACTTGTTTGTTGAATACTTTTCTTCACTCATAAAATATGTTATATATTTTTATAGACTTTACGATTAATTATAAATTATAATTTTTAAAATGTAAATCCATTATTGGCTGTAAGATAAGCACACCAGTTGTAATATATTAGTATTAAGGGCTGTGGATTTTGTTGAATAAAGAAAATAAAGCAAAATAAAATTATCCAAAATGTTAGCAGAACTTCATGGTATGATTTAAAAAAAGTCCAATTGGGATTTTTTTAACCCAAAACATTTTTAAGTTTCCAATGCTTATGTATTGTCTTAATTAATTTCAGAATTCATCAGAAACAAACAAACCCAAATACAAATACTTGTAGTTACACAAACAACTGTCTTGGAATGGAGATCAAACCAGCGGCCTCTCATTTCACACCCAGCATCTAACTACACTATGGAGGCTTTCTATGGGCAATTAGTTGATCAATTATCTTTTAATTTACTAGAGGCGACATATGTGTTCATAACCGAGGGATTTTTTGGATGAAAATAAGTGTAGTTTAACTCATAAATTAAAGTCTGAAAAACTTATAAGATTGTTGAAAATCTAAAATGTTGCATAATATTAAATGTTTAGTATCAGAATAAAATCTAGAAGGTAGCTTATTGTCAATAGATTCTACCACTGAACCAACTTCTAGTATAAACTAATATCATTGGGTCAAAATGTTTTCATCATTGAATATCTTTTAAATTATGACCAAGTCACTTAGTACGTAAATTATTAGACAGTTAACGCTATAAGCATGAGAAATGAACTTACATCGCTAATATCGAGGTTCCCTTCGCCTAAAACTTGATAAAATATCTTATAATAGTCCCCTAAACTGGATACCGTACGATTCACACTCAAACAGCCGTGGCATACCGCGGTTTTATCAAATTCCTCTTTAACCTCTTCCATAATGGTTAATAAACATTTATTGAGTCATAAAAACACTTATTGATGCTATAATCATTGAGAAACATAAGTTTTGTGATAAACAACAAATTCTATACACGAAAACAATAGTGGAAAATCATATGGAAATTGATTGAATAGGGATGTCATTGAAAAGTCGATTGTAAGGGGAGGGGAAGACGATATTGGCACACTATTGATAATTGGTTTTCATGATGCTATTAATCAATTTAAGAATTTTGTCAAGTGAAAATAACTGTGTATTATCCCAATTGCTGAGCTATCTATTATATGAAATAAATCAAATAACTTTTTAAATTGTGTTCGTCTTCGTAAGGAGCCGAAAAAAATATCTTTTACCCTACGTGCCATAGAATATAGATAAATTGTTTCTTTTATATGATATATTCTAGGCTGTTTATTTACCCTTTCTTTTGTTTAACAAATAAATTAAAAAGTTCAATGTCAAACTGACATTGTTTTTCGCCGTTCGCAATTTCTTGTTGATAAACTTATTAATTCTTATTTCTTATTTAAAACATAAATATTTAATTTAAAAGATGTGTGCAATGAAAACTAGGAAACTATCAGAATGTAATAAGCCCAGTGTATCATACTGCCACGGTTGTTTGAGTTCTGAGCGAGCTCTTTCAGTTTTGGGTGAACTTGTTGATGTATTTCTGAAAATATGCGTATATCCGTACAAGGTATTATTGTTTTTATATTTATTAGTTATTTGTTTCCGTTACGAACACGCGGACGATGTAATTTCTTATTGAAAAAACATTGGAATTGAATTTTGCACCTTCAATAAAATGCTTACTGTATGATCCCAAATAAGTTCCACTGCAGGAGATATAAGCCTTCTTTACAATCTAGATTACGGTGAGAAGGTTAGGCCATATTGCCCAACACGCCGGCCTCGTGCGGGTAGGCGGTCTTTACATACTATAGTTTTTTTCATGTTGCCATTGTATGCAGGTATCCTCACAATGTTTTCCTTCACTGTTACAATATGTGGTGATTGCTTATTAATACACACAAGACTCTGAAAAGTCAGAGATGTGCCTAGGACATTAATCACTTTGAACATGTTGGCGGTGAGTCTGGTCCGTTTACAAACAGGACAAAGTTTCAATTTATATGTTTGTTTTACCACAACAATAAATATTTAAACTTGATATTAGCATGAAATCTGATTCTACAGGGGATCCATATATGATTAAAAAGAAAGAGAATAAACATTATTTAGTGTCAAAAAAGTCTTAAAAATCAACAATAAATAACAAACTTAAGTAAATTCTTCTAATAAAATCTTCATACATTTAATTTTAAATATTAAATTTCAGATAACAGCGTCAAAGATATATTTGTGCTGGGAATGCCTTGCTCTTCTCAAACGGTTGAACCAATTCAAAAATAGAGTCATTGAAACACAAAAAATACTGCAGAAAAATAAAAATAAAATTAATGTAAGTATTTTGTTTACTTGTTATATACAAACAACTTAGTATATATAGACGCAGGAAAGCGATTTTGTTGTATCTCGAAACAATCAATATTACACCAGAACAAAAAAAATATATTTAAAATATGAATAATCTCTAAACCAGTGATTCTCAACCACTGTGCCGCGGCACTTTTGTGTGCCGCCAAATTTCAAAAGTGTGCCGCCAAATTTTGCAAATATATAATAATGTTAATATTATTAAATTATATCAGTTAAAAAGAAAAATATTTTTAACATGAATATGTATTTAAATCCACAAAAAAGTTAATTATTTTATTATTTGCTTTGCAACGCGTTTTTTCTTAGTGCCAAATTGTGATGAAGCGGCGTGCATAGCAATAGGAATATGTCTCAAGTTGCTCTTTGTGTGCCGCCAAATTTTGAAATCGTTAAATATGTGCCGCAACAAAAAAAAGGTTGAGAATCACTGCTCTAAACTATAAAACTTAGGAATACCATTTCTTTAATAATAACATTTTAAAATAAAATCTTACATTTTCACAAAGAAATTCAATGCGGTATTTTTTTTATGAATTAAATAATATATAAAATGCATATACACATTTTTTGAGATACAACAAAATCGCTTTCCTGTGTCGATATAAACTCATGCCTTTTTCCTAGAAGGGTTAGGCAGAGGTGCCAGTACACCCACGCCTTGTATGTTTCGCCCTACCAAGTGATAGGTGGTGAGACTATCGCCATATCAGGCACAAATTCCTGACTCTGGGCTTATAATTAATATAATAATCTTGAATTGAACCTGTTTACTCACATTTCGCCAGGGGCTTAATCAACTTATAAACGGTCCATTAATAAGACTGTATGCATATTAATGTCAGGTGTATAAATAATATCACTCAGACTTTTTAAAATTCATTCTATTTAGTACTTTTGCTCCCTTATTCATACAAAAATAGTAAACTAATTTGCAAAAAAAACGGGCAGGCAGTTCATTGCTTAGGAGCAATGAACCATTTCAAATGTTACTATTGGTTTGTTTCATAATTATAGGTAGTTTTACTTTCACAATTTTGTAAATTAATAAGCAAATAATCGTTTTCGTCAGTATTATCATAAAATTTTGATAAAATTTATGGGTTTTAATGCTAAAGTTCACTAGTAGTGTATGCTCGCTAGTAGTGCATATGCTTGTGAAGTAAAAGTTAACAAAGATTTTTGTTTGTTTTTTCTTTAATAAAGTAAAAGCAGATAAATGTTTAGTATCGAGTGTGACCCCCTCTAGCTGAAATCACAGCTTGAATGCGAGGATATCCCGGATACTTGCTTGCGGAATACATTCCCACTCCGCGGTAATCACATTCTTCAGCTCTCTGATGGTCTGCGGAGCCGGTTGTACTGATCTCACGCGTCGTTTCAGAACTGCATTAAGTCCTTACGATAACAAGTAACCAAGTCTTTTTTATTCACAGAATGAAATAAACTGTCTGTCAAGCCTTAAAACTGTTATACCGAACGATCCAATAGAAATAATACACACGGACGAAGGAAAACTGTTTGAAGTGAAAGAAGAAATTGAAATAAATTTTGATGACACAGCCGACTTCTCTCCAGATGAAGAAGATATAGAGAAACCGATAGAAGATGATTTAAAAGTACCAAAAGAAGATGATTTACACGCACTGAAAGAAGATGATTTACAAGTACCGAAAGAAGAACCAGTAAAAACAAAAACACAAAAGTTAAGAAAAACTCATAGAAAATATGTAAGAAACAAACATTACAAATTTCTTTTTGAGAACGAAATGGATGCTGTGAAAAGTTTTACAATTGATTTTAATGAGGTAGATTCATGGAGGGAAAGGGATTTGAACAGCGAATTGTTTGCTATGTTTAAATATAAATGTGTTCAATGCGTTGCCGGATGGAATACCAAAAAGAAATATGATGACCATAAAAAGAAGTATCATAATGAGGTGAGAAAATTATTATTATTCTAATCTATGATGTTTTTGTAATATACCGGGTATCTCAAGACTGCTACCGAAAACGAAGCCGGGTGGTAGTTTCAGTGACTACAAACATAATGAAATTTTTCAAGTGAAAACTTCTTTAGCGGCGTTGAGCACTTTTTCTGTAATGGGTATAAAATCTTAAACTCGCGTCAGGACACGTGACCTGATCGTAAGACGAAAAGCGTAAGACGGATGGAGAGTAGTAGATAGAGCTGTCAGTTAGCTGTCAGTTTATAAAGCTTTGATGAATTGCCAATGATTTTGAGTGGAGATTTCAACATAAACTTCGCAGACGATAAAAATCAACTATTAATTGAATTTTTAAATAATGAATTTGGTTTAACTATGTCGAATGATCGCAATCTTAGCACAACGAAATACAAAACTACTATTGATGCGGTCTTTATTAGACATTTAAATAGGTTCGAATCAAAACTGTTCGTTTCTTACTTCAGCTACCATAAACCTATCGTATCAGTTTTAGAGATTGGCGATGATAGTTCTGGTAATGATGATGGTGAAAAAGTCGTTGAAATTATGGATGAAAGTTGATTTTTCGGAGAGATAAACTTTTTAATGTAAAATAATTGTAATAGTTTTAAAGTGTTAAATTTTTAATGTAATATAAATTGTCATGTTTGTGTACGATAGCGCAATAAATGAATATTGTATTCTACCACATAAATGATAGTACTTTTATACTGATAAAGCAATTGGTGCAAAATTATTCCCTAACCATTCCAAAATATCAAACATGCTCAACGTTAATACTCAAGTTTTTTTTTATGATTTTTTAAATATCGTCATTTTTGGTTGGTAAATCCATAGTGTTTTTGCTAAAATAATAATTTAAACTCTTTTATACCTTAAAGTATTTATAAATAAAACGGTTTACACTATTATTTTACGAAAAAAAAATGTATTTACCACCCAAATATGGCCATAGGAAAAAATAACAAAAAAAAAATACGCTTTTTTTTTGCTACTTTTTCTGTTGTATTGTGTCTGAAGTCGCTTAAACTACCACCCGGCTTCGTTTTCGGTAGCAGTCTTGATATACCCTGTAGATAGGTTGTTCGTGCTCTATTATAGCGAGGCGAAAGCACAGAATACTAAACTAACAGAAGTCAAGCTTTATACAAAGCGCGCTACATCGACACACACACATAGACAGCGTTTACCGACACGATATACAAAACCAGTCGAGACCACTGCGAGAGCGAGTTTCAATCTTTGCGCGAACGCCGAGCGTAGTGTGAGTGTGGCAACAAAACTGAAGTACATACACAAGCTTGACTTCTGTTAGTATTCTGTGACGAATGCAAGGTTATCGCCTGAATTGAAATCAGTCACCCTTCAACCGTGGTCAGGGATAAATGTTTTTCTGACTATTTTTATTCTCAAAACCAAATGTGGCTAATTATAATTAAAGATATTTTTTTTCTCCCTCGTAGGTGTAGTTGTACTACACTACCTCGGTAGGGCATTTGTACTACGGTATGATTGCAATCCTGAGTTTTTGGATTCAAATCCCAGGTCGGGAAAACTGATATTGGATTTTTGTATTCATTATCAGCCCGGAGTCAGGGATCACTGGGTGCACTTGTTGGGCGCCTTCATCTTGGGATTTGTGGGAGAAATAGACATTGCGGTGGCCTGCCCAGGCAACCTCGTACATATGAGAGACCTACCACCAGCAAAATATCTCTTCAGGCCATAGAGGATATTTTGTCAATCTAAAATTTATTTTTAGAGATTTTATTTTTTGTCAGAGATGCGTGTTGAACCCGGGACCACCATGAACGTGTTCTCGCGTTTTGAATGTCACTGACAGGCTAGTAATGGGAATTATTGCTATGTCAAATTAACATCACCACCTTGTTATTTTTGAAGGCTTAGAATGCTCTGTATATCTGTTATTGCTTATTGCCCCCCCTCTGAATTTGTAAACAACAAAACTAGCCATCTATTATAACCAATTTTCATATTTAAAATGATTCATGATCAGCTTTGTGAATAACTACGTGCACTACATGACTCGATGTTAGTGTCTATGTGTGTGAGTGTGGGTGTGTGTACAGTCCGGCGGGTACAGTTGCGCGGTATGTGCGTGGCGCACGGGTTCGAAGCCCGCGCTGGCGGCGCACGTGCACTACATGACTCGATGTTAGTGTCTATGTGTGTGAGTGTGGGTGTGTGTACAGTCCGGCGGGTACAGTTGCGCGGTATGTGCGTGGCGCACGGGTTCGAAGCCCGCGCTGGCGGCGCACGTGCACTACATGACTCGATGTTAGTGTCTATGTGTGTGAGTGTGGGTGTGTGTACAGTCCGGCGGGTACAGTTGCGCGGTATGTGCGTGGCGCACGGGTTCGAAGCCCGCGCTGGCGGCGCACGTGCACTACATGACTCGATGTTAGTGTCTATGTGTGTGAGTGTGGGTGTGTGTACAGTCCGGCGGGTACAGTTGCGCGGTATGTGCGTGGCGCACGGGTTCGAAGCCCGCGCTGGCGGCGCACGTGCACTACATGACTCGATGTTAGTGTCTATGTGTGTGAGTGTGGGTGTGTGTACAGTCCGGCGGGTACAGTTGCGCGGTATGTGCGTGGCGCACGGGTTCGAAGCCCGCGCTGGCGGCGCACGTGCACTACATGACTCGATGTTAGTGTCTATGTGTGTGAGTGTGGGTGTGTGTACAGTCCGGCGGGTACAGTTGCGCGGTATGTGCGTGGCGCACGGGTTCGAAGCCCGCGCTGGCGGCGCACGTGCACTACATGACTCGATGTTAGTGTCTATGTGTGTGAGTGTGGGTGTGTGTACAGTCCGGCGGGTACAGTTGCGCGGTATGTGCGTGGCGCACGGGTTCGAAGCCCGCGCTGGCGGCGCACGTGCACTACATGACTCGATGTTAGTGTCTATGTGTGTGAGTGTGGGTGTGTGTACAGTCCGGCGGGTACAGTTGCGCGGTATGTGCGTGGCGCACGGGTTCGAAGCCCGCGCTGGCGGCGCACGTGCACTACATGACTCGATGTTAGTGTCTATGTGTGTGAGTGTGGGTGTGTGTACAGTCCGGCGGGTACAGTTGCGCGGTATGTGCGTGGCGCACGGGTTCGAAGCCCGCGCTGGCGGCGCACGTGCACTACATGACTCGATGTTAGTGTCTATGTGTGTGAGTGTGGGTGTGTGTACAGTCCGGCGGGTACAGTTGCGCGGTATGTGCGTGGCGCACGGGTTCGAAGCCCGCGCTGGCGGCGCACGTGCACTACATGACTCGATGTTAGTGTCTATGTGTGTGAGTGTGGGTGTGTGTACAGTCCGGCGGGTACAGTTGCGCGGTATGTGCGTGGCGCACGGGTTCGAAGCCCGCGCTGGCGGCGCACGTGCACTACATGACTCGATGTTAGTGTCTATGTGTGTGAGTGTGGGTGTGTGTACAGTCCGGCGGGTACAGTTGCGCGGTATGTGCGTGGCGCACGGGTTCGAAGCCCGCGCTGGCGGCGCACGTGCGCGCGCACGGCGTGGCGCGGCGCTGCGCGCTGTGCGGGTACTCGAGCGCGTCCGCGAGCCTCGCGCAAGCGCATCTGCGGGGACACCGCGGCGCCGTGCAGTGTCTAGTGTGCGGAGCGCAATTACAGTGAGTCAACACTATCTGCTATATCTCATTCTGAAATATACAGCGTGATATCGACATCTGGTATTTAATTTAAACCACATGCTCCTAACCATCCCAGATAACATTGTACCAAGATTGAACCAAAACTGCCTGATAGTTTTGTTCAAAAATCGCGTTTTTAGGTTTCAAGGCTATTGATCAACCCCTAGAGATACCGAGTCTCTTACAGTTCAGATAAGTTTTCGAACTGAACTAACGTTCAGCTAAGCGGTAGAAAAACTCGTATCTACACATATATGGGTGCCCAAAAATAAGTAAGAACTAAAATCACAATTTTTGACAAAAAAAAATTCTCATATTTTCTTCAATGTTAAATGTCAGCTGGGGTGATGAGAAACATGTGGGTTAAAATAAGTACAATGTGTCAATATCACCCTGTATATATTGTTTTTATTGCAATTAATGGCGAGATGAGCCAGCCGTTCGCCTGATGGTAAGGGATACGACCGCTCATAAACAGTAGCAAAATTCCACTGCGCTCGCCATCCTGAGACATAAGATGTTAAATCTCAATATGTTCAGAAGTTACTCTGGCTACAATGTCCTTCAACCGAAACACAACAGTGCATTTAATCTGCTGTTTGTCGGGATAAATAGACATTGCGGTGGTACCCACCCAGGCAGCCTCTCACATATGAGAGACCTACCACCAGTAAAACTCCAAGTTATTTCCAACTCCTATTAATTTAACTTTCTGATTAATTACGTTGCGGGTTAAAGACAAGTTAGACATTCCCGGAGACTCGGCTCGCTTCAATACCCGGTGTCATTACATTGCGAGTTTATGTGTATAATACGTGCATATTATTGTAGAGAAATCTATATGTACCCGGGCGAAGCTGGGCCGGGCCGCTAGTTTTAAAATATTACATACATTTCTTTACTACTATGTATAAATAAAACAGTCTACAAATAAGGTATTTATTGATAACATTTGTGTTCCAGAAGCAGAAAAGCTTTCTATAAACACTACAAAGCTTTTCACAAGCGATTCATTTGTGATCACTGCGGAAAAAGCTGGAAAAATAAAGATTCGTTAGAAACACACATAAGGTATGTATATAAAAATAATAAATAAATAAATAAACACCCAACAGTCACATACATAGTCCTGACCCTACACTAAGATCGAGGCTTGTGTCGTGGGTATCAGGAACTACGAGAGACTTTTCGGTCTCACAAACACCCAGACCCGAAAGAAATATTTGTGGGCCGCACAAATATTTCTGTCGGTGCGGGGATCGAACCCACGGCCTCTCGTTTCACAGGCGGCGTCTAACCCACTGCGCCACGGAGGCTATATGGCTTATTATTGCACCAGTTTTTTTAAATGGAAATAAAAGCGAGACGAGCATGCCGTTCGCCTGATGGTAAGCGATACGACCGCTCATGAACAGTAGCAAAACCAAACACATTGAATTACAAAGCAATGCTTGGCATTCCACTTTGCTCGCTACCATTGACATAAGATATTAATTCTCATTATGCCCAATAGTTACTCTGGTTACAAAGTCCTCCAATTCGCAACAAACAGTGCATTTAAACTGCTGTTTGGCAGGAGAAATAGACATTGCAGTGGTACCAACCCAGGCGGCCTCTCACATAAGAGAGACCTACCACCTTTTTCGTGACTATGGGTCTTATTATTAAACTCGGATTAGCGAGGGGTTAACTTTAGCCCAAGGATTTAGAAATTACTCGATTATTTTGTTCATATTTTTATAACCAGTGAGTTGCCATAACATGAGGGTCGCTCTATACTCCGACACGAAATTCGAGTGTTCAGACGATGAACGTCAACATGTAAGATAAAAGTTTCCATTTGTAACAATTAATACTATTCTATATGAAACTGATTACTTCGAACTTAGTCTAAGATTACGACGTACAATACAGGATACGAACATTTTGTAAAATATTTTGGAATATTCGTACAGTTTCACATGTGATGTTTTTTATTTTTATTTATTTGGGAAATAACAGATACAATATAACATAGAATGAACAACAACTAGAAATACATAATCCACAACAGTTTCCACAGATAACAATAACATAAAAGAAAGAGTTGGTGCGTACCTATACAATGATACACACCCAGACCCAGGTTACATGAGATAAAGGTTAAATATAAGATCACAAGTTATTTAAGTACTACGTTCAATATAAATTGAGTGCAATTTTTGCTTGTATTGAGATGGAGAAAGATGGAATATATCTATACAATAGGGAATATGCATGTCATTTTTTTATATTTTTAATCAATTCTGTATGTTATTACATTATCGGAAAAAAATATAAGTCTTTGAAAATATCAATCAAAAAAGTACAAAAAAATAATCAAAACTGCTATCAGTTTCGAAGCATTCAAACGCCATGTTGGCGCGAACTCGCTGTGACGTCATAGGGCACGTTATGAACAACGTAGTATTTGGATTAAGTTTCTTTCATGAATTGCTACAGAACTGAATTTCGTGACAAAATAATCCATTTTATTTAATAGTATAAAGAAAGCACAAAATAACTCATAAACAAACGTAAAACTATACACTCAACAATCTAAAACTTCATAAGAACGTGACCATTGTCGTCACTTTCCTTTTCAAGCAATAGATCGCGTTTCGGAAAAAATGCGCGGCAAATTTGAAATGTCATTTTTTAAGTATTTATTTTTCGGATTTAGAGTTGATAAATTTAAAAAAATATCTTTAAGGTATATTTCTATATAAATAAAGAGTACAAAAAAAAAATATTTTGACTTATTTTGAAGTCTGGTGCATATTCCCTATTACAATACAATGTTCGAATATTCGTCGTCCTGTCAGAGTACAGAGTAAGTCCCGCTGGCTCTTCAATGTACCTAATGGCTGATGTCGTCCAGATTTATTTGTGCCTTTATGGGTCTTATTATTAATCTCGGTTTAGCAAGGGACTGACTTTAGCCCAAGACTTTAATATCAACTTCTTTTACAATTAAAATCACTTGCCAATCAAACATTGTAGCCAGAGTAACTTCTGGACATATTGAGACTTAACATCTTATGTCTCTGGATAGCGAGCGCAGTGGAATGCCATGCATTAGTAATTCAAGGTGTTATTTGGTTTCGCCACTGTATTAGCGGTCGTATCGCTTATCACCAGGGGCCCTACTATATAAATCCGAAATTCAAATCTTCGTGACGTTTTTCGTTTCGAAACCTACTCTGTAACACGAAATTCGAATCTTCGGATCGAACAATGAATGATTCGAATATCGGCAATCCGAACATTTACAGAGTGGGTACATTCGTATCGTCACAAACTTCGTTCGTCCGAAGTTTCGAACTTCGTTTCGGATGGATATAGTAGGGCCCCAGGCGAACGGCATGCAACGCAATTAATAGCAATAAAAAAAGTATTTAATTACAGAAAATACCATAGTACAATCTTTGAGTGTAAGTTATGTGACATAAGATTTAAACTCCGAAAATCGTTACGCTATCATATGAAGTTAAAACACGAACGCTGTTCGGCCGAGGAGGCTTACTGCGCGCCGTGCGACTTGCAGTTCGATACCCGGCAGTTGTACAATCGACATTTAACGAGCGGCGCCGCACATGCTAAGGAGAGGAAGAAAATGTATGTACCCACATCTATATATACTTATATATAACGCTGTAACTCAAAAGAGATTACCCATTATAAGCATTTTATTTATTTATTTATTTAAACTTTATACAATATGTACAGGCGGAGTTAATGCCGTCCTATAACACTTATTATCAATGTGAACTGTGAAGTGAAAACATATTTTTTTGTGTAGGGAAAATATATATTACCAAGAAATACATACATATACATATAAACTCACGCCCTTTTCTCAGAAGGGGTAGGCAGTGGTGCCAGGACACTCACATTTCGCCTTGTATGTTCCGTCACA
This sequence comes from Hyles euphorbiae, assembly GCA_023078785.2. Taxonomy (NCBI): domain Eukaryota; kingdom Metazoa; phylum Arthropoda; class Insecta; order Lepidoptera; family Sphingidae; genus Hyles; species Hyles euphorbiae. Next base: position 4,076,542 of record CM041054.1, read on the forward strand.
CGATGTGATAAAAATGCTATTACAAAATTTAAGCAATATCTGTATAATAGACCAGGAGCCAGTGACAGATTTTCATGACCAAGTTCCTCCCAATCGAAAATTCGTGAAATGCATTAGGAACTTAATACTATGAATACTCCCGACCGTCAGCTGCGACTCCGTGGGTGGGGCGGGCAGTGGCAGCCTCCCACGCATGGAGAAAAAAAAGTTTTTTCAGTCATTTCCTCCCATTTGAAATTTTGTCAGTTTATAGTTAACCTAGTATTTTGAAGGAAAAACAAAGTCAGCTGGCCATAACATGGTGGATTATACGTCAGCTGACTGCTTGAACATGAAAAAAAAAAATATTTATTCAATGATTTCCTCTCAACTAAAAATTTACCTGGTGATCGTTTATATACTACTATGAATGAAAATTAATGTCAGCTTGCTGTATCTCAGTGGAAAGTTTGTCAGCTGATACCTTGAAATGTGTAACGCAGCAGCATCTATCACCTACTGAATCTTATCAGCTGACGACTTTTCCCTTGACTTATAGCTAGCTGATTTCTTTCATTATGTATTTACTAGAGTATTTTTTTTTATAATGGCCTGGCATAGTGGCGGCATTGCACCTGATGGAAAGTGCCAATGCCGCCCAGGCAGAGTATCCATTGGCATCGGACTGCAGTCCCATGCCAATGGAAACAATTATGCCGGCCTGCTTAGGTGCCTCTTCACACCACGGCGGAAGGACCCAGGATTGTAGGAAGGAGGGAACACGTGCGCCGGCAAACAGTTCCACAGTCTGACGGTGCGGCACAGAAACGAATTTGAGAACCGTTTGGTTCGCGCCGGGATGGTGTGGACCGTCAAGCTATGGCTTCGCAAGCCAGCACGCGTAGTTCTGGTTAGGAATGGAGAGGACGGGAGCAAGTTGAACAATTCTTCAGAGCACTCACCGTGATACAGGCGGAAGAACACGCTTAGAGAGGCGACATCTCTCCGGAGTTGTAGCGACTCCAAGTTACTCGTAACGTCTGCATCATTCACAATGCGGATGGCCCGCCGCTGCAATCCATCCAAGGCATCGAGCAGGTACTGGGCGGATCCATCCCAGAGGTGCGAGCAGTACTCCATACCCGGCCGGACCTTTAAACCATTTAAACCATTTATTTCTTCCACACACACAATACAACAAAATAACAATACAAGTAAGTTAAGAATAAGATAACAGTTAACAGGCCCAGTCTGGTATTTGTTGTAATATGCGTGGAGAATGGATACCAGCTCAGTATACGCTGTTATACAACAGCACTGATTTTCAGCTGGCTCCAAAGCCATCATAGTACAACAATTTTACTATACGTGGGGTCGAAGACTATAAAGCAACAAAAAGAAAAGAGAAAAGGAAAAAAAAAATGAAAAGAAACAGATGACATCCAAAAACCACAATTAAAAAAAAAACAATATAAATAGAACAATAATAATAATTAAACAAAAAAACAAATTGTGTTATAAAAGTTACTCGTACAATTTATCCCGTCAAGACATAATTCATTTTTTACTTGTGAATCGAATTGTTGTTGTTTATTGCTTTTGAATTTTTAAAAGTTCTATTTTGATGTGTTTCTTTAAAGTCAGATGGCTTATGTTTGTACGTAGAGGTGGTGGAAGGTCATTCCATATTTTAGAAGCTGCATATTTAAAACAACCCTTGTATCCAGTCGTCTTATGTCGAGGTATTCGTAAATCGTTAGCTTCTCTACTTCGTGTGTTTCTATTGTGAACATTTGTCATCCATTCCATTTTTCTAAAAAGGTATGCAGGTGTTTTCCTTAATGCGACTTTATGTACCAGACACGTTAAATGTAATTTTCTACGAGCTTCCATTTTTAAAACGTTCTTATCGTTGAGATACGGTGTAATGTGAGCTCTTCTCGGTACATTGTAGCAAAAACGAGCACATGCGTTTTGTACGCGCTGGATTGCTTTTTTAGTACTACTTTGGAGTCGGGGTCCATATACTGTGTCACAATAATTGAACTGCGAAAGAACCACCGATTCTACAAGTGTTCTTCGTACATGCTCTGATAAATATTTCCTAATGTTATAGAGCGTTTTAAGCCGATAGAAAGCATTTCGTACCTTACTATTTACATGTTCAACGTACCGAAGTTCACTGTCCATTAGAAGTCCAAGATTCCTTGCGTTTTGCACCCTGATCAACTTTTCACCTTCAATTTTTATACATAACGACTTTGAGGCAATATTGATGCACTGCGATTTAGTACCCAGCAACATAAATTTGCATTTTGATGCATTCAGAACGAGTGTATTTTCACTGGCCCATCTACTCACAGCATCAAGATCCTCGTTAATCCTTTGCACCGCTACTTCTGTATTATCGGGTTTAAAAGAGTAATACATTTGAGTATCATCTGCATAAAGGTGTACCTTGCAATATTTTATTACTCTTGGGAGATCAGCAGTAAACAAGGCAAAGAGAATTGGACTTAAAACCGATCCTTGCGGCGTGCCTCTATTTATGTTTGCTATGTCAGACTGCAACGTATTACCCTGATTAGTTTGTATTTCTACATACTGACGTCTATTTGAAAGGAATGATCTAAACCAGTCACATGTGACCTGCGCTTTATATAAGCGGCAAAGCTGACCGGGCGTGAAAAACCGACGCACCCTGTTCAGGACTCCAACCCTGCGTGATGTGGCAGATATTACGCCCTCGATGTGATTCCTTGGATTGAGATCACAGCGGATATCCACACCAAGGATACACAGGTCATTCCGCACTGAGAGGGGAGTACCCTGAAGAATGGGGAGGGGAGAGAACGGGGATTTTTTGCGCGTGAACGCACACACCTGGGTTTTCTTGGCATTGAACTCAACCATATTCCTGGAACCCCATGGAGAAATGAGATCCAAGGTCCGGTTGAGTTCAATGACAAGATCTTCGCGTTCCTTCACAGTTTCGACACGGCAACCTGGAGGCCCGCAGTGGTATCGCCCATGAACCGTGCTGTCATCTGCATAGCAATGAATGTTGCCAAGCGACAACATGTCATTGATATGCAGAATAAACAAGGTGGGCGACAGCACCGAGCCCTGAGGAACTCCGGCATTTACCGACATGAGCGCCGAAGCGTGTCCGTCTACGACTACACGTATTCTACGCCCATGCAGAAAGCCGGATATCCACGAACACAGGTTGCCGGGTAGACCGTATGCCGGAAGCTTGGACAGAAGACCACGGTGCCAGACCCTATCAAACGCCTTAGCAATGTCGAGGCTCACAGCAAGAGCCTCGCCACGCCGGTCAATCGCCTCACCCCAGCGATGCAGGACAAACGCTAGAAGATCACCCGTCGATCGATTATGACGAAATCCGTATTGTCAGTCACTGATCAACGAGTGATCCTCCAGGTAGCGGACCAATTGAGCGTTTATGATCCGCTCCATGACCTTACACATCACTGAGGTGATAGCGATAGGGCGGTAATTGGTAGGGTCCGATCGATCACCCTTTTTGGGGATCGGTTGCACATTGGCCTCCCTCCAAGATTCCGGCACAACACCTGTGCGGTAGGACGCTCGGTAGAGGCGAGTCAGTGCTGGAGACAACTCGGCTGCACAAGCCCTCAAAACCACCGCTGGTATCCCATCCGGACCACTGGCTTTCCGCACATCGAGAGACCGTAACTCACGCCGCACATCACACTGCCTGATACGAATATCTGCCATTGAGAAACCGCAATCAGGCAGTGTAGGCAACGACTGGGAACCACGGTCTTCGAGGCGGGAATTAGCCGCAAAGAGATTTGCCAGCAAGGCAGCCTTCTCTTGCGGTTTGTGGGCCAGCGACCCTTCTGGGTACCTCAGCGGCGGCAACACTGGACGGCAGAAGTTAGATTGGACGGCCCTGGCCAACCTCCAATAAGCACGACTGCTAGTTGGGTGATCGGCGAACGCACGCCCAATCCTGCTAACGCGCTGGGCATCCGCCCTAACGTAAGCCTTCTTGCAGGCCTTGGAGGCACGGTTGTAGGCTTCTTTGAGGGAACTGATATTGGGATCCTTCATGGCGCGACCCCTGATCCAAGCGCGATACGCCGCCTGTTTGTCACCGACAGCATCGGCGCATGCACGATTGAACCAGGAGCGACCACGGCCCTTACTGGCGATCTCAGAGGAAGGAATGTAATATTCCATTCCAAGTCTGATCTCGTCAGCAATAGCGTTGGCACTCGCTGAGGGATCTTTACCCTCAAAGCAGCGCTGCCTCCAAGAGATGGATGCGAAATATTCCCGCATACCATCCCAATCTGCCGACGAGTAATGCCAGACCCTTCGCCTCACCTGCACGGGACGTGGAGGTGATGCGATCGGTACTGACGACCCAACCAGGCAGTGATCGGAAGTGCCCAGAGGCGCACTAACGGTCACATGATACCCGGCTGGGTGACTCGCCAGCAGAAGGTCCAGCAGAGAAGGCGCATGACTCGCCACATCCGGGATCCTGGTGGGCTGGTTCACCAGTTGTGTCAAGTCATGAGTCAAAGCGAATGCATGGGCAGCTCTGCCAGCATGATCAGTCTTGGAGGAGCCCAGCCACAGTTCGTGATGAGCATTGAAATCCCCCAAGACCACCATTTCAGCCGACGGGAACTGCGCCTGCGCGTCATCAGCCGCCTGGCTAAGATACCTGAACAGCCGAGTCGTCTCATCGTCCCCGTTGTGAGACCTGTAAAGGCACACGTAGATGCGGCTCAAGGAACATAGATCCACGTGCACCCACAGAGCGGAGAAGGAGGGGTCCTCCATGCAGTGCAAACGGCGACAGCAGATGGCAGATGGCAGATCAGTTATGGCGGGGTTTGCATGTTATGTATATTTTGTATTTGTTTGTTATTACTTTTATATTTAAATGACTAAACTCGAGCAACGTGTGCGATATGATTTATGCTATGTGTACGATGATAATGATAGAGTTCGTTAAGCCTTTCAGTGGCTGCGCATTCCAGCCCCACATTGACAAAAAAAAAAAAACAATGCGTACCCACAGAAAAGAATGTAATTATTAGCAGATACACACGCCGGCACAATTAGAGGAACACGCACAAAAATTAGTTTTTTTTTAATTTTGTTTGCTGTTTGTTTAAATGGTCTTTGTTTTTATATTTCAGCACCTTTAAAAAATTAAATGATGCAAAAAGATTTTTGGATATTTAGAGTTTTATCGTTAATTATACGCTCTCAAGCGTTTTTAAGATTTTTTCACTTTCAAGTGGTTTCACAAAATTTTGTTTAATTTCATTTTATGTGACTTTAGATATTTTTATTGTTATTGTTTTTAGAGTACCTGTCTTGTAGGATATAAAATGAGTGGCTTACCTTCCACTGAAGTTGCCAGAGCGGTAACAATGACTGAAAATGGTCAAGGGTAGGATTCAGTAAGTCGCGCATTGGGTGTGTCGGTATCTGTCGTCTTTCTCAACGTTAAACGTTAGAGGCACATAGGCTCTTATGTGCGGATGCCAGGATAAGGCAGAAAACGGTGGACCAGTACCCAGGATGGTCATTTTATACGGCTGAAAACTTTGGGAAATCGTCGTCAAACGGCTATTCAGACCCGAAACAAGTCACATGAAGTCCGTGATGTTAATATCAGTGAGCGTACAGTGAGAACACGTTTAAATGAAGTTGGAATGAAGTCTTACGTTCCGTCAAAAGCTCCAAAACTCGAGGTGGTACATAAAGTAGCCAGATAAGCTTTTGCTCATCAACACCGCGACTGGACAAATGAGTGGAACCGAGTTTTGTTTAGTGATGAAAGCAGTTTTGTTGTAAATTGCATAGAAGGAAGGGAGAGGATCTGGAGGTATCGAGGAGAACGCTAATCGAGGAAACTTTACTGAAAGAGGTGTGTTATGACGGAGGGTCAATTTTGGTATGGGGTGGTATATGTTTGGAAGCACGCGCGGAGTTAATACTTATAGAAAATGGGTCTTTAGCTGCACAAAGATACGTCGCAGAGATCTTAGAGTCCCATGTATTGTCTTTTGCACCATCCATAGGCGAATATTTTTTATTTATGCATGATAATGCGCGGCCCCATACAGCGCAAATGGTTCGCGACTACTTAAATCAGGCCCAAATCACACAAATGGATTGCCCAGCAAGATCACCAGACATGAATCCGATAGAGAACGAATGGGACGTTATCGGAAGAAAGATAAATGGAAGAAACCAAGCCCCTAAGATCATCCAAGGATTAAAATTCATGTTAGTGCAAGAGTGGGAGAATTTGTCGCAAAAAATGATTGATGACGTCATTAAAAACATGAAGGATCATATCCAGACTCTTATCAGAGCCCGTGGTAGCAATACCCATTATTAATTTTCTTAAATTATTTCTGTAGTTTTTAAAATACACGATTACATTTGACAATACAGAAATTTCATTTTACTGTATTTCCGTTTAATTGCATTTGCGTCATAAATTAAAGTATTTTTCACTCAATTATAGTAATTTGTTATAAATTTTGCCTCATTTTAAATATTGAAAAATAAAAACATTCAGTTATTATAATATTTTCTAAGAAATTCAATATTTAACGCGTGTTCCTCTAATTCTGCCGGCGTGTGTATTTATGATAATGTTTTGTCAGCCTACCGACTGGATATTCGTGTCTCACCAGGGCACCCCGTTGAAAATCAGCGCTGCAGATTGCTTTCCCATTCTGCAGCATAAAGCTGAATGGGAGGCCCATTGTCGGCGCAATAGTTTAGCACGTAATTTTGTTGCATAATTGTATTTATTTTTTCTTTCATGTTTTTATTTTTTGTATATTTTGTTATTTTATTACCTACCTATGTATGTTTGCGCCTTCAATAAATGTATTTCTTTCTTTCTTTCTTTCTTTCTAGATGTCCGACCGAACATACAAGCATACCCCGGCTTTAGGCTTGAAGTTTACTTCAAGCGAATAACCGGGATACAACAGGTAAGAATTATCGGTCGGACAACGAATCTGCGTCTCCGTTAGGAAGAGCAAAGCAGGCCGGGCCGTCTCAAGATAGTGGTGGACGGCATTGAGGTTCGTATGGAGTCCGCGGATGTTAGTGAACTCCATAGTGAACGCGGTGGTGGGGTTAAGCACCGCTAAATTAAATTTTAGCACGACGGTAGTCCTGTAGGCGCAGTGCAACTACTTCCAGGGCATCGCTGAAAATCAGCGCTGTCTTACCTATTGGTTTGACAGCACCTCATGCTGAGTCGGTGTCCAGATTTGGCATCACATCGCTTTCGCATGCACAAAAACATATTAATTGTCATTTTTTGTCTTTTTTTTCCTTAAAGTTCTCACATTATTATTTGTTGCTTACTAAATATTTGTTTTTGTATATCTTATTGTATATGTTGATGCCAAATAAAATTGTGTCTATGTGTCTATGTCTATGTCTGAAGGACCTGCTCTGTTTAGTTGCACTGTCATGGTAGAAAGGATGGGATTGGTGAAGAGGCAACGAGGATCTTAGGTTCGGGCACTAAGAAGGCCGAATGGGCACCGGCACGAAAGGGTCGGCAGGAAGCGAATTGATCCGCCGGACGGAAGGGCCCCCGTACCCTCCCGGGATGGGCCGCCGGGACCCCACTTCCGGTCACCAACCGGCACGACGTACCCACCCAAGATTATGCGCGGCATGGTGAGGCAGCCTCTCGAGGTGGTTAGCCCCGATTGGGCCCCTGTACTATACCGCGGGCGGCCAGCGGACAACCGTTTCTACGGGTCTCCCTGGCCGGCGGATCAACTCTCCTCCCTTCGACAGAGGACCGAAAATACCCACACGGTAAACAACCTCATGCCCGGACTTAAGATCCTCGAAGAAACCGGAAAACCACTGGCTGATCCCGGAACGCGATCCCCTTACGGAGATCACTATGGCGGTCTTTACGCCTCGTGGACGGTGGTCGCTACCCGGGCGGACACATAAGTCCTACCACCACTATGTCACTCATTACGCTAGAGTTCTCTGGGAATCTAGAGTCTAGAGTCAAAGCCTACGGACGCGAGTGACGTTAACCCCCATAACAATCCTCTTATAAATTTTCGTCCGGGAGGAAATAACATTTCTTAAGTTATTCGTCAGTGTGCTTGATTTGACTGTTTTGATAACAAATATGAAAGTTTGATAATGGAGGAAATGTTGGTAAGACTAAATTGATTAATGAATAATTTATTGTAGCATATTTTTTAATTAATTAACTTTTATTTTCATGAGTTGCTTAAAAATATAACTAACTGACGTATAATCCACCATGTTATGGCCAGCTGACTTTGTTTTTCCTTCAAAATACTAGGTTAACTATAATCTGACAAAATTTCAAATGGGACGAAATGACTGAAAAAACTTTTTTTTTCTCCATGCGTGGGAGGCTGCCACTGCCCGCCCCACCCACGGAGTCGCAGCTGACGGTCGCGGGTATTCATAGTATAAGTCCCTAATGCATTTTACGAAATTTCGCTCGAGAGGAAATAATTGACCGAAATTGTAGCTGGCTCCTGGACCACTGCATATACAGGGTATATCAAGACTGCTACCGAAACTAAAGCCGGGTGGTAGTTTAAGTGACTTCAGACACAATGCAACAGAAAAAGTTGCAAAAAAAAGCGTCAATTTCTTTTTTGTTATTTTTTTTCCTACGACCATATTTGGGTGGTAAATACATTTTTTCCTAAAATAATAGTGTATACCCTTTTATTTATAATCAATCTAAGGTATATAGGTGTTTAAATTATTATTTTAGCAAAAACTATGGATTTACTACCCAAAAATGACGATATTTAAAAAATCATAAAAAATAATTGCCGCGTTTCTTTGCGAAATTTTTAGTTGCATTATGTTTGAAATCACTAAATTTATCACCCGGCTTCGTTTTCGCTCGTAGTCTGGAGACACCCTGCATATATGTATATACAAATACTAATAGATATATTATTTTCAGCCCCAAAAAAAAAATTCCATGTCCTATATGCAATAAAGAGTATACTAAAAACGCGTATATGATGAATCACTACAGGCACTTTCATATGAACCAGTCAAAATACCACTGCAATCTGTGTGACACGGTGAGTTAATAAATATAAAATGTAGTTATGTAGATTAGTGCTACAACAAAATATATTCAAATCCCAGGCTACACCTCAGAATCTTCGAGGAAACATCCAGTCAGGAAAACTTAGCAGAGCACATAAGGACGGAACACACTCTGTATTGTAATAAATGTGGAGAGAAATTTAAAGGCAAGAACACACTTAGGACCAAGGGCGGATCCAGCTTCTACGCGGGTGGAGGGGGGGGGGGTCCATATAGTTCATGTCAGAACATTGGGTTCGATTTCAATACTCCAATTCGTAATAATGACCTTTTAAAGTTTGTTACAGCCGTGATTTGTGAAAACACACACTTTTTTACTTTATTTATCGACATATAAAGAATTAATTTTGGTTATAAATTTTATCAACAAGATAATGAATAAATTTTGTCAATTTGGAGCCAGCCCGGGGGGGGGGGATGACCCCCATGACCTCCCTGGATCCGCCCTTGATCACCGTCTTGTTACTTTCGAAGCTTTAGCATGCTATGTATTTCTGCTATTGCTAATTGTCCGCCGCAGAATTTGTAAACATAAAAACTGACCATTTAATATAACCACACAGAAATAGTAAAGAAAAAATAATTAGTATAACCATATTTAACATCCAAAATTACATACATAAAATTGAATTTTCAGTTTCTTTTTTAAATTGGTTCGTAAAAAAACTCACTCCTTCAAAGATTCCACGAGATCGTTAGCGGGTCGGCTTTGTGAATCGCAATCGCAAATTTAGTTTATTTACATATACATGGTGATATTGACATATTGTACTTAATTTCACCCGCATGTTTCTCATTACCCCAGGTGACATTGTACATAATTTGAAAAAAATATGAGAACATTTTTTGTCATAAATCATGATTTTAGATTTTACGATTTTTGGGCATCCCATATAGATACGATTTTTTTTATCGCTTAGCTGACTTTCAGTTCAGTTTGGGAACTTACCGGAGCGATAAATGTCTCGATATCTATAGGGTTTGATCAATTGATGAAACCTAAAGTTGCGATTTTTGACAAAACTATCAGGCAGTTTTTGTTCAAACTTGGTACAATTTTACCTAGGGTGGTTAGGAATATGTGGTTTAAGTTAAATACCGTATGTCAATATCACCTTGTATAACTTGTGAATTGTGACTTTACTTGCTATTTTTATTTATTCCAACACAAGTAAAATGTATGTCGTAAAATGGCTTTTTTATTGCAATAAATGGCGAGACGATCATGCCATTCGTCTGATGGTAAGAGAAACGTCCGCTCATGAACTTAGCAAAACCAAACAATGAATTACCGAGCAATGCTTGAGATTCCACTGCGCTCTCCATACTGAGACATGAGATGTAAAGTCTCAATATGTCCAGCAGTTACTCTGGCTACAATATCGTTCAAACCGATACAACCGAGCATTTTCGCTGATGAAAAAAATTCCAGCCGTGTCTTTCCAGACGGCCTCTCACATATGAGAGAATTGCCACCAGTAAAATAATACGTACGCATTCAAATCTTATCAATACAAATTAGCAGAGCGTGTAAAAAAAATTAAATTTAAACTGCTGTTTGGCGGCACAAATAAACATTACGTTGGTACCCACCCAGATGGTCACTTTCATATGAGAGGTCTGTATCAGCCCATATACGTCCCGCTGCAGGGCACGGGCCTCTTCTACAATCGACAGTACGATTGAGAGTGGTTAGGCCATATAGTCCACCACGCTGGCCTAGTGCGGGTTGGCGGACTTACATACCATAGAAATTTTTATAAATCGCTATGGTATGCAGGTTTCCTGACGATGTTTCACTTCACCGTTTTAGTACGTGGTAATTGACTATCAATACACACATGACTCCGAAAAGTCAGAGGTGTGCCCTAGGATTCGAACCCGCGACCATCGTGACCATGTTGGCAGTCGCGTCCAGTTCGTTTACCAACAGGCTACCACGCACATATGAGAGATACCACAAGAAAATCATGCATTAATATAATTGTGTTTTTACAGGCCATGCTTAATAACACCGCGCTTATAAGACACACAAAAACCAAGCACGAAGGAGTGGCGAAAGAGAAAAATAAGATTTGCAATGAATGCGGTCGGGGATTCGCTGTAAGTAGCCATTTTATATACAATAGTTCCGATAAAAAGCAAACAGGGAGATTAATCTATAAGAAATGAACTTGGAATGTATGACGTCCGATGTAAGTTATAAGTTTTCCACTTTTTTTATTGCCATGGATGGTGAGACGAGCAAGCCGTTCGCCTGATGGTAAGCGATACGACCGCTCATGGACAGTAGCAACATACCACTGCGCTCGCCATCCTGAGACATAAGATGCTTAGAATATATATATATAGAGGGAGCGCTGGTACTTCAAAAACGTAGATAAAAATGGTGGTGCCGGGCTGCCTTTTTCTGCCCTCCTATTGGCTAATATTTGAACAGGTTGTGCAACATACACAAATTAGTTGAAATTTTTTTTAGAAATAAATAGTTTATGTCTATTTAATTTCACTCAAACTCGTTGTAAAAGGATATTAACTAAATATAATTTCGGCTATCAAAGGAATTTATAGCAAGTTATTGCTAAATTATTAATTCAATTTTTACTAATATAGGAGCGCTACCAACATTACGAACAAGAAAATATCTACGTTTTTCAAAACGCGAATGTACGACAGCGCTCCCTCTATATATAAATACTCTAAGTTCAAACCGTAACAGGCAATCAATTTTGAAAATAATATTTTTCGTTTCCAGGAAAAAACTACTTTAATGAACCACATGCGAACTCATTCGGGAGAGAAGCCGCATGAGTGCCCGAAATGTGGAAAGAGGTTTATACAAAAGTACGCAATGAACATACACGTTAGGCAAATCCATGGACCAGGAAAGGCGCGGGAAAATGTGCAAAAATGAATGGTGCCGCGCGTTACGACGTCACGGAGGGGACGCGCTGATTGGACGAATTCGGAGACATCTGCGCGTCCGCCAATGAGGAGGCTGCTGCGTGCTGCGACTAGAGAAAGCGGCGCTCTTATTGGTCCAAATAATGTGACCTTGTGCGCGCACCAATAGGAAGAATGGGAAGACTCCAGACATAGCCCGCGAAATGCTAGGGAGAACCTTTTATGATTTTTAAAGTTTTTTCAAACATTTTGTAAAGGGTTATTTCTTTGAGCTATGAGTAAAGCAACCTCTTCTAGTATGACGATGGTGCTAGCAGTATTACGAAGCCTATTAAGAAAGTGACTAAATCTAAACAATGTATGATATTTTATGGATTCAATAAATATTTTCATTTCATTTCATTTCAAGAATAGAATAAGGATTTGAATATAGAACGGATTTGTCAACGGCTGATGTGAAGAATGGACGTCGAGAGTATTCCGATGTGTTCTAATAAAAATTAATGGTTTTTTGGACCACTCGGTGTGCCGCGTGATTTTGAAAGCTGTAAATACAGTCTTTAAGATTTCGAGAAAATAGTTATTTCCATGAATTATATACGTAAATAAAAAAAACATTATTAAATTATTGCTATGACGGCATTGATACTTAGGCAGTATTTTAGGAAAAACTATTATTCATATGAACTGTCCTTTCTGTCCAATAATCTTTGATCATAATTTGTAACAATCAAAGAAACGTACTAGATGTCGCTACTGAGCTTTTGGCAAATACGAGACAAATAGTTTCTATGACGCGTCTCGTCTATAGGTAGAATATAAGTCATTGGAATTTGTTATAATTTGTTACTATTGACGCATTATTAAAGTATAAATTAAATTGGAAACAATGAGGTGTCATTTCATTAAAATGATTCACCCGAATACTATCAGGATAACTAAATAAATTCACCCAACAGGCACATACAGTCTCATATTCCTGACCACAAACTTAGTCTTGTATCGTGTATCAGAAACTAAAAGAGTTCATTCTTACAAACACCACCCGAAACAATTTTCACTCACATATGTGTCTCGGGGTTCGAACCCGCGGCCTCACGTTTAAATGCCGGCGTCTAACCAACTGCACCACGGATTGTGTCGACAGATATGTGGTAAATTCGTGAAAGTCTAAAAAAATATCTTCTTCCAATGGACTTCCATGTTCCATAAATAAATGTGTAAAAAAAGTAAATAAAAGATTATTTAAATAAACAATTGTTTTATTTTATGAACTGACTAGAGGCCCAGCCCGGCTCCGCCTGAATGCAGCTAAACTTTTTGGCAAATATTCTTTCGCCTGTGTTCGTCACGGATAATTTATCCTACATTGTATAAACTTGAAAGAATTTTTCAAATTGGTTGAGTAGTTTCAGAGCCTACTCAACGGAAAAAATCAGATCTTTATTAGTTTATGCGTCCTTACATAGCTGAGTTAGATAGGATATTTTGCTATTTTATTATCCTTATTGGAAATATACTTATCACAAAAATCGAAACACCTTGCAAGTTTCCGTTTTGTAAAGATTATCAGAAAAAATGTTTATATTTAGGAATATGTTGCAAATGTCGTTTGATAGTGACTATTAAGAGGTTTCCAATCCAATTGGTTTACAAATTCTGAATTCAAATTAAATTTATACACATTACGTAAAAGAAATTTTCGAATCGCTTCAATAAATTCTAATCCTATTCAATGCAAACAATAAAATCTTTCCGCTTAATAATATTAGTTTAGAAAAGTAGGTAATCCTTGACGAAGTACAACATTTGTGGGGTACTTTAACAACTATTGAGGGTATTTTGATTTTATGACTGGTTTCAGGGTATATAAACCCTCCAGTGGCGTGATTCCGTTCAGTCGTTATCGAGACTCCGACGACGACGGTCGTTGTTGAGACTCTCAGTGTCGGTTAATCGCGGTGTTTTTCTAAATAGTGATATAAAGGTGTTAAGTGTTAAAATTTAGGTTTAATTGAATAACAAATATTAAAATTTAATTTTATAAAATCATTGAGAAATTAAATAGTGTTAATATTTGTGAAATGTACTACAAGTGACATCCAGACTGCCATTTGATCAACGAAGCAGTCTTCGGCCTGTTATCGGTAAGTGATTTATAATTTATTCCGTTTATTATTGTATTTTGTACAATTTATAGCTGTGCATATTATAGATTGTGTTTACAGGTTACACTTAAAATGTCCAACATTTTATGTTTTACTTGCAGCTTATAGCAACCGGAAGAAAATTACTATGTTTTTTAAATTTGTTTCAAGTTTTGTGTCAATATTTAATTTCAGACTATGAAGTAAGGAATCATTATTGATTTTTTGAATCTGAATGATCTGTTACGAAATCAATTTTTAAGTCCCAATGTTATTCTGTGTGGACAAAACCTTTTTTGTACGTAAAAACTAGCCTCTTCGGCCCGGCTTCGCCCTCGTGTATGTATTTTCAGAGTCCTGTCGACATCAAAAATAATATTTCCCATACTTACTGTTCTATACCTAAACTTAACGCGACTGCAGTCTTCTATATGGTTTCCCGTCTCGTCCCATTCTATCCCATGACTCAAGGTATGCAATCCCCTCATATGTTATTTCATTATTGAGTTAGGAAGAATAGCAAATACATTTTAATTTTCGGGATAATACTTAGGGCTACGTAACTACTATATCAATCGAGAGTGTTTCCTACGATCATATCAGTATCTGCCCATATACGTCCCACTGAAGGGCACGGGCCTCCTCTACAATAGAGATTCGAACTGAGACGATTAAGTCTTATAGTCCACCACTCTGGCCTAGTATAGGTTGGCAGACTTTGTATACCACAAAAATTCTTATAAATAGCTATGGTATGCAGGTTTCCTCACGATATTATTCTTCATGGTTATAGTGCGTAGTGATTGACTATTTACACACATGACTAACTACTATTACACACATGACTCCGAAAATTCAGGTCTTGGAATTTAAACTCAAAATCGTGAACATGTTGGCAGTTGCGTCTAGTCCGCTACCAACTGGCCACGAAATGAGTATTTAAACTGGGTATACATAAAAAAATATCGCTAAAGAAATTTGATTAATATCATCATCTCAGCCACAGGAAGTTCACTGCTGAAGATAGGTCTCTCCTAAGGATTTCCACGTCGACCTGTTGGAAGCTGCCTGCATCCGTTATACGGAATATATCTATGTAATTAACTTATTATGATGCAATTTATATAATTAAGTTAGTTTGGTGAAAAATAAAACGAAATATATGTTTCAAATAATTTATTTTCAATATTCCCCATATTCTACAACGCTTTCCGTACTTTACGATAAGGTCATTGACCCGCAGCAGTCAGCTGTTCGTTCCGATTGTAACAAACTGTTATTTTATGACTATTTTAGTGTTATTAATTATTTTCACATCGGTAGGAATCTAAATACATTGTAATGATACGCTTTTTATTCAAAACTTGACAATAAATACATAATATGTGACTGTCGGGTGTATTTACTTATTTTATTTATTTGTGTGATTTACAGATTGTTGTGTTTAAAGCTTTTTTACACGCTTTATATTAGCTTCACTTGTATGTTTGTATATTTGTATGTTTGTATATTTGTATGTTTGTATATTTGTATGTTTGTTTGTAACCGACTTCTTTGGGCGCGATTTTGACCCACTTTAAACGGCCAGATTTCGTTCAAATTTTGCACACCTGTCAAAGACCGATGACAATACAATAATTCGATTAAAATATATAATTATCCTGATTAGATTCGCCAGGATTAATTATTCTTATAATTGATGACCATTGCTACATTCATCGCTAGATGGCGTTAACATTGTATTCTTCCAAGAAGCTTATACCCAAATGGAGATTGCATTCCGTATAAAACACTAAAGCACAAAAATTTGACCTTGAATGCAATCGCTGTTGCCTGCTATCCTTTTCTTTAGAGTGACAATGAATGAAGTTCACGTGAAGTTCATTCATTGTTACGCTAAAGAAAAGGATAGCAGGCATCAGCGACGTCATTCAAGGTAAAATTTTTGTGCTTCACTTTTATATACGGAATGCAATCTCCATTTGGGTATAAGCTTCTTGTATTCTTCAAGTGTCAAATGTTACTACTGACCAACAGATGGCGTTATTGATTGGAAATACAGCCGTAGATGGATGTTTTTAGTCAAAACAATTATATAATAGTTAAAAAAAACTAAAATACACGCTTTAATAAGATATACAACTAAAAAAGTAAAAATAATTGATACTGAATTTAAGATAAGAAAATGGAGTAAAATACATATATTTTATTGTTACAAAGCGTGGGGTGCAGGAGGATAAGTAATTGTTGTAAACACCCCACGCTTTATAACAATAAAATATATGTATTTTACTCCATTTTCTTATCTTAAATTCAGTATCAATTATTTTTACTTTTTTAGTTGTATATCTTATGTAGTTTACCAGACTATATTTTAGTGTGGGGTCAGGACTACGTATGCAGTTGTTGGCTGACTAAAGTCTCTCATAGTTTTAACGCGACACAATTAAATCTTGCGCCCGAATACTGGAACGCCATTTAAATATGTTGCTCTTAACAGCGCACGGCCCATTTAGCCAGTACATTTAATCGGGATTAACGTAGTTAAGCGCAACTTATTAAGTTGCGTTCTAGTATTCGGGCGTTAGTGTGGGGTCAGGACTATGTACATATTATGTAACTGTTGGGTGTATTTATTTAATTAATTTATTTGTGTGATTCACAAAATGTTGTGTCTGATATTTGTGTTAAGTCTCTTGTAGTTTAGCAGACTCGATCTTAATGTGGAGTCAGGACTATGCATGTGACTGTTGGATGTAATTTATTTATTTTCATTCACGCTGGTTTTCGTGGTCCATGCACGTGTTTTGAATGTATGATCATGGCATGCTTTTGAGTGAATCCTCGGCCGCATTTTGGACATTCGTATGGTCTTTCTCCTGAATGTGTCCTCATGTGATTGACTAAAGTTCTTGTGGCCTGGAAACAAAAGAAATAAATAAATATGATTGTACAAGAAGTATTGAAGAAAGTGAAAAGATAAATCCAGAGTGATGTTGGATTTTTTTATTCAATATTCGCCCGCAGTCAGGAATTTGAACCGGATAACGCCATATCTATAATATCGTAAATAAATTAAATTGGATTGTAGTTAAGGAATGAAATAGTCAAGTGTTTGATTTTCATTATTATGGTTTTTGTATGGTCAAGAATTTGTGCCCGATATGGCGATAGGCTCATCTATCACATTGAGACGGAACATACAAGGCGAAATATGGGTGTGCCTTGCACCTCTGCCTACCCCTTTTGGGAAGGCGTGAGTTTATGTATGTATGGCCAAGTATGGATGCTTAATAACAACGTTTTCGTCATTTGCTGCTTGTTATACGCTTGCTTGCAGCTTGCATGTAAACATTTAGATTTGTCAATAAAGTTGACTTGTATATTAGTAAGTAAGCATATTATGTTTGGGACAAATGTGATGCAAGTTGCGAGCGTACAGAAAGTAGCATATATACAGGGTGTATCAAGACTGTTACCGAAAACGAAGCAGAGTGGTAGTTTGTGACTTTAGAGTTCATACACAAAGCAATCAAAAATTATTTAATTTAATTGTCGTATTAGTGGTAAATACATAGTTTTTTCCTTAAATAATAATGTACTTGCATTTATTTTTATAGAAGTTATGGTATTCTAGGGTAATAATTATAGATTTGCCACCCAAACACGATATTTAAAATATCACAAAAACTTGTCGCGTTCCTATTGTTAGAAATACAAAATAAATATTTGAAAACATTGGACAAATTTTAGAGTTTTATATAGAGAAATATAAAATGTGAAGAGAAAGTAGGAAATAAAATTGAAAAAGGAAACAATATGTTCGTTTATTTGATTCCAAAGATACCACTAAGTATTTGTTAATTTTATTCATATAGTTAATTTAGTGTAATATTTAGTATAAGTAATTATTTATTTGGTGATTATTTTCATAAACAGTAAATGTATTGATTTTATATGGAATAAAAGGAGGGGCACCTTCATTGATTGCTATAAAAACTGAGTGTTGGGTGCATCTCCTCTGATTCCGATTTCAACAGTGTTAATGGTAACAACAATAAATATTATACAAGTACGAGTATTTGGTTATTTTGCAACGGAACTCTCCTAGATTGGAAAGTGATAACATAATTCTAATACTATGAGAAATTTTATTTGAATTGTGTCTGTAGTCATTAATACTACCTCCCGGCTTAGTTGTAGCACTCTTGATAAAACCTATGTATGCAAGTTACATAGATAGTCCTGACTCCGCACTAAGATCGAGACTTGTGTCGTGTATGAGGAACCGCGAGCGACATTTGGGCTACAAATATTTTTGGGACACACAAACATTAATTTCGGCGCAGGAATCGAACTTGAAGCCTCCAGAAGCTGCTAAAATATAATGTCAATGTTGTCTGTTAAAGTTACTTACAGCGAAACCCCTTCCACATATGCTGCACAATTTATTCTTCTCCTTCTCAATTCCTTCGTGCTTATACTTAGTATGATCCAAATATCTCGTCCGGTTTAAGAAAGCCTGTAGAGATAAAATAAATATATGGGCAGGGCGGGCATTCCGACGTAACTGGTGCGCGCGCTCCAGTACATCTTTAGTGGAGCGTTACTGAAATTAGTCTTCGCTCGCAACGATTTCGAAAATGCTTGCTTGTGTTATGAAGTAAGTTAATTTAATATTTATTTTAGCGTGATTCTCATGGACATTTTTTGAAACGTAGCGAAGGGCCTATCGAAATATAACGATATATCATATGTAAAATATGGTTTATGTTCTATTTCTTATAAATTACAATATAAATGTTTGGATCAATTACTTTACGAGTAAACTTGAATTTTACTAGAAATAAATAAATATCAGGCCGGCCAAATAATCCAAGAGCCACAAATACTCACCCTATCGCACTGATTGCAGTAGTATTTAGACTGGTTCATATGTACGTGTCTGTAGTGATTCATCATGTAAGTCTTTCTAGAATAAACGTTACTGCATTCCGGACAAGGGACTTTCTTTTTTTCACTGAAAAGGAAATTTAGAAATGTTTACATCTATGTATAACTTGGCAAAATAGTGTACGATGCGGTGAGAATTGGCATTCAAGAAATACAATTATGACAACACTATTACTAAAAAATGGCATTCATTAAAATGTTTTTAATTTTACTGGTGGTAGGTCTCTCATATGTGAGAGGTCGCCTGGATAGCTACCACCGCAATGTTCATGAGCGGTCGTATCGCTAACCATCAGACGAACGGCAAATAGTCTCGCCTTTCATAGCAATAAAAAAAAGACCTAACCTAACCAAATCATAATTTGCAGTAAATCTGTGAAAAAATATAGAGATGTGTGCTAGGACATATGGTAGAAGAGAAACTTCAATGTGGAAAACCGAATCACAACGGACAATTTTTTTTTTTTAATACTGCCTGTATAACTTCAAGTAAAATTTTTGTTGCTATTCATTTTTCCACGTGTTCTTTATGACTCGTTTGAGTGCTGTTCCATGTCGATTTGTAGGTTTTCCTTAAGGTAGGCAGCGACTTTGTTATGCT
Source organism: Hyles euphorbiae (assembly GCA_023078785.2). NCBI lineage: Eukaryota > Metazoa > Arthropoda > Insecta > Lepidoptera > Sphingidae > Hyles > Hyles euphorbiae. The sequence goes on from CM041054.1 coordinate 4,096,306, forward strand.
GGCCCCCTGGCACTGCGGAGGTCCATGAGCAGCGGTAGTTGCTTACATTAAGGTGGGCCGCAAAAAAAAAAAAATAGGTTCTATCTCCCTCTGCCGCTTCCACCTCTCGCCACGAGATAAATCGTCTACCCCCACCATACCACCGTAACGCATTTTCGTCTATACAGGGTATATCAAGACTGCTACCGAAAACGAAGCTGGTTGGTAACATTAGTGACTTCAGACACAATGCAACTAAATGTTTTGCAAAAATTTGTGGTGATTTTTTTTTGTTATTATGGCAAAACATAGAGCTCATAATATTTATTTAAGATCACCAATGTACCTACCTATGTTACACAAATAAATTATTCTTATTCTTATTTTTTTTTTCGTATTAGGATGGTAAATACAGTTTTTTCTTAAATAATAGTGTACACCCTTTTATTTTTAAAGACGCTATGGTATACAATGCTTTAAATAATTATTTTAGCAAAAACTATGAATTTATCACCCAAACTCGACGATACTTAAAAATAATAAAAAAAATTGTCGCGTATCTTTTAAGATATCACTCACCTATCCCTCCTCTCCTTAGCGTGGGCGGCCCCTGTCCTAACATGCTGATTGTACATCGCCCGGGTGTCGAACTGCATGTCGCACGGCGCACAGTAGGCATGTTCGGCGGCGCAATTCGCATGTTTGAGCCAAACATGTTTGCGTAAGGATTTGCTGTCCTTGTAGCGTTTGTTGCACGTCTTACACTCATGAGGGGAGTGCTGTTTACTGTTAAAAAATATCTTAAGATGTATTTGAATAAATAGCAATAGCAATTAGCAATCGCAAATAGCATGTGAAATCGATAACGTTCCGTTTGTGTGACAGCTTAGAACATAATATTAACATTATTAATAACTAGCTGTCGGGCCCGGCTTCGCCCGGGTGCAGATAGTTTTTGAGTCCAATCCACATCAAGAACATATTATTTCGCGTGTCTACTAACTATATTTCCCGCGTGCCGTCGACTATATTTCCCGTCCGTATTGAATGCTGTGCCCCAAGCAGGAACATTTGGCTCTATAGTATAGTAATCGTAATAGTAAAATTTTGTATGGGAATTTGAACAGCGCCATTGTGAGCGTATTTGGAACTAAATTATGGCAGCAGGAAACGTTTACGATACTATAGTATGGTAATAACGATAGTTTTACTATACAAATGTATGAAAAGTGGTAGCAGGAATAATTTTTGACGTATAGTATCGCCGATTTACTATCGAGAAATACGATTGTTTTGTCACCGACATTTTTACCGTGAGAACATTATCGAGAGTATATTTTTGCATTTCTACACATCGAATTAAGGAAAAATGTGTTATTTACGGTCATGCTTAGTGTTTCCCGATGCCTTAGTGTTATTGTGTGTAATTATCTACTCCGTATTTCGCTAGTTATATGAAATTCAATGCTGCGATATGAAGTTATAATTATTGTGATACCTAACTCAAATATGAAGGTTATTTCTTAGACTATGGACTGTTTGGAATCGGATCAACGAACTTGGGAATCTTGCGAACAAGTATGAGGATATAGAAAGTCTGGAATTTATTGTAGTTAAAAACACACCTAACCTAAAACTGTAAAAAAATTATAAATAAAATATTTACATGGAACTTTGATTTTCGTTTTGCGTACCTACTTAATCATTTTATGTTATACTTATAAGCTCTTAGGGCAGAGAAGTGTGAGCATATAATATGTGAAAATAATTGCCGAGGAACTTAACGAGCAAAAATATAGAGAATACTTTCATAAAGCTCTCCTCCTTAAAAATGTAGAGGGATTTTATAAAACATATGTACATATCTTTATCTTTAACTTAAATAATATGAGAGCATGTATGAGAGTTAATAATTTGCATTAATTGTTAGACAACTAATCAAAAAAAAATTGCTACGTTCGGAAATCTAAACGCATAATTAATTGGAGTCATTTTTGTATATTGCGGAATAAAAGCAAGAAATATGTATTTGCTTATTAATTTATTTCCATAACCTTTCTACGCGACATTAGTGCATGTTTTATATTTGTTTGTTATTTTATAATAATAATAAATTAATTTACCCACGTAGTGAATGACAATTCCGCACGAATCATTCAATAACATTCGTTCATTACCCTAGGTTATCTGTCACTATCGTAACGTAATAGTATCGAGTTCACGAGAGTATGGTTAATCGATTCATGCTACCGATATGGAGTAGTTATAGTATAGTAATCGTTGTCACGATACTATTACTATACGATACTTCAAAATGTTCCTGCTTGGGGTACTGTTCAATCCTGTCCTCTCCTATCCCGTGCCAACTATTCGAATTTGAAAGAGTAGAAAATATGTATATTTGGTTTCCTGACTCATCCCACGGGAACACTATATTTTTCGGGATAAAAAGTAGTCTATGTGTTAATCCAGGGTGTCAGCTGTCACTATACCAAATTTCATCAAAATCTGTTGAGCCATTTTTTCATGAAAGAGTAACAAACATCCATACATACAAACTTTCACCTTTATAATATTAGTAAGGATTCCCTTCCTCTCACACAAATAAAATGTAATCAAAATAATAAGTATGACAATGTAATTATGTACAGCGATGACATAGGAAGGGACATGGGAAGGTTAGTAAGTCTGGAAAAGGGACAACTTCTTAATTACTGTATGCCTGGTGCTTCTTATTCTGACATTATGAAGAGCATTTTGGGCAGTAATTTATCTGCAGATAAAAAATTAATTATTTTTATTGGAAATAGGGTAATTTAAACAAAAAAAGAATTAATAGAATATTGTGACAGTTTGAAAAAACTTAACTTAAACGAAGTTATTATGTTTACATTACCCTACAGTAACAACTTGCCAGCGGAAGAAAATAATATTAGATATAGTTTGAATTTGACAATGCACACCTTGTCAATCAATAATAAATTCCATTTAATTGACATTAATAATTATTATAATAATAGGATATTTAGTAAGACAAGAGATAAAGTTTATCTTCCTCTTTTTATTAAGAGACAGGTAGCTGATGCGCTATCATATTATTTATATATTACAGCCAAGAACTTGGCTAACAGACAAAGCTCTATTGAGCAAATAAATGTTGACTCAGATTATAGCAATCTGAAACAATTGACATTTGATAATTATTTAAATTAGATTTAAGGACAATAGAGATAAACTCTAGCTCTTCAAATGAAAATAAATATTATATTAAATGTAATTTTAATAATAAACATGCTTTCAACTTGGTACATCAAAATATACAAGGTATGAGAAATAAAAATTTAGAAATTGAGTTGTTCATGAGCTGTAATAAAATTGACATCTTATGTATTACTGAACATTGGCTTAAAAGCTACCAGTTCATGTTCAATTTCAATAATCACCAAGTTGCAAGCTCGTTCAACAGAGAAAATATTTTACATGGAGGCTCGTTAATAATCATAAATAATCTTATTAAATATAAAGAAAGACTTGATATTGTGCGCCTGTCTGTTGAACGAGTTATGGAAGTAGCTTGTATAGAGACTGAACAATATATTGTATTAAGTGTATACAGGCCCCCTTGTGCACCACATAATACCTTTTTGGAAATTATGGAAGATGCATTGCACAAGGTATGTGTTTCACCAAAAAGAATTGTTGTCTGTGGAGACTTTAATATCAACATATTAGAAGAATCTCCTATAGCTTGCAGTTTCATTAATCTATTTAAATCATACAACCTACATCATTTATTTTTTGAACCAACTAGAATAACTGCCACAAGTGCTACATGTATTGATAATATTTTTACTAATTTCTCAATATGTGAAAAGTCAGTAATTAATGTTTTAGACTCTGATCATTGTGGTCAGTATATTTCATTGCCTAGCACTAAAAGTAAAGTTCCAAGGAAAAGTATTAAGTTTGTTCCTAACAATATATATCGCATGGAAAAATTTAGAATAAATATCAAAAACAATCTGCCAGCGCTGTCCCCTCACCAAGACCCAGACAAACTGTACAGTTCATTATTTGAAATGATTAAATGTGAATTTAGAAAAGTATATAAATCTAAAACTATTATTGTAAATCAGCGAATGACATTTAGTGAGTGGGCAACCACTGGTTTATTTAAAAGTCGGAATAAACTATATAATCTATACAATGAAAGAATGTTTAACCAAAATCCGTCTTTTAAGGAATATGTAAAAAATTACTCCAAAGTTTTCAAACGAGCTTGTTCCACAGCTAAACCCTTGTATTTAAGAAATAAAATCAAAATGTCTAAAAATAAAATCAAAACTACTTGGTATATTATTAATTCTGAGTCTGGTAAAAACTCGGTACGTGAAAGTAACTTTAATCTTAAAATAAATAATAGGAGTTGTACAGCGGATCTGGAAGTAGCGACTGAATTTGAAAGATTTTTTACTGATATTCCCAAAAATACCACCCAACATCTTCAGTCATCTTCGAGGTCTGCTTTATCTATACTTGAAAAACTTGTACCTGAATGTAACGTGGCGTTTGAGTTCTCGCAAATTGGGCCGCAGCATATATTAAAATCGTTTAAAGAAATTAGTTTAAAAAAGACCGCAGACTTGTGGGGAATATCTGTAATTAATATATCTTTAATCATTGAGCATATAGCACCCCACTTAGCAGAGATATTCAACCGCTGTGTGGTATCTGGTGTTTTTCCTGACCTGATGAAACAAAGCAAGGTGGTGCCTCTTTTTAAATCCGGTGACAGCTCGGATCCGACCAATTTCCGACCTGTTTCAATTTTACCAACGCTTAGCAAGTTATTTGAGAAAATAATTCTTACTCAATTATTAACACATTTCAACACCAATAACTTGCTACACCAGAAACAGTTCGGATTTACGAGAGGTCGATCAACAATTGACGCGGGAGTATCTCTCCTAAAGCAAATCTATGACGCTTGGGAAGAGTCGCAGGATGCACTTGGTGTATTCTGTGACTTATCTAAAGCCTTTGACTGCGTAGAGCACGACACTCTGGTCAGGAAATTACGCCACTATGGTATCAGGAACCGAGCTCTCAATCTTTTGTCCTCCTATTTGAGCAATAGGGTACAGAAGGTTGATATTAATGGAAAACTTTCTGGAGGATCTGCGGTCACTATGGGAGTACCGCAGGGTTCAATTCTGGGACCTTTTCTATTCCTGGTCTACATAAATGACTTACCTTATCACGTCGGGAATAATCACGAAGTTGTGTTGTTTGCGGATGATACATCTTTGACATTTAAAATTAAAAGGCAACAATTAGATTTTGATGAAGTAAACAGTGCCCTTCGTGAAGTTGTACATTGGTTTAATGTTAATAATTTATTACTTAATGCCAAAAAAACTAAATGTATTAAATTCACACTGCCCAATGTTAGGCAATTATCTACCACTGTACAAATTAACGGTGAAGAATTGGATCCTGTTGCGTCTACTACGTTTCTGGGCATTACGGTCGACGCTAAACTCCAGTGGGGGCCGCATATCAATAAACTATCTGGTAGATTAAGTTCAGCGGCATATGCAGTTAAAACCATTAGGCGTTTAACGGATGAGGCAGCGGCAAGAATTGTCTATTTCAGCTATTTTCATAGTATAATGTCTTATGGAATTCTTCTCTGGGGAAATGCTGCGGATATAAATAGCATTTTTGTTTTACAAAAAAGAGCTGTTAGGGCCATTTATCAACTTGGTCCAAGAGTTTCATTGAGAGAAAAGTTTAAAGAAGTAGATATTCTTACTGTTGCATCTCAATATATTTATGAAAATTTATTATATGTTCGTAAAAATATAACCCAATTTAAGCGTAATTGTGACATACATAGTAAGAACACTAGGAACAAACATAATCTTGTCTCACACATTACTCGTCTCCACAAGATAAATAATTCTTTTATGGGTCAAAGTATACACTTCTATAACAAGCTTCCCAACAGTTTAAGAGAACTTCCAATTAATAAGTTTAAAAAAGTGATAAAAGTTAAGCTGTGTAAAAAGGCATATTATAGAATCACAGATTATGTGGAAGATAAAACTGCTTGGGAATAAATTTATCATGTTTTGCTTCAATTGACATTATTGTTACTTGTGACATGAACCATTGTTATTGTAATTGGCGATATAAAAAAAAAAACAAAAGAAAAAGAAAGAAAAAAGAAGACAGTTCGTGTTGCTGAGGGAGTTTCTTGCGCCGCTTCTTCTTCACAGCTACAACACGTTCCGAAGCGGTGGTAGCAGAAAAAGACGATTCAAAAGATCTTGTGAAAGACTATTTGAATAAAGAATATTTTGATTTGATTTGATTTGATTTGACAGTTACGGCCGGTTTCTATAATCTATCTATCTGTAACAAGAGATTTCTCTCGAAATTTCGATACTTTTTTGCTTCAGTAAAGAAAGACAGATATATTTAGATAAGGTGCATATATTTATTAAAAGGGTTCACTCGAAGGAATTACTCCACTAAAAGTCTTCTTGTACTTTTCACAATTTATTATTCCAATACAGTCAACATGGTCTTATTCTCTTTTACAAATTATTTCCAGTTCTGCTCCGCGAAACATACCGTACATTATATATTCTCTCACGATCCAATACTCGCTCAATCCGGCAGTATATGTTTAATAATCCATCATTCAAACCATTAGCCCTATATCCAAAATTCAACGCCATATTACAAATGTCACTTATTATTTTTCAGTTTTTGACATATATTTCAATATAAACCTTACAGCTCGGCCATCCTGTTCTAAGCGAGTCCCTTCGCTTAATATTATATAAAATTAAAATAATTGACATATATCCCAATATAAACCTTACATTATACATATCTAGGCAAGATAATATTGTATGTCTATCTTTGTTTATTGAAGCATACAGTGGTATCGACATAGTAACGATATCCATTGTAACCTCTTGTTAAAGATAGATAGGATATAGAGAACGGCCGTTAGATAAATAAGTTATATGCTATTTGCGATTTTTCTCGTGCAGAGTGCTGTTTACTGTTATGTGTAAATATCTTATATTGGTGATGGAATAAATAGCAATAGCAAGTCAAGTTGATAATAACATTACGAATGAAAAATAGTTTTGTTGGATAGGTTATATTGAGGAATGCTATAGGTTATATATCATCACACTTTAACCTATAGGAGGAAAGCAGTAGTGAAAAATCTAGCAAATACGAGGCAATTTTATTATTTTGTCGAGATCCGATTGGTCGATATTCTAAATTGATAATCGGCATTGAACATTTTGGCCGCCATTTTAAAGAGCAAAGGGCAGAGGCGAGCCCGACCGCTATTGTATAATAAACTTGACTTGATAATTTTTATTCTTATGTCATTGCATTAAAAGAAAATATCGATATAAACTACTTGGAACGTCAGTAGAAAATTTATTTTTGGTACATCAGTAGAAAATTTCCGTATCGACCTGTCGCTTACAGTAGCTTCACATATCAATAAAATTTAAAAAAAAAAGGAAATTGACGGAGGGTATTCGGTAATTTTGGTTCATTTAGCATTTAGTTATTCCAATTTTTCTGCGTTTATTCATTAAATGCTTACCTGATATGTTTTTCCAGCATATGCTTAGACTTGCAACTCTTCCCGCAGTGATCGCAAAGGAAAACTCTGTGCATAGCTTTATAGTGCTTGTAGAAACACATCGTGCTTCTGCAACAACAAAAAATATGGTTTTATTTTTATTTTATTGCAATGAATGACAAGACGAGCATGCCGTTCGCCTGATGGTAAGCGATACGACCGCTCATGAACTGTAGCAAAACCAAACAACACCTTGAAGTACAAAGTAATGCTTGGCATTCCACTGCGCTTACCATCCTGAGACTTAAGATGTAAAGTCTAATGGCTATAGTGTCCTTCAATCCGAAATACAAATGTGCATTTAAACTACTGTTTGACGGGAGAAATAGATATTACGATGGTACCCACCCAGGTGGCCGCTCCCATATAAGAGACCTGCCACCGGTAAATGTATGTAACAACACAGTGGTCACGGGTTCTTAACCCAAGGTATACCTCTGACTTTTCAAACACCCAGATCCTAAATAAATATTTGTGGGCAGCACAATAATTTCTCTTGATGCGGGGATCGAACCTGCGGCCTCTCTTTTCACAGGCGGCGTCTAACCGACTGCGCCACGGCTGTCAATAGAACTTTATTTCAGAATGAGATATTATAGCAGATAGTGTTGACTCACTGTAATTGCGCTCCGCACACTAGACACTGCACGGCGCCGCGGTGTCGTCGCAGATGCGCTTGCGCGAGGCTCGCGGACGCGCTCGAGTACCCGCACAGCGCGCAGCGCCGCGCCACGCCGTGCGCGCGCACGTGCGCCGCCAGCGCGGGCTTCGAACCCGTGCGCCACGCACATACCGCGCAACTGTACCCGCCGGACTGTACACACACCCACACTCACACACATAGACACTAACATCGAGTCATGTAGTGCACGTGCGCCGCCAGCGCGGGCTTCGAACCCGTGCGCCACGCACATACCGCGCAACTGTACCCGCCGGACTGTACACACACCCACACTCACACACATAGACACTAACATCGAGTCATGTAGTGCACGTGCGCCGCCAGCGCGGGCTTCGAACCCGTGCGCCACGCACATACCGCGCAACTGTACCCGCCGGACTGTACACACACCCACACTCACACACATAGACACTAACATCGAGTCATGTAGTGCACGTGCGCCGCCAGCGCGGGCTTCGAACCCGTGCGCCACGCACATACCGCGCAACTGTACCCGCCGGACTGTACACACACCCACACTCACACACATAGACACTAACATCGAGTCATGTAGTGCACGTGCGCCGCCAGCGCGGGCTTCGAACCCGTGCGCCACGCACATACCGCGCAACTGTACCCGCCGGACTGTACACACACCCACACTCACACACATAGACACTAACATCGAGTCATGTAGTGCACGTGCGCCGCCAGCGCGGGCTTCGAACCCGTGCGCCACGCACATACCGCGCAACTGTACCCGCCGGACTGTACACACACCCACACTCACACACATAGACACTAACATCGAGTCATGTAGTGCACGTGCGCCGCCAGCGCGGGCTTCGAACCCGTGCGCCACGCACATACCGCGCAACTGTACCCGCCGGACTGTACACACACCCACACTCACACACATAGACACTAACATCGAGTCATGTAGTGCACGTGCGCCGCCAGCGCGGGCTTCGAACCCGTGCGCCACGCACATACCGCGCAACTGTACCCGCCGGACTGTACACACACCCACACTCACACACATAGACACTAACATCGAGTCATGTAGTGCACGTGCGCCGCCAGCGCGGGCTTCGAACCCGTGCGCCACGCACATACCGCGCAACTGTACCCGCCGGACTGTACACACACCCACACTCACACACATAGACACTAACATCGAGTCATGTAGTGCACGTGCGCCGCCAGCGCGGGCTTCGAACCCGTGCGCCACGCACATACCGCGCAACTGTACCCGCCGGACTGTACACACACCCACACTCACACACATAGACACTAACATCGAGTCATGTAGTGCACGTGCGCCGCCAGCGCGGGCTTCGAACCCGTGCGCCACGCACATACCGCGCAACTGTACCCGCCGGACTGTACACACACCCACACTCACACACATAGACACTAACATCGAGTCATGTAGTGCACGTGCGCCGCCAGCGCGGGCTTCGAACCCGTGCGCCACGCACATACCGCGCAACTGTACCCGCCGGACTGTACACACACCCACACTCACACACATAGACACTAACATCGAGTCATGTAGTGCACGTGCGCCGCCAGCGCGGGCTTCGAACCCGTGCGCCACGCACATACCGCGCAACTGTACCCGCCGGACTGTACACACACCCACACTCACACACATAGACACTAACATCGAGTCATGTAGTGCACGTGCGCCGCCAGCGCGGGCTTCGAACCCGTGCGCCACGCACATACCGCGCAACTGTACCCGCCGGACTGTACACACACCCACACTCACACACATAGACACTAACATCGAGTCATGTAGTGCACGTGCGCCGCCAGCGCGGGCTTCGAACCCGTGCGCCACGCACATACCGCGCAACTGTACCCGCCGGACTGTACACACACCCACACTCACACACATAGACACTAACATCGAGTCATGTAGTGCACGTGCGCCGCCAGCGCGGGCTTCGAACCCGTGCGCCACGCACATACCGCGCAACTGTACCCGCCGGACTGTACACACACCCACACTCACACACATAGACACTAACATCGAGTCATGTAGTGCACGTGCGCCGCCAGCGCGGGCTTCGAACCCGTGCGCCACGCACATACCGCGCAACTGTACCCGCCGGACTGTACACACACCCACACTCACACACATAGACACTAACATCGAGTCATGTAGTGCACGTGCGCCGCCAGCGCGGGCTTCGAACCCGTGCGCCACGCACATACCGCGCAACTGTACCCGCCGGACTGTACACACACCCACACTCACACACATAGACACTAACATCGAGTCATGTAGTGCACGTGCGCCGCCAGCGCGGGCTTCGAACCCGTGCGCCACGCACATACCGCGCAACTGTACCCGCCTGACTGTACACACACCCACACTCACACATAGTCACTACACACGCCGCAAGTGTACCCGCCTGACTGGGAATATACCTCATTTCATCTTAGCAAATGTGCGTAGCTTGTCGTAATGGAATAAATAGCAATACCAATCATAAATAGCAAGTAAACGTTATAATATCATTTCACCAGTTAATTTTGCGATTTGCAATTGTGATTCACAAAGCCGATTGGTAATTTTAGATGTGAAAAATTACTGACTGTGGAATTCCCATTTGAAGAAGAAGCAGAAGAGTAATTTTTTTGTTTAATTTTAGATGAGAAAAATGGTTATATAATTGGTAATTTTTTTATGTACTCATTCTGAGAGAGGGCAATTAACAAAAGCAGAAATATAGAGCATGCATAGGCTTTAAAAAAAGCATGTTAATTTGAAATATGTAGCAATAATTCCCATTACTAAGTTAATGTATGTTATTTATATAGTGACTCTTCGGACTCGGACTCTGACTTTTCGGAGTCATGTGTGTATTGATAGTCAATCACCACACACTAAAACGGTGAAGGAAAACATCGTGAGGAAACCTGCATACCATAGCGAGTTATTAAAAAAAAAAAATCTATGGTATGTAAGTCCGCCAACCCGCACTAGGCCAGCGTGGTGGACTATATGGCCTAACCACTCTCAATCGTGTTCTCGATTGTGGAGTAGGCCCGTGCCCTGCAGTGGGACGTATATGGGCTGATACAATACAACAATACAATTTATATAGTAAAGAAATATTCTTACCTGAGCATGAAATTTTCTATTATGCTCCTCATACTTATTCTTAGTATTCCATCCAGCAACACATGTCATACACTTATAATTGAACTTTGCAAATAATTCACTTTTTAAATCCCGCTCTCTCCATGAATCTATCTCGTTAAACTCTATTTTAAAAGTGCTTATCAATTCCTTCTTATTCATAGCAATAATTAATTTACAATACTGCTTTTTGGAATACTTATTGACTTTTATTTCCGGTTCTTCTTTCAATTTTATATCTTCTTGTGGGGAGAAGTCGGGTGTGTCGTTATAATCCTCAATTTCTTGTTTAACTTCTAATGGTTTTTCTTCTGTATGTGTTATTTCTATGGGGAGGCTTTGTGTGACTGTTTTTAGAGTTGATAGGGTGTTAAGTTCATTCTGTGAAATAACAATTTTTTATTGCAAAATTTCAAGTTTTAGAGAAATTGGCTCATCTGATTCTGTAGTTTAGGAGCAATTTCTCATCAGCGCATCTGATTGTAACAAGACAATGGTCATCTATGTGAATCTAATGTCCCTTTTATACTATGGGCCGTCTCAATGATTCATCCATGCCCATGGCCCATCATGTAGATGGCATAGTGGTGTAAAAAATGTTAAGGCGCATGCAATGGTCTTGGAATGGCATAAATGAAAAGGTGTAAGGTTTTCCTACTGTTCAATAGTGGTCGTATCGCTTACCATCAGGCGAACGGCATACTCGTCTCGCCATTCAGAGCAATAAAATGAAATGAAAAATGAACTTTAAGGATGAAGCAAGACTAATAACACAAATAAACTTACTTGACTTTTATTTTGATTCAATATCTTTTGTGCTTCAATGACCCTCATTTTAAAACGCCTCATTCTTTTGAGCATAGCTATACATTCCCAGCATAAATATATCTGTGGGGTTGATATCTAAAGAAAAAGGCAATTTGTGTCAAAAATATATACTTAAAATCCCACAGTTTATTGGGGTTACTATGTTGATAATGAGTTAAAATTATGGTATAATGTTGTTTTCAGTCATTAATAATACGGCCTAGACCCTTTGATAAATAAAGGCGTATTTTTTTTTAAATCTTACCATTTTTTAATTAGATAAGTTACCTACATTTTGTCTTGTTTTCTGTGAATTTTCTAGTCGGAAGTGTATTACATGTATTATGTATAGTAAATATACAAATAATTAATGAATACATAGAGCTTACCGTATACGGATATACGCAAATTTTCAAAAATATATCGACCAATTCACCCAAAACTGAAAGCGCTCTGTCGGAACTAAGACAACCGTGGCAGTATGATACACTGGGCTTATTTAATAATTCTAATTTCTTAGTTTTCATCGCGCTCATTTTTTAAATCAAATATTTACACTCAATAAATCACAATAAATGATAAACAAAAAAAATACTTTTTTACAACAGTTTGACGTTTGTTTTTGTAATTATTTCATGTATAACATGGGCAAAGGAAACGAAGAACATTCTGCCTTAGGTGAAGATTGGTCATAAGGTAAGAAACCATGGTATATAAATTAAATTATTGTCGATTACTCCTTAGTCTGTGTATTGTTGGCTCCATTCAACGATTGAAAGCATGTTATTGAAATCTTAAAAATAGAGACAACACATGATTTACAAGAAAATTTATTTAACTAGACAATCCATTGATTTGTCGAAGAACTGGTGTGCTTTATATATAAATCTGATTTTTTTTATGAATGGCGAGATAAGCATGCCGTTCGCCTGATGGTAAACGATACGACTGCTCATGAACAGTAGCAAAACCAAACAGCACCTAGAATTACAAAGCAATGCTTGGCATTCCACTGCGCTCGCCATCCTGAGATATAAGATGTCGAGTCTCAATATGTTCAGCAGTTATTCTGGCTACAATATCCTTCAAACCGAAACACAACAGTGCATTTACACTCCAACAGACATTGCGGTGCTATATATATTTCAATAAACGTCCATATTTGTATTTTTTAATCTTTCAGTTTGCTATCCAATATCGAAGCTATCATTTTGATTTCCCACGATGAGTTCTTTTCTATTTTAGGGATAAAATTGTCATATTTTATTTCTATATAATCTATACATATAAATAAAATTTAAATGTCTGTTTGTAAAGTGAAAATAAATAAAAATGTCCAAGTACATATCGTTATATACACGATGCCTATAACGAAAATGACCTTAGAATTTTTTTGTCTGTCTGTCTGTCTGTTCCGGCTAATCTCTGAAATGGCTGGACCGATTTTGACGGGACTTTTTTTTGTCAGGTAGCTGATATAATAAGGAGTAACTTAGGCTACATTTGGTTTAGAAAATTTCATTTATTTAAAAAAATAACTTAAGCAAACTAATTAACATTTTTGTTAAACTCCACGCGGACGAAGTCTCGGGCACAGCTAGTCTATACTAATATTATAAAGCTGAAGTTTGTTTGTTTGTTTGAACGCGCTAATCTCAGGAACCGCTGGTCCGATTTGAAAAGTCTTTCAGTGTTGGATAGTACAGTTATCGAGGAATGCTATAGTTTATATATCATCACGCTATGACCTATAGTAGGGAAGCAGTAGTGACATTACTAGCAAATACGAGGAAATTTTATTCGTGGTCCGATGGGTCGATATTCTATATTGATAGTCGGAATAGAACATTTGACCGCCATTTTGAAACGTGTATCTGCACCCGGACGGAGCCGGGCCGGACCGCTAGTTATGAGAATAAAAGGGAAAATAATCAATAAAACACTTTCTTCTTTGAATACATATTCCCTCTTATTAATAAACTCGAAATAGCGAGGATTTAACGAAAAGCCAAGGTTTTAAACAAATTTTGTATTAATAAACATGGCGTATCCTAATCTTTCTGTCTAAAGTTTATTCCGACGAGCTGTCACGTCTCAATATCGAAGCAAAATTTGTGTCAAATTGACTTTAACCCAAGGCTTACGCGTGGAATGTGCAAAATTGTATTAATAAACACGAAATAAGGAGGGGCTAAACCAATATAAGCCTAATTTTTGACTTAAAGTTATACCGCCGAGACACATGGTTTAAGGAATGAAATGAATTTACATTTTTAGAAGAATAGTCATTTTTAACTTAATTAGCATTATAAATGTTTGTCTGTACAGATTAAGGATTGTTTTGATTTGATACATAGCATGTTGTTTTACGAGTTCATCATTTTACTTTAACAAATTTTTACTCTTCTTTGTAAAAAACACGAAAAATATACAAATTCTTTATATTGAGGCAAATGGATATATCATTATCATCATCATATCAGCCACAGGAAGTCCACTGCTGTACATAGGCCAAGGACCTCCACAATTACCTGTTGGAAGCGGCCTACATCCAGCGACTTCCTGCAACTTTAGCCAGGTCGTCCGTCCACCTTGTTGGCGGGCGTCTGACATTTCGGTTGCCTGTACGTGGCCTCCACTCTAGAACCTTTCGGCCCCAACGGCCATTGGTTCTACGCGCCATATGCGGCCCACTGCCACTTCCACTTATTTAATGGATATATACTTATTAATATGTCGTTATATTTAAAAATCGTTTAATAAAGCAATTAAAAATTAATGCAATTTTCAGTAGAATATTTGCTTGTGAAATTATTCGTAAAATATATCAATTAGCCCCGTGATCTCTACTCGCCCCGTTTAACGGTGTATAAACTTTTTCTATGCGGGGCCATTGTACTTTCTGTTTCGTCGATCGCATACATTCATTCAATAGTGGTCACTGGTTTCATATGCAGTCGACGAGTTCCTATGTCATATTATTTTGAGAATAAAACTTGTGAATATTACAGAATTTTATTACTTTATTGACAGCCTCCGTGGCGCAGTTGGTTATATGCCGCCTGTAAAACGAGAGGCCACGGGTTCGATCCCCGCACCGAGAGAAATGTTTGTGCGGCCCACAAATATTTCTTCCGGGTCTGGGTGTTTGTGAGACCGAAAGTCTCTCGTAGTTCCTGATAACCACGACATAAGACTCGATCTTAGTGTGGGGTCTCAGGACTATGTATGTCACTGTTGGGTGTTATTTATTTACTTTACATTGACCTGTCTCGCTTTCCTTACATAAAATTGATGTTATTTTAAGATTGCACTTTCAAATTAGTAGTCTTGGATGGTCGCAGAAAAATTGTGTTCAGCTACTTGCTCGGTGCATACTCCTTCAGCACCGTGAGAAATAATTGTGGAAAAAATTAATAAAGAAATATTCAAATTTACTTTATAGCAACTGACGAATAAATAAAAAGGAAAGTAACAATATTTTCAGTAAAAATGTAAATGAAGTAACAAATAATATCTATTTAATTGTACTTGTATACATTGATTAATTTGCTTATAGAATTAACTACCTAACAAATCAAAAATATATTCATAAGAAGATTCAAGATAACAAGAGCCGAACATGTGGGTAGTAACATGTGGTGTAACTAATAAAATACCACACAAAGTTACGAAAAACTTTTCAACTTGTAAAATCGTGTTTGAAAATGTTTTGAAACCCAATCTTGATGGACGTCAAATTTATAAATAATGTATGACAAATGTCACATTTGATGTAACTGCAAGTACAACGCATCTACAATAAGTTAGCGTGTGGAGACATTAGGAACTACAAGCGAAAAGATAAAAATATCTGTTAAGTTATTGTTTGCCTTATGGTTTCGTGATATAACAACGAACATAAAAAAACTCGTAATCTATGATAATATGTCCCACGTTATATAATGTCAAAAGAGAAAAACTATTATTAGTTATTACTTTCCACAACAGCGCTCTCGGGAGACAGTGCTCCGTGACGATCTATACCAATCTTTAAAATCGACCGGTCATTTAGTTCATTCTTTTTACTTTTAAGATCAGTGAGTTGCCATAACACACACTATAACCTCGGCATAAGGTTGGTGTCTTTAGGCCGAAGTAATAACGCGTTTATTAATAACGTCTTCCTACCTCCTACTTCCTCGGCTTAACTATCCCAAGTCTTGTTTGAAGTAAGAGTGGAATAGGCATTTTTGACATGCGAAATACGATAAAGAAAGCTAGGGCCCTACTATATTCATCGAACGAACGAACGAACGAACGAAGGACCCTACTATATTCAACGAAACGAAGTTCGAAACTTCGGACAAACGAAGTTTTTTATACGATACGAATGTATATATATAACGTACACCGTAACTATAAGTCTATGGTTACGACCATAAATCAATAACGACCATAAGTTTTATGTAGGTACATTCGTATCGTATATAAACTTTGATCATCCGAAGTTTCGAACTTCGTTTCGTTGAATATAGTAGGGTCCTTCGTTCGTTCGTTCGTTCGTTCGATGAATATAGTAGGGCCCCTAAAACGGCAAAAAAACGTTTTTGATTCAAAAATTTTACACAAGTTATAAAATTACCAAAATCTTTTAAAATGTAGGCTTCATTTTAACATGTATTTTTACTCATTATAGATAAAAAATCAGTTAAGGATCTAGCTCATATATTCATTATTTGCTCATTATATGCCTACTACGCACAACTGTTCTCGACGACTTGCTTGCTACTGAGAAACATGCGAGTGTGGAGTTAATGCAAGTTCTCGCGTTCTTAGCTTCTTTGTCTCGAGACAAAAATCCGACACAAATCGGAGAACAAGGCGAGAACCAGCGAAAAATATGTAAGACATGAAGCGTGTGTACATAATCTATTTAGTATTCTGTTATCAGACAATCGAGAGTACGATTGAGAGTAGTTAGGCCATATAGTCCACCACGCTGGCCTAGTGCGGGTTGGCGGACTTTACATACCATAGAAATCGCTATGCTATGCAGGTTTCCTTACGATATTTTCCTTCACCGTTTTATTGCTTGGTGATTGACCATCAATACACACATGATCTGGAAGTCCTTGCGACACGATGTCCGTGCTCACAATACTGTGAGCATTAAGGAGACAATTGAGCGGAACGGAGGCTCCAAAGTGTTTGCAAGAGACTTGTCTATTGGGCAAAGCCAGTTGTCTAGGCTGAAGACGGAAGACGGCCGCGTGGTATCGACGAGGGCAGAGGTATTAAGGGAGATCGAGAGGTTCTACGAACAGCTTTACACCTCGGTTGCCGAACCAACTGTTAGCTCGGCCGAAGACCCGAGAGCCGAGTTAATCCGACACTTTAGCGATGATATCCCGGACATCAGCCTGTTTGAGATTGAGATGGCCCTCAAACAACTTAAAAACAACAAGGCGCCGGGTGAGGACGGAATCACTTCAGAGCTTCTGAAAGCGGGCGGAACGCCGGTACTGAAAGTCCTTCAGAGGCTCTTCAATTCCGTTCTCCTCGAGGGCTCAACGCCGGAGGCATGGAGCAGGAGCGTGGTGGTACTGTTCTTCAAAAAAGGTGATAACACTTTGCTGAAGAACTACAGGCCCATCTCGCTCCTGAGCCATGTCTATAAGTTGTTTTCAAGAGTCATCACAAATCGTCTCGAAGGCAGGTTTGATGACTTCCAGCCTCCCGAACAAGCCGGTTTCCGAAAAGGCTTTAGTACCATAGACCATATTCATACGCTACGGCAGGTTATACAAAAAACCGAGGAGTATAACTTGCCACTTTGTTTAGCGTTTGTGGACTATGAGAAAACCTTTGATTCGATCGAGACCTGGGCTGTGCTACAGTCTCTTCAGCGGTGCCACATAGACTATCGGTACATCGAAGTGTTGAGGTGTATATACAACAACGCCACCATGTCGGTCCGAGTACAGGATCAGAGCACGAAGGCTATTCCACTACAGAGAGGCGTGAGACAGGGAGATGTCATATCTCCGAAACTGTTCACTGCCGCGCTGGAAAATGCCTTCAAGCTCTTGCAGTGGAAAGGATTCGGCATCAACATCAACGGCGAGTATATTACGCACCTTTGATTTGCCGACGATATTGTAGTCTTGGAAGAATCGCTGGAAGACCTTAGCACTATGCTCGAAGACCTTAATCGAGTTTCCCAACAGGTGGGTCTTAAAATGAACATGGATAAAACGAAGATCATGTCGAATATCCATGTTGTGCCCATCCCCATTGAAGTTGGGGGCTCGACTCTCGAAGTTGTTGACGAATATGTCTATTTAGGACAAGTGGTCCGGTTAGGCAGGTCCAACTTCGAGAGAGAGGTCAATCGGCGAATCCAACTCGGTTGGGCAGCGTTCGGGAAACTTCGCGACGTCTTCTCGTCCAAAATACCTCAGTGCCTAAAATCGAAAGTCTTCGATAGTTGTGTGTTACCAGTGATGACATACGGCACCGAGACGTGGCCTCTCACTGTGGGCCTCATTAAAAGGCTCAAAGTCACTCAACGAGCCATGGAGCGGGCTATGCTCGGTGTTTCCCTACGAGGTCGAATCAGAAATGAGGAGATCCGTAGGAGAACCAAGGTTACCGACATAGCCCATAGGATTGGCAAGTTGAAGTGGCAGTGGGCCGGGCACATAGCTCGTAGAACTGATGGCCGTTGGGGCCGAAAGGTTCTCGAGTGGAGGCCACGTACAGGCAAGCGAAGTGTTGGACGCCCGCCTACAAGGTGGACGGACGATCTGACTAAGGTCGCAGGAAGTCGCTGGATGCAGGCCGCTTCCAACAGGTCATTGTGGAGATCATTGGGGGAGGCCTATGTTCAGCAGTGGACTTCCTGTGGCTGATATGATGATGATGATGACACACATGACTCCGAAAAGTCAGAAGTGAGCCCTGGGATTCGGACCCGCGACCACCGCGAATATGTTGGCAGTCACATCTAGTCCGTTTACCAACAGGCCACTACACACTTTTTTTCTATTTTATATTTGTTTTTTTCTATTTTATAATAATCTTCCATACGTGACTATTGTGTCTATTTGCATATTCATATACTGCATTTTTCATTATTCGTCACCTTGCATATACTGATATATAATAAATATCATAAGTGATGATAAGTATGTAAATAAAACATGCATAAATTACAAGAAATTTTATTTAATTGACCTTCCAAATAAACATATCATATTAAGATAAAAAAATTATAATTAAATGATCAAAAAAACAATAATATGTGAATTCTAGAAACAAACTAACAATTATTACTTTTTATCAATAATCTTAATGCATAATATGCAGATTTGTTCAAGTGAACTAGAATAGAATTAAAAACAAAAAAGGAAAAAAGGAAAGTAGTACAAGTGTATTTACTTTACTGGTAGTAGGTCTCTCATATTATGTGAAAGGTCGTCTGGGTAGGTACCACCACAATGTCTATTTCTTCCGCCAAGCAGGAGTGTAAATGCACTATTGTGTTTCGGTGGGACATTGTAGCCAGAGTAACTACTGGACATATTGAAACCTAACATCTTGTCTCTGGATGGCGAGCGCTGCGGAATGCCAAGCACTGCTTTGTAATTCAAGGTGTTGTTTGATTTTACCGCTGGTCATGAGCGGTCGTATCGCTTACTATCAGGTCAACGGCATGCCGATCTCGCCATTCATAGCAATAAAAAAACTGAAAATTTGGAGGAAATTGATAAGTTATTAAGATATAATGAATGACTTGGTAGTCATCTCTCGTGATTTTTTTAAATTCCAATATTTTTCTATCTAATATTGCACTTTTCTTTCTTGGATGGCCATACAAATTTTATACTCCGCTTGATCCATGATCTCCCTCCGTCTCTCATTTTCTTCAGCTTATAATTTTTTGCTATAGTTGGCCATGGTGTTTATACAGTCATTGCTCTGGAAGTATTAAATAGTGTCACCATTATGGTCATCATTTATTTCTAACCCTTCGTTTTAAATGCCCGTCTTTAGTAAGTTACATTCACAAAGCATTCTCCGTTGTGATTATTAATATATTTTTGAAGAAGTTTAATAGCGAAGAAAACATATGCCTCCATTACATCAAATGAATCATTAAAGATTGAATCCATTCTCAAATTACAGAATTCAACATCTTGTTATATATTTTTTTTTAATTTTCATGACAATATGACACATTCTAAAATTCTGCTGCATAAATGATAAATTGATGATTATTAAATTAATAAATTACTTTTCCAGATTTAGTATGAGTCCTTGATTATTTGTCTTTTTTATGTTCATCTGTAAAATTGAAATAAAAGGAGAATAATATGTATTTAGTCTTTGCAAAAGTAAATAAAAGATGTGAAATTTGTGCATACGTTTTTCGGTAACATTTCTCCCATATTTTATGTTACTGTGTTGATTTGTGAAGTCTGCAATTTAAAATTATATTAACTTATGGTAACAATATTTCACATGCAACGCTTTTTTGCTTTACTGATAAAAAAAATATGAAAGCAACTTACGCTTGCCTGCATAGTTCCCAAATCTAATAGTATGTTAATATTATATTTTGTTATTTTGGTATCCTGAAATGGAGAAGGAAGATAATAATAATATATCATAAATATGCATTTGATACTCAAGAGATTTATATTATTTCAAATCATTAGCAATTCATCTGTAATTGAAATGGGGAAATCTCACTCACAGTTTCAACTGTACTTGTTGGTGGAGTAGCCATGTACATGTGCAAAGAAATGTATATTAGAAAAGTGTTTAATGTGCGTGTTTCTTACATGTGAACAAAATACAGTCATGAATATTGTTGATTCTCCACGGCCATCAGTCTTGTTGAACTTTCTCCTAAATGCACTCATATTCTTCCGTGCATTCATTTTTAATAGTTTCCATTTTGCTTTTAATTGATTTACAGTTTGTGGGCGTGCATTTAATTGATTAAACCTGCATAATAATTATTATTTACTACTTACACGGCAAGTGATTGAAACGCTGAAAGAAACCAAGCAAGCTTTTACTTTTCATGCAAATCCTCCCAAGCTTTAGTTTTTGGTTTATACGAGTTAGTGTCCAAAGATTTATTTTCAATGATTGGCGCATACATATGTTTTAAGCAACAAACGAAAAAATAGCTGGAAGAATAATAAACATGCCATTAAGTACTAATATAGGAACTGACAAATAAAATACAAAATTATTGCAACATGTTGATTTGCTTACGTTTTCTTCTTAATTCCAGTTAATGGAACGAGTACGTTTTTTTCTATTTGAATCATTTCCAATGAAAGAAATTATAAAATCAGTAATCTTTGAAAATACGTACAAGATTGACAAATCCGCTTTTTATTTGTCAAATACATTTGTTTACGTTCAAGTCCAGTCTTTAAGATCGACTCGGTTATTTCGTTCATTCTTTTTACTTTTAAAATCAGAGGGTTGCCATAACAGGATTGTCATGTTAAGCCAAAGCTCATCCGTGTTTATTAATAAAGTCGTTATTACCTCGCTATCCATTGGGAATAACTAACCGAGTTTAAGGTTTGACGTAACCGTGGAAGACGCAATTTTTATTAATAAGGCGGATTGTGTATAATCTTAGAATATATTTTGTAGAATATAAATGCATTTGAAAATGTCATGTTTTTTATTGCATATTTAGGCCGACTTGCAAACACTTTGTCTTAATGCGGCCTAACATGCACGCATACTGGGTATCTCAAGACTGCTACTGAAAACGAAGCCGGATGGTAGTTTTAGTGACTACAAACACAATGCAACTAAAAATTATGCTAATAAACGCGACAATTATTTTTTATGATTTTTTACATATCGTCATTTTTCGGTAGTAATTCCATAGTTTTTGCTAAAATAATAATTTAAACTCTTTTATACCTTAGAGTATTTATAATTAAAAAGGTATACACTATTATTTTAGAAAAAAAAAATTTATTTACCACCCAAACATGGCCATAGGAAAAAAAAATAAAAAAAAAAATTTGTCGCTTTTTTTTGCAACTTTTTCTGTTGCATTGTGTCTGAAGTAACTAAAACTACCACCCGGCTTCGTTTTCGGTAGCAGTCTTGATATACCCTATATACGAGATCCGTAAATAATCTGACAGCCGTCATGTCTCGTTGGTTACACGCCGGCTGAGAAACCAGAAAGTCTATAATACCCAGGATCCTATTTAATTCAAATATGTTGTGAGAGCAAATAATGCCTCATAGTTTCTTATACCCGCCCCCAAGACTCGATCTTAGTGTGGGGTCAGGACTATGTATGTCTGTTGGGTGTTATTAATTTATTTTAATATGCCCTTGTATCGACTTAGCGAGTGCGCCAATTTTTCTCTGTATACAGGTGATTCTTCAACATGGTCGTGGATGGCCAAATCCGAAACTTTGGCCTATCGAAACATGCTGAACGGAGTCATGACTCACGAGTCACTTTTTCCTCGCAGCCTTGTGCATGAGCCTGGCGTGCGTGTACAGCGCTGGGAGCTGACGGAACGTGTCTCCGCAGACCTCGCACATGTACGTGCGTTGCTCAGAGTGAGTCAACTGATGCACGCGGAGAGTGGATGTAGTCTGTGAATAATAATGTTAATATATTTATTTATTAATCTTCATTGCATGGTGGACTATCTAGCCTAACCCCTCTCGATCGTACTTCCGACTGTAGAGGAGGCCTGTACCCTGCACTGTGACGTATATGCAATATTTAACTATTTATATCTGTATTGTACACAATCTAACAATCTAAAAAGAAAAAAAAATCATTTTTGCTATCCGGCTCGAAGGACCAAAGTTTAAAATTATGGTTTTAATGACTTGACTATCATTATAATTTCTTTATGAAATTATTTATTATGATATTGATCAATACAATATACCTAGGAATACATATACAAAGTTTCGCGCAGTATATCGAACATCTTATGTAGTATATTGGGTGCATTTATATACTTACAAAAAACTTCTTCCCGCACACATTGCAGGAGTGATCTCTGGATCTACTGAGCCCGTGGTGCTTTTGCTTGTGATTCGTCAACAGCCAGTCAGACATAAACAGCTGTTGGGAGTATAGACTATAGAGTATGGGTGGCCATAGACAATTTAGACATGATCAAATAATGAGACTAGAGAGTTAAGTCAAAAACAAAACGTAAGTACAAGAAGCTTATACCCAAATGGAGATTGCATTCCGTATAAAACACTGAAGCTCAAAAATTTGACCTTGAATGCAGTCGCTGTTGCCTGCTATCCTTTTCTTTAGAGTGACAATGAATGAACATGATTTTTAGTTCAGATTTTTGTGCTTCACTTTACAAACGGAATGCTATCTCCATTTGGGTATAAGCTTCTTGTAAGTACGTCTAAGGCATAGAGTAAAAAAGCGGCCATAGATAACACAAAAAACGTCATAAGCCGATTTAAACAATGAATTCTTTTTTATGTGCACACTATCAGTCATAAGCCAATGTCGTCCTAACCTTGTATGTTCCATTATCCTGATTGGTCAGTCAGCAGCTTCTTTACTCTATGCGTAAGACTGAATACTATTATATGATTTCATATGGTACAGACCAGTACAGGTCATCTATACATATAAAATTGAAGTGTCTGTTTGTAAAGGGAAATAAAAAAATGTCCAACTACATATCGTTATATACACGATACCTATAACGAAAATTACCTTAGATTTTTTTTTATCTGTATGTCTGTTTGTTCTGGCTAATCTCTGAAATGGCTGGACCGATTTTGACGGGACTTTTATTGTCAGGTAGCCGATATAATAAGGAGTAACTTGGGCTATATTTATTTTAGAAAAAATCTGTTATTTTAGAAAACTAAAGATTTTGTTGAATTCTACGCGGACGAAGTCGCGGGCACAGCTAGTAGACAATATTATTGTCCATCTAGAATTTTAAATAATATTCATTTTTATTGTAATTCTACTTTTTATTGTAATTCTACAAGATTCAGTTCATAAAACAGACATCGTATATTTTAAAATAAATATTGTACATTTCCTTCTATTGCATGGTTTTGTTCTCACCTTATTGCATACTTCACACTTATACTGAGATTTCCGAAGGTGGTAGAAATTGTAATGTTTAGTGCAATACACTTTTGATGCGAATTTCTTGTTGCACTCCGGACATGCATACCTTGAATTAATATTTAAAAAAAGATAATGTAAGACATGAGATAAGATGTAAAGTCTCAATATGTCCAGTAGTTACTCTGTAGTCAATGTTCTTGAAACCGGAACACACCAGTGCATTTACACTGCTTGCATCATGGTTTTTTAAATTTACGCGAATGTTACACATTAAAATAAAAGTATTATTTACGGATTTTATTACGAAAGCTGTAAAATAATCGAAACGCCGGGAAGTCAAAAATCCCCGATGAAATCCGTAAATAATAATTTTATTTCAATTTACACTGATGCATGACAGGAACAATAGACATTTCAGTGGTACCTACCCAGGCGGCCTCCCCTTATACTCCCACTATATTGAAGGGACTATCCTTAGTTTTTTAATCAATGTACTCTAAAATCTGAAATCTCTAAAAATAATACTGGAGGTAGGTCTCTCATATGTGAGAGGCCATCTGGGTAGGTACCACCGCAATGTCTATTTCTCCAATGAAACAGCAGTGTTAATGCACTGTTATGTTTCGGATTGAAGGATTGTAGCCAGAGTAACTACTGGACATATTGAGACTTAACATCTTATGTCTCAGGATGGCGAGCGCAGTGGAAATTTGCTACTGTTTATGAGCGGTCGTAACGCTTACCATCAGGCGAACGGATTGCTGGTCTCGCCATTAATAGCAATTAAAAAAAATAAAAATCGTATTAGCAGTTTTTGAGAAAGTCGAAAACACACAAACACGCACGCATGCATGCACTCACTCACGCACACAAACACGTGCGTCAAATACAGAACCTCATTTTCAAATTCGGTTTAAAAATACTCACGGCCTCTCCGAATGGTTGGCGCTGTTATACAAATGGTTTCTGTACCCATAAATATTCTTATATTGCACGTCGCACACACTGCAGTAGGCTAACTTCTTGGCTATGTTAGCGTTGTGAGACACCATGTGAGTTTCTAAACGAGATTTGGTCATAAACTTCCTGTTACATAGATCACATGTGAATTTTCTTTGAAGCTTTGTGACTGCGTGGATGCGCCTGAAATAAAATAAATAAATACTACTAAGTTCCAATCTCGAAGTTATATACTTTCATCTATAATATAATTTGTGTTAAAAATTAAATAAATACATAAACACCCAACAGTCACATACATAGTCCTGAGCCCACATTAAGATCGAGGCTTGTGTCATGTATCAGGAACTACGAGAGAATTTTCGCTCTCGCTAACACATACCTGTGGATCACATATTTGTCGAGGGGCGGGGATCGGACCCGCGGCCACACATTTCATAGTCGGCATCTAACCGCCTGCGCCACGGAGGCTGTCAATTTTAATTTGGTTCATTATGTCCTTAATCATCAATTTTCAGGCATGGCATATACTTTACAATCAAGATTTAATGCGCCACAGAGGCTGTCAAAAGATATACAACGTTGATGCGACCGATGGGCATTAAATTACACTATGTATGCTATACGTCCTTGGTATTAATTCGGCACGGTACAAAAATTAATAATACCAAAAATGAGATTTTGTTTGTTTCAAACAAACTAAATAGCTTCCAAATAAGAGTAAAACGCAAACATCCTGTGTAAATAAATTTCATTGACCTGTAGATACGAATAGATAACAAATTGGCAACGTCGCGCGCGGCGCGTGTTATTGTCGCGCCGCGCTGCCGCCGCAGCGCGACTTGTGTGACTTGTGTAAGAGCGGCAACAACGAGCAGATTTTAGTACGATCTATCGTTTTAAGGTGAATGACCATGCGTTAGCCGTAATCAGCTGTTAGAAAAGCTACATCGTGTTCAAATAGGGCAAAAACTTAAAAAATCATTTATGACTAAACTACTGCTCCTATTTAATTGATTTTTAGTACAGAGCTTCAAAATGGTACCTAGTATATGCAGTTTAAAGAAAAGCCCATCGGTCGCATCAACGTTGTATATATATATATATATATATATATATGTGTGTGTATAACGCGAACATACTTCCCGGGGCTAACACCGGGTTACATTTATGCGTGGTTGGGAACGCACCGATCCTCCGTCCCGCTCTAACGCTCCCGCCGGCGGCGCGGGAGTCGCCCCAGTGGCGCCAGGACTACAAGCGCGAGAGGTCGTTCAAGCGCGTCGCGAGTCGTTCACCATTTTTGCATGTGCATGCTGTTACTAACCCGCCATATTATTTTGTGTGTACTAACATATTGTGGACTTAATATATTTCTTCCGTCTTAGAATCGTGTTTTGCTTGCTACCTACACCAGGAAACATTATAAATAATAACACCCAACAGTCACATACATAGTCCTGACCCCACACTAAGATCGAGTAAACATTAGCGTAGATCCCGCTAAATATATATTTTTCTTTCTTATACTTACATTTTTGGACTCATTGAAATGTTATCTCCAATCATAAAAAAAAAATCTGTATCAGTCCATATACGTCCCACTGCAGTGCACAGTAGTGCGATTCACGTAACTTTTTGACGCGCCGATCAAGTTGCGGTGCGGTTACAATTAAGTTTACGCTTTAGTACAAAATGGTATTCTTGTAAGTGTTTAGCTACGCGTGAACTGCGCGTGAGCTGCGCGTCAACTGTACGTCAGACGTATGAAATTTGTTTGACATTCACATATACGCGCAGCAGTAGAATACGCTAAAACGTTTGCGTGACGCGAACTTCACGCGAACGCATTTGACAGCGGTTCAAAATTACGAGAATACGAAAAGGGCTGTTTTGATCGAAACTTAATCGCAACTGCACTGCAGCTAAACTTATTTTATTACGTGAATCGCACTACTGGTCTCCTCTATAATCGACACTACGATTGAGAGTGGATAATACAGTCCACCACGCTGGCCTGATGCTGTTTGGCGGACTTTACATACCATAGATTTCCTTATAAATTCTCTATAGTATGTAAGGTTTCCTCACGGTGTTTTCCTTCACCACCATCATCATCATCATCATCATCAGCCCGTTGCAGTCCACTGCTGGACATAGGCCTCTCCCAAGGTACACCGTTAACTTTACACCATTTCCTTCACCGTTAAAGTGTAAAATAATAATAATATGGTAATAATTACTTACAATATATGCGACCTAAGTGTTTTCTTGCCTTTAAATTTTTCCCCACATTCATTGCAATACAAAGTGTGTTCTGTTCTTATGTGCTCTGCTAAATCTTCCGGAGTCCTATGAAAGGTACAAAAACCAAACAAAAAAACTATAAAACCCCTCCCAAATAATAGAGAAAACCTTAAAAATATTTCTAAACAAGGCTCGCAAATAATTATAAAAACAAATATGTATACCAATCACTTTTTTTCATAAAATCTCAATTGAATGAATTGTTAAATAATTTACTTGACTTATCATTATGCTTTGCTTTTTTATATTTGATAGCGACCCGAGATAGATTCGCCAAGTTACAGATATTATTTTCTTTATTCCAGCTTTTTCTAGTAAAGATTATTATTAAGTTATTTCGCACCATTTTTAGGTTCCAAATATTTCTCGAATTCCAAATAGTTTTTACGTTTTCTAGGCATCCCATATAAATAAGCAGCTAAGCTAGATAGGCTGCTAAGCGGTACAAGCTTTTTTACCGCTTAGCTCAACTTCAGTTTAATTCGTTAACTTACTTGAGCCGTAAAGACTCGGTATCTATAGAAGTTGAATAAAAGCCTTCCAGAATAGAATCCTAAAAAAGCGAATTTTGACAAAACTATCTGGCAGTTTTTGTTCAAACTTGGTACAATGTTACCAGGGGTAGTTAGGAATGTGTGGTTTAAATTAAATTCTACATGTTAATTTCACCCTGTATACAGGCACAAAAAACTATAAAAATGTCTATGGCATACCTGCAAACTGCACGGCACTGGGCACAGTGTATCCTATCCTTGGTATCATTCTTATGCTTCACCCTGCAGTGGTTGGAAGCAGACCACAATTCAACCGTCTCATACTTGCACAATCTGCAACGGTAGCACACATAATGTTTTCGTTTGTGCCGCTCCAATGAGGCTGTTGAGGGAAACCTTATTGAGCAAACTGGGCAGAGGAAGTCGCCTCTACTCTGAAAGAAACATTTTTGAACATATTATAGTGTGAGTATGAGTTGAGTAAAGTAATATTGGATTTTTCTTCATTAATTATTCTAACAAATAAATAATTTGTGCCCAATATGGGAATAGACTCCCTGACAAAGTGGTACGGAACATACAAGGCGAAATTTGGGTGTTTTGGTGGCACCTATGCTTACCCCTTCTGGGAAAAGTTGTGTGTATATGTTTGTATGTAGTCTTAACATATATATGCTTTGAAGCAGTATGGCCATAGAGCAAGCCATTCAAAAAACCAAAAATCACCTTGACTTACAAGGTAATGCTTGGCATTCCACTGTGCTCACCATCCTGTGAGATAAGATGTTAGATCTCAATATGTCTAGTAATTACCCTGGCTGCAATATCCTTCACACCAAAACACAACAGTGCATTTACACTGCTGTTTAGTGGGATAAATTATGAGGTTATATTGGATATTTTATGCTTAAAATAATTATAATATTACCTCATCGTGTTTCTTTGCCATGTGCTGTTCAAAAGTATCCTTCCTCGTAAACCCAAGCACACAAGTATCACACTTAAAAGGAATCTTCTTGAAGTTGGGCTGACTTCTCTTCTCTTCTCTGTTCTTTTCCATCTCTTCTTCTGTAAATACTACTTCTTCAAACTTATCCCTTACTTCTTCTTCTGATGGTTTATCTAACTTATGATTTAATTTTCTTTTAGGTTTAATACTTGCTACTTTTTTTTTGTCTTTATCTGTATCTAACTTTTCTTTTACTTCAGAATGTTTGTCTGATTTATTATCTATATTTTTCCTTTTTGTTTTAATACTATCAACGTATATATCATCAGTGTCTTTGTAATCTGTGTCTGAAAGATCATTTTTGTATAACGGTTCAATGTTGATATCATCTACATCTTTGTGGCCTGTGTCTGAAAGATCATTTTTGTCTAACGGTTCAATTTTGATATCATCTACATCTTTGTAATCTGTGTCTGAAAGATCATTTTTGTCTATCGGTTCCATGTTGATATCATTTACATCTTTGTAGTCTGTGTCTGAAAGATCATTTTTGTCTAACGGTTCAATTTTGATATCATCTACATCTTTGTAATCTGTGTCTGAAAGATCATTTTTGTCTATCGGTTCCATGTTGATATCATCTACATCTTTGTAGTCTGTGTTTGAAATATCATTTTTGTCTAACGGTTCAATTTTGATATCATCTACATCTTTGTAATCTGTGTCTGAAAGATCATTTTTGTCTATCGATTCCATTTTGATATCATCTACATCTTTGTAGTCTGTGTCTGAAATATCATTTTTGTCTAACGGTTCAATTTTGATATCATCTACATCTTTGTAGTCTGTGTCTGAAAGATCATTTTTGTCTAACGGTTCAATTTTGATATCATCTACATCTTTGTGGTCTGTGTCTGAAAGATCATTTTTGTCTAACGGTTCAATTTTGATATCATCTACATCTTTGTGGTCTGTGTCTGAAAGATCATTTTTGTCTAACGGTTCAATTTTGATATCATCTACATCTTTGTGGTCTGTGTCTGAAAGATCATTTTTGTCTAACGGTTCAATTTTGTCAAATTCTGAATCAGTTAGTGGATCAAAGTAATAGTATTCATGATCGTAGAGTGTCTTCGTTGATTTTGATAGAGAGGATAGCGGTTTTAATTTCTGAAATAAATAAAAATATTCCCATGTATCAAGTAACATTCTTAACTTGTAGCAGTCAGGATTCTTTATTATTTTGCTCATGCTATCAAAAGTATGAAGTATCCTAGGATATTTTTCAAAGGAAAATTACTTTAAGAAGAGGAAAATAATTCTTTTAAAAATCACTCAATTATACTCTCGATTGTAGAGTAGGCCCGCGCCCTGCAGTGGGACGTATATGGGCTGATACTAATAAAATAGTGAAGGTTTTTACATGGAATGAATGTATGTTAAATTGACGTATATTTTTCAGTTTAAAAGAACAAAAATTATCTTAATATATATAATTCACGTGTCACGTTGTTTGTCCGCAATAGTGACACGTACTCCTAAACCACTCAACTGATTATAATTAAATTTTGTAGATATGTTTTATTTGTTCCAACTTAAATGGTGGCATAGTCTTTATCTCGATTAAATTGACGAAAGTATAAAATAAAGGAAAAAACATTTTTCAGTACAAAATGCTCATGGGTTTGTAAATGTCAAACATTTAATTTTCATACCGTCGATACGGTAAACTCTGCCTTCAAATTAAATAACATATTAAAATAAAGGTTTCGAATCGACAACATATATCCACAATATTCGATTAATGGCGTATTTTAGATTTTAAAGATGTAAATTAATGACAGTAATGAAAAGTGGTTGACATTTAAATTGATTGTTTATGCATGCGTTCAGAAATTTATTTTGTGTAATCTAAGGAGATTATATCAAGCCACATTAATATAGGACAATGAAATAAGTAGATAATGTTCACACGTAATGGTGGATTTACATGTTGGCTGAGGCTGGGCCAACGTCTACCAATTCCAAGCTATTGACTATGAAAATTCAAAAAACATAAGGACAGCCGAGCCAAACACTCCGTTTACATGCTGGCGTTGGTGGAGGCTGGCTGAGGTTGGCCAAGCGTGTAAATGAAGCATAAGATGTTTTACTTACTCCTTTTCAAGATCGAATGCCATTTTTATCACGATTTTTTACAGTGGCCTTTCCTTCGCTATAATTCACTGATAGAAATGTACATCGTATCGGGGTGAGATAGGTTATATTATACCTAAAGGGGGTAATAAAAGGGTTGAAATGTTATATCTAAGAAAATCGAAACCACTGAAGCTATGTTTTTTTTTTTTTTTTTTTTTTATTGCCTTGTAGGCAGACGAGCTAGCGGCCCGCCTGATGGTAAGCGGCTACCGCTGCTCATGGACCTCCGTAGTGCCAGGGGACCAGCACAACAAAGTCGCTGCCTACCTCGAGGAAAGTACTCTCCTTAAACCTCGTTTGAAGAAGGACAGGTCATAGCGCTGAGGAAACACCGATGCAGGGAGTTCATTCCAGAGCTTGCACGTACGTGGTAGAAAAGAACGCTGGAAACGTACCGTTCGGGAACGGTACGCCTCCAGGTGGTGGGAATGAACTCTACTGCGGAAACGTGTGGTGCGATGGTACATAGGCGACGGTGGTACCAACTCAAACAACTCCTCGGAGCACTCCCCATGGAACAAACGATAGAACACACAGAGAGATCCGAAGTCTCTCCGCAGTCCTAACGGTTCCAATTTGTCCGTGAGATCGGGATCATTGACTATTCGACAAGCTCGTCGCTGCAAGGAGTCAAGTGGGTCGAGCTGGTATTTTGGGGCACCTGCCCAGAGGTGGGAGCAGTACTCCACGTGGGGCCGGATTTGCGCTTTGTAAAGCGTCAATCTATGACCCGACGTAAAGTACCGCTTGGCTCTGTTCAGGATTCCCAACTTCTTGCTCGCCAGTTTGGCTTTGTCCTCCAAATGACTCCTAAACTCGACCTTGCTTGAGATTTCGATGCCAAGGATTCCAATACTCTCGGATCCTTGGAGAGTAACTCCTTGGAATTGCGGCGCCATGACAAAGGGGTCCTTCTTCGCAGTGAACACGCAAACTTGTGTCTTCGAAGGGTTAAATTGAACTAGGTTCAATTCACCCCATTCGGAGGCCCGCCCCAGAGAGCTCTCGACTTCAGACACAAGTTGACTCCGTCTTTCCATAATGGAACCCCGAGAGTGGCTCCGTTGGCCGATGTACCGCGCGTCACTCGTACTATCATCTGCATAACAATGCATGCTATCAATGGACAACATGTCATTGATATGCAGGATAAAGAGTGTCGGCGATAGCACCGATCCTTGTGGAACACCAGCATTAATGGTCTTGGTCTCGGAGCAACAGCCGTCCACTACGACTCTTATGCTCCGACCATCCAAAAAGCTGGCGATCCATTTGCAGAGCCCCTCAGGAATTCCATACGCAGGTAGCTTCGCCAGAAGGGCGCGATGCCACACTCGGTCGAACGCCTTCGCAATGTCAAGGCCCACCGCAATCGCCTCACCCCCACTCTCCAAAGCCTCCGCCCAACGGTGCGTGAGGTACACAAGAAGATCACCAGCCGAGCGACCGTGACGGAAACCGTACTGGCGGTCACTAATTAACTGGCGATCCTCAAGATACCTCAGGAGCTGAGTGTTTATAACTCGCTCCAAGACCTTGGAGAGTAGGGATGTGACAGCAATCGGCCTGTAACTCGAAGGGTCCGAACGGTCACCCTTTTTGGGGACAGGGTGTACATTGGCGACCTTCCACGAAGCTGGAACCCGGTTGGCTTTATAGGAAAGACGGTAAAGGCGCGTGAGCACGGGTGTCAACTCAGGGGCGCACGTTTTAAGAACCACTGCGGGGATACCATCTGGCCCACTCGACTTATGGACGTCTAGAAGCCTGAGCTCCCGTCTGACAGCACGCTGGGTGATTTTTACGTCAGACAGGAGGCTCCCACAACGCGGGATGTTCGGCGGTGTGGCGCCCCCGTCATCCAAAGTCGAGTTCGAGGCAAAGAATTGGGCCAAGAGATCGGCCTTCTCCTTTGCACTGTGGGCCAAACTGTTATCGGGCTTACGCAGTGGTGGGAGACTGGACAGGCAGAAATTACCCTCCACAGCCTTGGCGAGCGACCAAAAAGCACGACTCCCAGAGGGATAGCTCTGGAGTCGCTCGCCAATTCTGCGGATGTGCTCCGCCTTGGCCTTAGCTAAGGCTCTCTTGTTGGATCTAGAGGCGGCGTTGAATCTCCGTTTCTCCTCCTTTGAGTTTGGATCCCGACGCCTTCTTGCGTCTTGCCACGCCGCGTATGCGGACTGCTTAAGGCGCGCAGCAACAGCACAAGCACGATTTTACCAAGGCCGGCTGCGGCGCCCTGCAGGTATTTTTGAGCTGGGTATGAAAGTCTCCATACCCAAGCTGATCGTATACGCAACGCAGTCCGCACAGGCGTCAGGATCATCGGAGGAGAAACAAAGCCGCCCCCAAGGGTAGGACGCAAAGAATTGTCGCAGTCCATCCCAATCTGCTGACATGTACCGCCAAACTGTGCGAGTTCCAGTCGTTGAAGAGCGGCTAGAACTCGCTCCAGGAGCCCATGAACGAACCAGGCAGTGGTCAGAAGATCCAAGAGGAGCATCAACCACTATCCTGTATCCGTCCGGGTGGGTCGTCAGCAGAAGATCCAACAAAGAGGGCTCATGGCTCTCAACGTCTGGAACACGGGTGGGCTGTGTGACCAGCTGCGAGAGACCATAAGCCAAGGCCATCTCGTAGACAGCCCGACCGGGGAGATCAGTGGTCCTGGATCCCAACCACTCTTTGTGATGAGCGTTGAAATCACCGAGGACCACCACCTCCGCGGAAGGGAACTGCTCGAGAATCTGGTCAGTCCCCACTTGGACGTTCTCAAATAATTGAGTAGATCCCGTATCACTGGCGTGGGACCTGTACAGGCATGCGTAGACTCGGGTCCTACCCCTGTGTTCTACCCGTAGCCACAATAAGGACAGGTCCCGACGCTCGAGGCCCCGAAGGCGGTGACAACAAATATCACCCCTGACGAAGACGCACACCCCAGCTTTACGTAGGAATCGATGTTCCAATACGTAACCGGGGTAATTTAAGTACGATACATTGTCAGGGGCGGATATTTGCGTCTCCGTTAAAAAGAGCAGGGCAGGCCGCGCCGTCTCAAGATGGTGGTGGACGGCGTCGAGATTGCTATGTAGACCCCTGACATTACAGAAGTCCACAGAAAATGTGGATGAGTTTCCCGCCGTGAAGAGCCTGCTTTTCTTTTTCCTTCTCATTTTTTTAAAGAGAGTGGGATAGGGTAAGGATTAGCGTGGTTGAACCAAAACGATACCCGAGATGGGAGGATATAGTGCGAAGCGGACACACGGCATTGAAGGAACCAGTGCGGAGCACGGAAGGGCCCCCGATGCCCCCCCTATGTCTATGAAATTTCATATTTTAACTCTTTATTACTAACAAAAAGTAATGGCGTCCGTTTTGGAAAAACAGCATTTTGGTGCTGAAATAAGGGAAGGAATATTGGATGGACAATAAAACACGCAAAAGTTTTTAATGTCCAAAATTCATAAGGCAATCTTTATATGTATATGGATGTATATGGAGTGTAGGGACATAAAGTAAAATAGAATGGAAGGTACGGGAGAGGGCCGGGATAGATGACATAAAACGGGATGGATAATAAAGAGAAGGGACGAAACGGATTGGGAAGAGACTGAACAGGCGGATGAGACGGGATTGAGTCGGAAAGTAGGATAGCTACGTCAAGTTTAGGTATACAAGAGTTTATACGAAAAACAACATGTATTTGGTGTGGAGTGGAATCAAAAAATATATGCACCCAGGCGAAGCTGGGTCGGGCCGCTAGTAGATTTTTAAAATATGAGATTAAAGTTACATGTTTTACCTTTCCAGCATTGCTCAGAGCAATCTCTGCTTGTTTGCAATTGTTTTTGAATTTATAGAATTTCATTATAATGGCTGTACACTCCCAACATACTAGTCCTTCTGATTTGTATAGCTAGAAATAAAAATATGTATTACTAGATAAAATTTAAAAATTATAATCTAAAATTAAATAAAGAGATGTATGTAGTATGTACTTAAGAAAAGCGCTATGCGATTACAGATACGACTTTTATAAAGTTAAAATATAATAAATTAATTACGGCAACTAACCTCATTCAAGTTAATTTCTTGTATAACTTGAGTGAAATTCGATATTGGAATTAAAGCTCGGTTGTTGCTTAAGCATGTTGCACATATGCTTTGTTGTAAATCCATTTAATTAATAATTAAAACACAAAGCTTTTTTTTTCCTTTCTGATATTATTTGACCACAGACCACAGACTAATTGAGACTAATAAACAAATTTGACGTCTGTGCTATTTGACAGGTGTATCAATTTCAGTTTTCTAGGAAATTAGCTAAGGAACGGCACCTATACAGTATTATGAAAGCCGGGAAAATTGAGAACAAAAATATATTTTTTAAATTAAAAAAAAGCCTTGGATATTTATAAATATTTCGAAAACATTAAGTTGTACATGCATTATTTGTAGTTATTTATGTATTTATTATCGTGATAAATATTGTGTACTAGTTATTACAAGTAGGATTTATATTTTACCATTCCAAACCAAAACAAATTAAAATCACGCACTGTTTATTTGTTTTTTGTTTGTAAACAAATGTCGCGCTCGCGTGCTTAGTCTTTTATATAAACTTTAAAATTTAATGGTTGTCTGGAAGAGATCGCTTTTAGTGATAAGGCCGCCAATTGTTTCTCCAAATGTTGTTCTGTTTCATATTTTTATTTTATGTATTGTGGTGCAATAATAAAGAGTTTATTATTATTATTATTATTAAACAATGACTGAAAATAGAGTGACTTTTCGGTCTCACAAACACCCAGACCCGAAAAAAATATTTGTGCATAATCCTACTAACTTTAAAAATATAAAAATTAAAACATACATATAAATTAAGTTGTATACAAATGAAAATTCAAAAAACATAATAATAGGCAAAAATTAAGATAACATTTCTGTCCAGTAGTAAAAATATTAGTAGTAGTTTATTTAGTAGACTGCCTCGGTGGCGTAGTTGTACTAAGGTATGGTTACAAAGCTGAGGTCTCGGGTTCGAATCCCGGGTCGGGCAAAGTGATATTGGATTTTTCTATTCATTATCAGCTCAGAGTCAGGAATTTGTGCCCGATATGGCGATAGGCTCGCCACCTATCACATTGTGGGACGGAACATACAAGGCGAAATGAGGGTGTCCTGGCACCTCTGCCTACCCCTTCTGGGATATAGGCGTGAGTTTATGTATGTATGTAGTTTATTTAGTAATAGTTTTGCCACCCTAATATTTGGGATATGATTGTCTCCCCTCCTGGAGGTGGGCGCTAATGACTGACATAGTTCTCCCGAAGTAATGCAGTTGTTAACATACACATATGTTTATTATCAGTAAGCTTGTTTATGTATCAATAAAATTTTGAATTATTAACTTGATGTATTTTCAGGGTAAAACAACAATTCTAAATGATAATTTATCTTATCACCACAATGAACACATAGATATTCCACCAACAGATAAATATATAATGGTAAAAGATATAAAAGAAGAAAAGATTGGGATAAAAGATACAAAACCAGAATTAATAGAACCAATACCACACATAAAGAATAGTAAATTGAAAAAAGATAAAATAAATGAGTTGAATTTTGAAGTGAGTTATCTGAGTAAAGAAGAGCAAAAGAAAGAAATAGAAGATAAGAAAAGATTGGAGAAGTATAAAAGATGCAGTTATAAATGTGAAAGTTGTGGCATTGGATTCTTTGATAAGGTTGATTTTGAAGAACACGAAAAGGTAAATGATTTTTATTCTCTATAGTACCTACTATAGACAATTCTATAGACTCGTTAGAATTGTGTGCTGGTTGAAAAGTATGGAGTCTTTGGTTCTAAACCCAAGTCGGGTTACATACATTAATAAAATCACGCCTTTTTCCCAGAAGGGATAGGCAGAGGTGCCACCAGGCCACACCATTTTTTTTTTATTTACTTATCACTTTTACAGAATAATCATTTTTAACTTATCACAATTGTAAGCATTGAAAAAACAACAAAGATTTGTCAACAATGCTATGATCAGAATCCGTCATCGAAAGTTAAAGTACTAAAGTTATCTTTAGACAAAAGACAAGAGCTACGTAAGCTGAAAATTATTTCACTTTGTACATTGTGTGATCCATCCCATAATGGGATGGATCACACACATGGACCCCTATGGTCAAGATAATGATGATATGTCTCCAGTATTTTGGTCACTTATGCCACAGAATACTAAGTATTCTGTGCTTATGCTTCAGACATGCTGACGTGCGATTTATTTCACAAAAGGTTTTTTTCGACGTTTTCTATAAAAATATACCTATAATAGATTTGCTTGTTGCTAGATTTTTCACTTCTGCTTCCCTCCTGTACGTTATAGCGTGATGATATATAGTTTATAATATATCGAGGACGATAAAAGACCTACCAAAGCAAAAATATTCTTTTCAATTTGAACCAGTAGTTCCTGATATTAGAGGTAATAAACAAACTCTGTTTATTCTCAATTATTTATTATTGATTAATAGCGGCCCGGCCCAGCTTCGCCCGGGTACAAATAGATTTCTGTACAATAATATGTACGTATTACACATATAAACATTCCTCTTGAATCAAACTATATTTTAAAAATACCGCATCAAAATCCATTGCGTAGTTTTAAAGATTTAAGCATACAAAGGGACATAGGGACCGAGAAAGCGACTTTGTTTTATACTATGTAGTGATAGTATAAAATAAAAAAAAAAAACATTTATCCAGATCTCAGGTTCACACAAATGTGACATATGTCACTTAAGGTTCAAAACGGCGGAGGTTCTGTTCCAGCACACACTAGCGCATAGACGCAGGTTCACTTGTGTCACATGTAAAAGTAAATTCAAACGTTGGTCGCATTGTACAGCGCATCGCTACAAATGTGGGAATAGCACGCCAGCAGTTTGTGATGTCTGTAAGAAGATATTCGGGTAAGTTATTTTTATATATTTTTTTTGGCGAATGGCGAGACGAGCATGTCTTTCGCCTGAAGGTAAACGATACGAAATACAACAATGCAATTACACTGCTGTTTGAGAGATAGATATTGCGGTTGTAGCTACCCAGGCGGCCTCACACATATGAGAGACCCACCACCAGTTTGTACCACCGATTGTTATTATAAGTGGTTAAAAACGTAATAATATGGAAAATATCAAGCTGGGCAGATAGTTGCATATGACACTAGTTTCTAAACTAACCAAGCTATTAATTCTGCAAGACTGAATTCCAATAAACGTCCATATTTGTATTTTTTACCTTACCTTTCAGTTTGCTATCCAATATCGAAGCTATCATTTTGATTTCCTACGATGAGTTCTTTTCTATTTTAGGAATAAAATTGTCATTTATTTCTATGTCACTGGGAGAATAAAAAGAAAATAAAAAATAAAACATTCTTTTATAAATACATATTGTGTATAGTCTTAGAATATATTTTGTACAATATAAATGCATTTGAAAATGTCACACATGTTTTTACTGCATATTTAGGCCGACTTGCAAACACTTTGCCAATGCGGCCTAACATGCACGCATACGAGATTCTTAAATAATTTGGCAGCCGTCATGTCTCGTTGGTTACACTCCGTCTGAGAAATCAGAAAGTCTGTAATACCCAGCTACCTATTTAGTTCGAATATGTTGTGAGAGCGAATAATGCCCCATAGTTTCTTATACATGCCACAAGACTCGATCTTAGTGTGGGGTCAGGACTATGTATGTCTGTTGGGTGTTATTAATTTATTTTAATATGCCCTTGTATCGACATAACGGGTGCGCCAATTTTTCCTGTATACAGATGATTCAACATAGGCGTGGATGGCCAAATCCGAAACTTTGGATTATCGAAAAATGCTGAACGGACTCAAGAGTTGAGTTCGCCAATTTCAGGGGCTCCTTGTATACAGCGTGATTCCTCAAGATGGGCGTGGATAGCCAAATCCGAAACTATGGCCTATCGAAAAATACTGAACGGAGTCAGGAGCTCTCTCTCTCTCTCTTCCAAGCTATTTATCCCACATGGTGGTGGGGTCAGCTTTCTTCTTTTTTCTTCTCGACTTCGCTCTGTCCCTGATGTTGTCTTCGGAAACCTGGCATTCTCTCATGTCCCTCCGCACTGCATCCTTCCACCTCGTCTTCGGCCTGCCTCTGGTCAGGAGCTGAGTTCGCCAATTTCAGGGGCTCCTTGTATACATGGTGATTCTTCAACATGATCGTGGATGGTCAAATCCGAAACTTTGGCCTATCGAAACATGCTGAACGGAGTCATGACTCACGAGTCATTTTTTCCTCGCAGCCTTGTGCACGAGCCTGGCGTGCGTGTACAGCGCTGGGCGCTGACGGAACGTGTCTCCGCAGTCCTCGCACATGTAAGTTCGCTGTTCCGAGTGAGTCAACTGATGCCCGCGGAGAGTGGATATAGTCTGTGAATAATAATGTTAATATATTTATTTATTAATCTTCATTGCATGGTGGACTATCTAGCCTAACCCCTCTCTATCGTACTTTCGATTTTAGAGGAGGCCTGTACCCTGCACTATGACGTATATGCAATATTTATTTATTTACATCTTTATTGTACACAATCTAACAATCTAAAAAGAAAAACAGCAACAAAAAAAAACCTTTTTACTATCCGGCTCGAAGGACCAAAGTTCAAATTATGGTTTTAATTACTTGAATATCACTATTATTTCTTTATTAAATTGTTTATTATGATATTGATCAATACAACATACCTACATACAAAGTTTCGCACAGTATATCAAACATCTTATGTAGTATATATATATTTATATACTTACAAAAAACTTCTTCCCGCACACATTGCAGGAGTGATCTCTGGATCTACTGAGCCCGTGGTGCTTCTGCTTGTGATTCTTGAGCCGCCAGTCAGATATGAACAGCTGTTAAGATAGTATAGAGTATGGATGACCATAAAAAATATAGACATGAACAATTAAGATATACAGCAATCATAGACAATATAGACATAAACAACTGGGGAGAGAGAGCAGTGTACAGGTAGTTATAAACAATATTATTGTATACCTAGAACAGGATATTTTACTTTAAGCAAGAAAAATTTAAAACCTATAAATCTCTGTATACAGGGTATATCAAGACTGCTATCGAAAACGAAGCCGGGTGGTAGTTTAAGCGACTTCAGACACAATGCAATAGAAAAAGTTGCAAAAAAAGCGACAATTTTTTTTTTGTTATCTTTTTCCTATGGCCATATTTGGGTGGTAAATACATTTTTCCTAAAATAATAGTATATACCCTTTTATTTATAAATACTCTAAGGTATAAAAGAGTTTAAATTATTATTTTAGCAAAAACTATGGATTTACCACCCAAAAATGACGATATTTAAAAAATCATAAAAAAAAATTGTCGCGTTTCTAGGCGAAATTTTTAATTGCATTGTGTTTGTAGCTACTAAAACTACCACCCGGCTTCGTTTTCGGTAGCAGTCTTGAGATACCCGGTATAATATAGCATTAATTGGCTAAGAAAAATATGTTTGCATAAAATGTAAATTTAAAAAAAAATGTGGTGATGTGTAATGTATTTTATTTATTTTTATTTCGATGTGTTATCTATTTGTTCGATTAGTTATAATTATTAAAATTGTAATTTTGGATTTAATTTAATGAATGTCTACATTAAGGAAGTAAGAATTTTGTATTCTTATTGTGAGTATGAGTCTTTTATTATTTATTGTTTAAAATTTAAGACGCTTTTCAAAAAAAGAGTGGATTTGAAGTAATATTCTACGTCCTTCCGTCTTTTTTTTTTTCAATTCTACAAGGCTAAAATATTTCTTTTAACAGTTGAATTTGGCAATATTTGTTTTAAAAATATATTGTTAGAAAAAATGCAGATTTCGGCAAACAATTCCACAGGTTGGCGGTGAGGCACATAAAAGAATATGTAAAAAAATCGCTGTTTCATTCTAGTGCATGGGTTTATTCTCACCTTATTGCATACTTCACATTTATACTGCGATTTCTGAAGATGATAGAAATTGTAGTGTTTAGTCCAATATACTTTTGATGCGAATTTCTTGTTGCACTCCGGACATGGATACCTTAAATTATTATTAAAATAAATTAATTAGCATGACTGCCTCTGTGGCGCAAGTCTCAATATGTCCAGTAGTTACTCTGGCTACAATGTTCTTGAAACCGGAACACAACAGTGCATTTACACTGCTTGCATCATGTCTTTTTAGATTAAAGCGAATTTTACACATTGAAATAAAACTATTATTTACGGATTTTATTACGAAAGCTGTAAAATAATCGATACGTCGCGAAGTCAAAAATGTAAAAATTAAACCAAATCCGCGATGAAATCCGTAAATAGTTTTATTTCAATTTACACTGATGTATGGCGGGAACAATAGACATTTCAGTGGTACCTACCCAGGCGGCCTTTCACATATGAGAGACCTACCAAAAGTGTTATTGATATTTCTGCCATTCTGAAGGGCCTTTCCTTAATTTTTAAATTAATGTCAAATTCAAAATCGAATCGGCAGTTATTGACAAAATCGGAGACATACAAACATATTCGCGCACACGTACGCACACAAACACGCACGCACTTACGCACACAAACACGCACGCACACACAAACACGTGCGTCAAATACAGAACCTCATTTTCAAATTCAGTTAAAAATACTCACGCCCTCTCCGAATGGTTCGCGCTGTTCTTCAAATGATTTCTGTACACATAAATATTCTTATATTGCACATCACAAACACTGCAGTAGGCTAACTTCTTGGCTATGTTAGCGTTGTGAGACACCATGTGAGATTCTAGACGAGATTTAGTCATAAACGTCTTGTTACATAGATCACATGTGAATTCCCTTTTAACTGCGTGGATGCGCCTGAAATAAAACAAATAATTACACCCAACAGTCATATACATAGTCCTGGCATACTAACATCGAGTATTGTTGCATGGATAGCCTATTGGTATAAATAGCAATAGCATTGAGCACTGAGCATAGCGCTGAGTCTTAGTCGCTGGATATACTCAGGACTGGGTCGCGTCGCGTAGTTCCAGTGGTAGTGTAAGCCCACTGAGTTTGTTTCGCCGGGTCTTCTCAGGAAGGGCCGCGTTGGATCCGGTGGTAACTA
Source organism: Hyles euphorbiae (assembly GCA_023078785.2). Taxonomy (NCBI): domain Eukaryota; kingdom Metazoa; phylum Arthropoda; class Insecta; order Lepidoptera; family Sphingidae; genus Hyles; species Hyles euphorbiae. Next base: position 4,138,831 of record CM041054.1, read on the forward strand.
TAAACCGCTGCGCACCGTTGTAATATTTATGGTCCACAAATAATATAATTTAATTTGACTAACGTAAATAATGTATTTCTTTGACAAATAAATTACTATAAAGTAAAAACTAATACTTTAAATAAAATATGAATAAAAACTAAATAAATAAATAAAACTAATTATAAATAAAAATAAAATTAATTTAAAAATAAATAAAAATAAAATTAATTTAAAAATAAATAAAATTAATCAATAAATTGATAAAAGCAAGAAATTAAAATAAGTAATAATAAGTATAGGAAATATATTGTAAATAGAGATTAAGTTCTATGTGTATTGACTTGTCATAAGAGCTCCTTAATTGCCTACGTGATCAATAAATACATTTCATTTCATTTCATTCACAAATAGCAAGTGAAGTTAATAATAACATTTCACAAGTTACATAAATAAGCTAAACTTTGCGATTTGTGACTGTGATTCACAAAGCAGATCGGCTAATATTTTTATACGATCTCGTGTAATCTATGAAGGAGTGGGTTTTCTTATGAACTTATTTAAAGAAGAAACTGAACAATCAATATTGTGTGTATAATTTGAGATGTAAAAAATGGTTATAATATTATATGGTCAGTATTTTGGTTTACAAATTCTGAGGGGGCAATAGCAGAAATATAGAGCATGCTAAGGCTTCAAAAATAAGTTGCTGATGTTAATTTGAAATACCAATAATTTCCATTACTAGTCATGGGGTATCAGGAGCTACGACAGACTTTTCGGTCTCACAAACACCCAGACCCAAAACAAGTACTTTTTTTTTTATATCATTGAATGGCGAGACGAGCACGCCGTTCGCTTGATGGTAAGCGATACGACCGCTCATGAACAGTAGCAAAACCAAACAACACCTTGAAAAAGCAAAGCAAAGCTTGGCATTCCACTGCGCTCACCATCCTGAGACAAAAGATGTTAAGTCTCAATATGTCCAGTAGTTACTCTGGCTACAATGTCAATCCGAAACACAACAGTACATTTAAACTACTGTTTGACGGGGGAAATAGACATTGCGGTGGTACCCACCCAGCCAGCCTCTCACATATGAGAGACCTACCACCAGTAATACCTGTGGTTCACACAAATATTTGTGTCGGTGCGGGGATCGAACCCGCGGCCTCACATTTCATAGCCGGCGTCTATCCGACTGCATCACGGAGTCTGTAAGAAGATTTTTTTTTTCTTGCTCAGACTTGTATTTTTTTAACTCGATGACATGTTATTTCCATTAATAAAGACAATTATAATATAATAATTACTTACATTTTATGTGTCCTAAGTGTGTTCTTGCCTTTAAATTTCTCCCCACATTCATTGCAATACAAAGTGTGTTCTGTCCTTATGTGCTCTGCTAAATCTTCCGGAGTCCTGGAAAAGGTACAAAAAAAAAACAAATAAACTAAAAAAATCACAAATAAAAGCGAAAACATACACCTTTATAAAAAACTAGCGGCCCGGCCCAGCTTCGCCCGGGTGCATGTAGATTTCTCTACAATAATATGCACATACTAGCTGTCGGGCCCGGCTTCGCCCGGGTGCAGATAGTTTTTGAGTCCAATCCACATCAAGAACATATTATTTCGCGTGTCTACTAACTATATTTCCCGCGTGCCGTCGACTATATTTCCCTTCCGTAGGAGAGGACATCCCGTGCCAACAATTTGAATTTGAAAGAGTAGAAAATATGTATATTTGGTTTCCTGACTCATCCCACGGGAACACTACATTTTTCGGGATAAAAAGTAGCCTATGTGTTAATCCAGGGTGTCAGCTATCACTATACCAAATTTCATCAAAATCTGTTGAGCCGTTTTTTCATGAAAGAGTAACAAACATCCATACACACATACATACAAACTTTCACCTTTATAATATTAGTAAGGATTATACACATAAACCTTCCTCTTGAATCACTCTATCTATTAAAAAAAACCGCATCAAAATCCACTGCGTAAGGAGCCGACCGCGCGAATGAGCCGCGCGGCTACCTATAACTCCATCGGTTTAGGTACTTAACTAAATGTAAACAAACCATAAAAAAAAAAAGTATATACCTGCATACCGCACGGCACTGGGCACAATGTATCCTATCCTTGGTATCATTCCTATGCTTCGCCCTGCAGTGGTTGGAAGCAGACCACAATTCAACCGTCTCATACTTGCACAATCTGCAACGGTAGCACACATAATGTTTCCGTTTGTGTCTCTCCACTGAGGAGGTTGAGGGAAACCTTATTGAGCAAACTGGGCAGAGGAAGTCGCCTCTACTCTGAAAATAATCGTAAGACCATTTAATTCCTTATTCGGTCATATCACATTCAGATCATTATATTTTTATTATTGCTATAAATGCAAACAAAACCTGGAATTACAGAATGATGCTTGGCATTCCACTTGCACTTGCCATCCTGAGACATAAGATGTTCCTATGATTTAATATGTCCAGTGCATTTACACACAAGGGCGGATCCAGCTGTTACACCAGGGGGGGGTCATATAGTTCATGTCAGAACACTGGGTCCGATTTCAATACGCCAATTCGTAATCATGACTTTTTAAAGTTTGTTACAGGCGTGATTTGTGAACACACACATACTTTTTTTACTTTATTTATCGACAAAGAATTAAATATGCTTATAAATTTTATCAACAAGATAATTAATAAATTTTGTCAATCTGGGGCCAGACCCCCAGACCTCCCCCTTGGATCCGATTGTTTACACAGCTGTATTTATGAATTTTACACCCTCCATGGGGTAGTTGGTTAGAGACCGGCTGTGAAACGAGAGACCGCGAGTTTGATTCCCGCATCAAGACAAATGTTTGTGCGGCCCACAGAAATTTATTTCAGGTCTCGTGTTTGTGAGACCGAAAAGTCTCGTAGTTCCTGATACCCACTACACAAGACTCGATCTTAGTGTGTGGTCAGGACTATGTATGCAACTGTTAGGTGTATTTATTTATTTATTACCTCATCATGTTTTTTCTCCATGTGCTGTTCAAAAGTCTCCTTCCTCGTAAACCCCAGCACACAAGTATCACACTTAAACGGAATCTTCTTGAAGTTGGGTTGGCTTCTCTTCTCTTCTCTATTCTTCGCCATCTCTTCCTCTGTAAACACTACTTCTTCAAACTTATCCCTTACTTCTTCTTCTGATTGTTTATCTAACTTATGATTTAATTTTCTTTTAGGTTTAATACTTGCTACATATATTTTATCTTTATTTGTTTCTGTTTCTTTTACTTCAGAATGTGTGTCTAATTTATGATCTATATTTTTCCTTTTTGCATTAATACTGTCAACGTATATATCATCTGCATCTTTATAATCAGTGTCTGAAAGATCATTTTCGTCTAACGGTTCAATTTTGATTTCCGTAAGTTCAATCTTGTCAAATTCTGAATCAGTTAGGGGATCAAAGTAATAGTATTCATGATCGTAGAGTGTTTTCGTTGATTTTGATAGAGAAGATAGAGGCTTTAGTTTCTGGAAAAAAAACTGTTTTAAAAGTAATATTTTTAAAACAGTCAGGATTCTTTAATATTTTGCTCATGCTACCAAAAGTATGAAGTATTCTAGGATATCTTTCAAATGTTAATTACTTTAAGAAAAGGAAAATAATTCTTGTTATAAAAATCACGCAATTATACTCTCGATTGTAGAGTAGGCCCGTGCCCTGCAGTGGGACGTATATGGGCTGATACTAATAAAATAGTGAAGGTTTTTACATAGAATGAATGTATGTCAAATTCACGTATATTTTTTCGGTGTAAAAGAACAATAAGCATAGTTTTATAAAATAAGAGATTAAAGTTACATGTTTTACCTTTCCAGCATTGCTTAGAGCAATCTCTGCTTGTTTGCAACGGTTTTTGAATTTGTGGAACTTCATTATAATGGCCGAACACTCCCAACATACTAGTCCTTCTGGTTTGTATAGCTAGAAATAAAAATATGTATTAATGAAATTTAAAAATTATAATCTAAAATTAAACAAAGAGATGTATGTAGTATGCACTTAAGAAAAGCGCTATGCGATTACAGATACGACTAATATAAAGTTAAAATAGTTAAGCATAAAAACAATAATATTTATTTGTTTACATAATAAATTAACTACGGCAACTAACCTCATTCAGGTTGATTTCTTGTATAATTGTAGTTAATTTCGATATTGGAATTAAGGCTCGGTTGTTGCATAAACATGTTGTACATATACTTTGTAGCAAATCCATTTATTTAATAATTTAAACATACAATTTATGTATTATCGTCGCAATTTTTTTTTCAACTTCCGTCTTCCGAAACCATTTGACAGGTGGTTAAAATTTCAGTTTTCTATGGAAATTAGCAAAGGAACGGCACCTATACAGTATTATCTTGATAAGAAATATTAAAAGTCAAAATATATTTAAAACTTTAAAAAAGATGGCGTATGTATTTATTTATGAATAGTGCCAAAATATTCATAACATATAAAAGTTCTAGATTTAATATTTGTAGTTATTCATGTATTTATTAACGTGACAAATATTGTATTTTAAGTAGGATTTATATTTTACCATCCCAAACCAAATAAAATTAAAAATAAAACACTTTATTTTTTGTTTGTAAACAAATGTCGCGTGCTTAAACTTTTGAAATTAATATAAACTTGAAATAATGACTGAAAATATTGCACATTTCTGCAATATATGTTTCAAAAGTAATGAAAATGGTAAAATTATCGAATCTTCACAATATTTAGAGACCTTTATTAAGATATTCAAGAGTATTGTAAGTTAAAACTTTTACTTTAGTCAAATGTAAATTAGTATACTAAAGTATTAATCAATAATTTCTATCTAACTAGGATTCTCAGATAGGTTTATGGCTGTGTTCCTGGTGCCAAAATATTTTTAGGAAATTAAATTATCTTTTGGGCATTACAAAGAGACACGACAAGCTATCACTGGACGAAAAGGTATTTTTTTTTCTTACATACATACATACATAATCGTCACGCCTGTATCCCATAGGGGTAGGCAGAGACTATAGACCGCCACTTTGCTCGATCCTGGCATACTACTTTCGCTTCATCCACTTTCATCAACGTTTTCATGCATTCTCGTCGGTTCAGGGTACTTTTAACCTGACCCTTGTTGAGGGTATCACCGATTTGGATGGTGTATGTTCGGTGAGGTCGACCCCTACCGACTCTTCCATCCACACTCGCATTATGTATTTCTTTCGTAATTCTCCTTTCATCCATCCTCTCTACATGACCAAACCATCGTAACATTCCTTTCTCAATTCTCGTCACTACATCCTCTTTCACTCCACAAGTTTCCATCACCACGCTATTTCGCACTCTGTCACACAAACTTACACCACACATTCCCCTTAACGATCTCATCTCTACTGCCCTAATTTTACTTTCATGCTTCTTTTGCCATACCCAACTTTCACTACCATACATAAGCGTTGGAATTAACACTCCTCCATGGACAGCCAGTCGTGCCTTTTTGGAGACCTTCCGACTATTCATAAAGGAGTGTAGCGCACCATTCACTCGATTTCCCGCATTCACTCTCCTTTCAATATCGCTATCATGCTTTCCATCACTTGTGAAAACACAGCCCAAATATACGAATTCATTCACTTGTTCTACTTGCTCATTACCTATCATAATATCGCATTTTGTCATATTCTCTTCCCTTTCAAATACCATAACTTTCGTCTTACTCACATTTATTTTCATTCCTTTTCTCTCAAACGCTTCATGCATAATTGTCACCATATTTTGTAGCTCCTCCTCTGATGATGCAAGAATAATCTGATCATCAGCATAGAGAAGACATTTTAGTGACAACTCATTCATTCTTATCCCATATTCACTATCTTTCAGATCTTTTAGGCAACCGTCCATGAAAAGGTTGAACAACCACGGGGACGCTACACATCCCTGTCTCACACCCTTATCGATGCGAAACCAATCAGTGTATGCTCCGTTTATCCTAACACAAGCACTAGAGTTCTTATAAAGAGACTGTAGTGCTCGAATTAGGTTGCTGCTCAACCCAAACTTGGACAGTGCTGCCCATAACTCATTCCTCATCACTCTATCATAGGCCTTTTCTAAATCTACGAAGGCGCAGAAGACTTTTCGACCTTTAGCTAAGGTCTTCTCAGCAACACTTCGTAGAGAAAATACCTGATCCGTGCATCCCATACCCTTCCTAAATCCTGCTTGCACGTCCCATATCTTGTCATTCGTCTCTTTTACAACTCGCTCAATCAATACCTTAGCATACAATTTGCCGACAACACTTAGGAGGCTGATACCACGGTAATTTTTTCTTAATAAACTTAATATTTGCATAAGATGCGTATTGTTTCAGTACTCAATTAAGTGGTGTTTAAACATGTCATTATAATAGGATTTATAAATAAAATACAAAAATAATTTTAATGCATGAATTTTGTTTAAATTCTTATTTTGGGTCTGAGTAGCACATTTGACAACTGTCCAGAGCCAATGACCATACAGTATATGGCCTTTGGTTTTGGCTCTTTGGAGTGAAAATTGGTGGAGTGGAGTGGTCAGTGGAGGGTGGGGGTGATAGTGATAGTAAAGGGGTGAGAATAGGATATTAAGATTTTTATGCTTGCCCTGTCTAATACTAAACAAAGTGCAAGATCATATCTATTTTAACAGGTATCAAATATCCTACTTAAATAATTAAGAGCATGTTTTTAGTTTTCTTTAAATTCTGTACTGCCCTCTCTCCTTATCCTTTTCTTATCCAAAGGTTTATTTATTTATTTAATCCTTTATTGCACAAAATATAAATACAGTGAAGAAACAACACAATAATAATAGTACAAGAGGCGGCCTTATCACTCTAGGTAATTTCTTCCAGGCAACCTTTGGATGGATATTGAGAAAAGGTTGTCTGTAAGAAATCGCCTAGGGCGATAAGACCGCCAACTGTACTATTTAATTTTATATGTAAAATATTGTATGCTTTGTCATTTTTGTGTGCAGTAAAGAATGAATAAATAAATAAATAAATTACATAACACTCAACAGTCACATATAGTCCTGACCACACACTAAGATCGAGTATTGTGTTGTGTATCAGGAACTATGAGAGATTTTTAGTCTTGCAAACATCCAGACCTGAGAAAAATATTTGTGGGCGGCACAAACATTTCTCTCGGTTTGGGGATTGAACCCATGGCCCCTCATATCACAGGCAAATTTTAATTTCAGTAAACCAGTTTTAATTTGATGTATGATCCTTAATCATCCATTTTCAGGCATGTCACTTTATAATCAAGAGTTTTGTTTATGGTTTAACCAAAATTCACATTGAATAGACATTTTAAACATATTATTATGTTGAGATGTTATAAAAAACTGCACTAAATTTCTATTGAATATCCATTATCATCTAAATTCTAAATGTTATTTTAAGTTTCATGGATTAGTTTTTAAATCAATGGTATTTAATTCTGATGGTTCTTAATTCTATGTCATATTGAGTCTTTAGAATTCCAATAAAAAAAGCTCTTATGTACATATCAAAACTTATTAATGATTTATTATTTTCAGAGTAAAACAACAAATCTTAATTATAATTTATCCTATCACCACAATGAACACATAGATATTCCACCAACAGATAAACACATAACAGTAAAAGATATAAAAGAAGAAAAGACTGAGATCAAAGATACAAAACCAGAATTAAAAGAACCAATACCACACATAAAGAATAGTAAATTAAAAAAAGATAAAATAAATGAGCTGAATTTTGAAGTGAGTTATCTGAGTAAAGAAGAGCAAAAGAAAGAAATAGAAGATAAGAAAAGTTTGGAGAAGTATAAAAGATGCAGTTATAAATGTGAAAGTTGTGCCATTGGATTTTGTGGTAAAGATGATTTTGAAGAACATGAAAAAAGACATGAAAAGGTAAATTATTTTTATTCTCCATACCATAGACAATTCTATAGATTCGTTAGAATTGTGTGGTTGAAAAGCGTGGGATCCTAGGTTCTATTCCCAAGTCATGTTACATACATACATACATAAACTCACGCCTTTTTCCCAGAAGGGGTAGGCAGAGGTGCCATCAGGACACACACGTTTCGTCTTGTATGTTCTATGATCTGTCCCACTAAGTGATAAAGATAAAGATAAAAATGAAATGTCTCCAGTATTAGGTCCCTTTTGCTCCAGACATGTTGACGGGTGGTTTATTTGACGAAGGGTTTTTTCGACTTCTATAGAAATATAAGTACCTATAATACTAGCGGTCTGGTCCAGCTCTGCCCAGGTGCAGATACACTTTTCAAAACGGCTAAAATGTTAAATTCCGACTATCAATTTAGAATATTGACCAATCGGACCAGAAAAAAGAATAAAATTATCTCGTATTTGCTAGATTTTTCACTTCTGCTTCCCTCCTATACGTCATAGTGTAATGATATATAACCTATAGCATTCCTCGATAAAATACCTATCCCAAGCAGAAATATTTTTCAATTCGAACCATGAGTTCCTGAGATTAGAGGTAACAAACAAACTCTTCGGCTAGATTATTGATAATAGTATATATTTCAAAAATAAACTTTAAATATAAACCCATAATCACACAAAAAAATATATAATTGGAACTCATATTATGTTATTAATTTTATTTGTAAGATATTATATGCCTTATGTTTTTTGTGTGTGCAGTAAAGAATAAATAATTATATGTTTACTATTTTTCTTTTATCCAGACTTCAGGTTCACACAATTGTGACATATGTCACTTAAGGTTCAAAACGGCGGAGGTTCTATCCCAGCACACACTAGCGCATCGCCGCAGGTTCACTTGTGTCACATGTAAGAGTAAATTCAAACGTTGGTCGCATTGTACAACGCATAGGTACAAATGTGGGAATAGCACGCCAGCTGTTTGTGATGTCTGTAAGAAGATATTTGGGTATGTTTTTTTAAAATATTTTTTAGGTTTTTATTATTGCAATGGATGGCGAGACGAGCATGCCGTTCGTCTGATGGTAAGCGATACGACTGCTCATGAACAGTAGCAGAACCAAACACCTTGAATTACAAAGCGATGCTTGGCATTCCACTGCGCTCGCCATACTGAGACATAAGATGTAAAGTCAATATTTTATGTCCAGTAGTTACTCTGGCTACAATGTCCTTCAATCAGAAACACAACAGTGCATTTAAACTCCTGCTTGGCGGGAGAAATAGACACTGTGGTGGTACCTACCCAAGCGGCCTCTCACATATGAGAGACCTACCACCAGTAAATATCTAAAAAACTAGACCGAAATTGCAAAATATTTACTATGGCCTTGCCACTTATTTGCTCGACTTGGCGGATATATAAATATTTTTAAATTTCAGGGATCAACATTCATTAAAAATACACATGAGAACAGTTCACGATGTTAAGAAGAAGTATGTATGCGACCATTGTAACAAGACACTTAGCACAAAACAACGTCTGACTGTACACATCAGGTATGACAATATTATTTAGCGCCATCTATTGACGAATGGTGGAACTATATACAGGGTATATCAAGACTACTACCGAAAACGAAGCCGGGTAGTAGTTTTAATGACTACAAACATAAAGTCAATGTATACATTTTGAAAAAATAGCGACATAATTTTATTTTTTCCTATCAAGATGTGAGTCATTGGCATAAATATATAGATAGGGCGGAAAGCCCGTAGTGTTCCGACGTAAGTGGTGCGCGCGCTCCAGTACATCTGTAGTGGAGCGTTACTGACATTAGTCGTCACCCGCAACGATTTTAAAAATGCTTGTTTGAATTATTATGACAGAAAGTTTATTAAAATTGACGATAATATTTTTAAATCAATGTTTAGACGCGATTGAATTAAATTAATTTCATATTTATTTTAGCGCGTCATGAATCATCTTTTTGAAACTCCAAATTTACTGAAGGGCCTATGATGGGCCGCCTTTCCTTAGTTTTCAAATAAATGGCGAGAGTTTATACTTTCGTATTTTCCAGGTCTCATACAGGCGTAAAACCATTCTCTTGCACGAAATGTTCTAGAACATTCGCAACCAGTTCAAACCTCCGCGCCCATACGAAAGTGCACAGCGATATCAAAGAATATTATTGCGTGGAATGTAATAAGTATTATAAAACAGAGAAGAGTTTGAAAAGACATTTTGCTGAATCTGCGAAGCATACTACATTTGATTCTAGGTAAGTTCTTCTGATCATTACTTGTAATAAGTTCAGAGACGGACCGTGAAATTGTGGGTCCTTGGGCTAATACGACTCAGAGGCACACTAATTATTCAACTTATTGTTATTGCCTCACAAAACTGTTTTGCAGAGTGATCTAGGTTTACTGTAAAGGAAAAAATAGTTCAATAAAACGTGTAATTTATTTTAATAAAATGTACCCATTTGTTCCTAATGATTTAGCGCTGTTTTTAACCGACTTCAAAAAAGGAGAAGGTTTACAATTCGACTGTAATTTTGTTATGTTTATTTATATTTATAATGTAGTTAAAATGAATATATTAAAAAGTTAGGCCGTGGGTCTTTTGTATCCACGAGGCCCTGGGCTGCAGCCTTAAAAGCCCTTAGGTAGATGAGGCGACGGGCAGGCTCGTCACGTCATTAATTGCTATAAAAAAATAACTAACTACAATCATTCAGTCGTATTTACTTGTCTAATGTAAGAAAATATGACGAGAGAAAAACTACGGTTAAGGCCAGCCTGTTGCTTGGCCAAACCCCACTCAATCGTACTCTCGATTGTAGAAGAGGCCCGTGGTCAATGATGAGACATTTATTAAAAGATATATTTTTGTTGTTTTCAGATTTTCATGTAAAGAATGTTCTAAGAAATTTTCCACGGAGAAGATTCTAGAAAAGCATTCTAAATTAGTCCATTCTCGGGAACACCGCTGCATGCATTGTTTAAAAGTAATAATAATAATAAATTTATTTATTTATTTATAGCTTCACCTATTAAATATTTTTTGTTGGATCCAAATTCCAATATGACTGCCAACCCGCACTGGGCCAGCGCGTGGGAACTATATGGCCTAACCACTCTCAATCGTACTCTCGATTGTAGAGAAAGCCCGTTCCCAGCAGTGGGACGTATATGGGCTGATACTGAATATGACTTTATCAATTTGATTGATAGTGACAGCCTCCGTGGCGCAGTTGGTTAAACGCCGCCTGTGAAACGAGAGGCCGCGGGTTGGATCCCCGCACCGAGAGAAATGTTTGTGCGGCCCACAAATATTTCTTCCGGGTCTGGGTGTTTGTGAGACCGAAAAGTCTCTCGTAGTGCCTGATACACGACACAAGACTCGATCTTACTGTGGGGTCAGGACTATGTATGTGACTGTTGGATGTATTTATTTATTTTGTTTATTATTTACGGATTTCATCGCGGATTTGGTTTAATTTTTACATATTTTTTTATCATCCCATTTAACTTTCATTTATTTTTCAGCTCTTCTCAAACAATGCTAATTTAAGAAAGCATTTACGGTGCATTCACACTTCGGAGTGACTTACGCACGAATACTGGAACGCAACTTAAATATAAGCTGCACTTAACTAGGTTAATCCTACTTAAATGTACTGGCTAAGTGGGCCGTGCGCTGTTAAGAGCAATTTATTATTTAAATGATGGCGTTCCAGTATTCGGGCGTCATTGTCTATTAAAATGCATTATGAACACTGAGCTCAAAGATAATTAACAGTTGAAAGTCTTTGAAAAAGGAGAGATTTTTCCAACTTGCCAGATATATTGAAGATATGATGAAATTATTGAATTGAGAATAAAAATAATTAGCAAAAGACGTTTTATTCAAGAGAGAATTTTTAAACAGAATGACAATAAATTATCAAAGACAATTATTGGAATAGAACATTAGATTTACAAAAAGCTATTTTCTATTCCATAGTAGAAAACATAAAGTATGTCTTTAATTATTACAACAAGATATCTGTAAAAGCAGAAGAAATCCAAACTTCATTATTGCTGATCGTGTGATGTCTACATTTCATTATTTTAGCTTTTATTACCTGGAGGCTCATGGGATCTTAGACTAATAATATTGTAAATAAATTGAAATAAAATTGTTGTTAAAGCTTTTATTAATTGTGTGTTATTTTCTTTATCTATACATATAAATAAAATTGAAGTGTCTGTTTGTAAAGTGAAAATTAAAGAAAATGTCCAACTACATATCTTTATATACACGATACCTATAACGAAAATGACCTTAGATTTTTTTTGTCTGTCTGTTTGTTCCGGCTAATCTCTGAAATGGCTGGACCGATTTTGATGGGACTTTTATTGTCAGGTAGCTGATGTAATAAGGAGTAACTTAGGCTCATTTATTTTAGAAAATTATTTTATTTTAGAAAAATAAAGTTTTTGTTACATTCCACGCGGACGAAGTCGCGGGAACAGCTAGTATTTTTATAAGAGTTTGAGAACTGGGTGAGTTTGGGAACATTTTAAACTGGGAGGTTTACTCTATAAAACGATACGAACTTCGAATGTTCACTAATGTGCCTAGATACTCCACAAAATGTTGGATTTCTCTATCGCACGTCGCAACCATAGACTAAGTTCGGAGAAAATGATAAGTATTAGTGTGGCGAGCCTATCGCCATATCGGGCACAAATTCCTGACTCTGGGTTGATAATGAATAGAAAAATCCAATATCACTTTGTCCAACCCGGGATTCGAACCCGAGACCTCAGCTTTGTAACCGTACCCTAGTACAATTAAGCCACCGAGGCAGTCAAAAAAGTCAGTAGCCAAGATCATTAAAATAATTATGCCATGTGTATTCAATTATAAGAATATAAAACTGGTAACGGCGATAAACAAACAATTAATTGCAGGAAACAATGCCACTTTACTAAGAATTATAATTTACATAGAAATTATTCATAAAACCTGCTCACGTACTTAATACCGTAACATTCCGTATCACGCCATACGTCCAGAATTACTTGACCCCTGCAAACTCATTAAATCCAGACTTCCTGTACAAATCCTGTATGGTTAATGGTGGAGATGGGTCAACGACAAATGGTTGTAGTGACGTCATGCCGCGCCTCAACACACCTCCGGTCGTATTGAAATGCAGCGAAAAAACCGCTTTTTTGAGCTGATCTTTAAACGCACTTGAATAAATATTGATATTATTAAATATAGATCATTCAAAATATAACTACAAATAAAATAAAAACTATGTATTTAAAGTATTTTTAGAAATATGTTTTCATAAAATGAATAAGCATCGCCAAACAGTAGTTTATATGCACTAATGTGTTTCGGATTGCAGGACATTGTAGCCAGAGTAACTACTGGACATATTGACACTTAACATCTTATGTCTCAGGATGACGAGCGCAGTGGAATGCCAAGCATTGTTTTGTGATTCAATGTCTTTGGTTTCGCCACTGTTTATGAGCGGTCGTATCGCTTACCATCAGGCGAACGGCAAGCTCGTATCACCAGTTATTGCCTTAAAAAGCATTTATACTGTGAAGGAAAACATCGTGAGGAAACCTGCATATAATAGCAGTTGGCGAGAATTTATATGGTATGTGAAGTCTGCCAACCCTCACTAGGCCAGCGTGGTGGACTTAAATGGCCCATAAGGCCGAGTGTCTATCACGCGTAGGCACTCTCGATTGTTGAAGAGGCTCGTGCCCCGCAGTGGGACGTCTATGGGCCGATACATAATGCAATTTATATTTCATCGTTATCATATTTTTCAACTCTTTATTTTTCTTTGGACGAATAAATGGGATATTGTGCCTTCGATAAAGTTTCCAACAATCGCATTCGAACTTTTTGCTTAAAAGTAGTGTTTATTTTCTTTATGAAAGTCATCCAATAGACAGAATGTCAGTGCTATAAACTCAGAGTTATAAACGAATACATATTTCAAATTACCTTTATATTAATATTTAAATCGTTTTATGAACAACCATATAGTTATTATAACTATAATATCTTCTGATTCTTCTGTGAGTGACTCTTTAGTTATGAACGGTGGCTTTTAGCATTTTGTATTCTTATTTGCAGCCAGGCAAAGGTGGAACATTTGTACAACAGTGTTGTTAAAAAACTGATAATAATTCAATATCTAAGTGCTAAAAAAACTTCGCTTAGGGACACTAGTAGTGTAAGCTTATAACAGTGTAAAGCTTCAGTATCAGCCTAAATACGTCTCACTGCAGGGCACGAACCTCCTCTACAATCGAGAGTACCATTGAGAGGGGTTAGTATAGTCCACCACGCTGGCAAAATGCGGGTTGGTAGACATTTGTTATGTGAACATATTGTGAACGTTATTGTTATAATTTCAAAGATTTGTTAATCTTTGATCGTGGTTAGTGTTTACTGTACTTACGAAATTGGAATCTTCATAGTGACTGAGTGAATAGGTACCTATATCTCCTCAGCCTCCGTGGCGCAGTTGATTAGATGTCGCCTGTGAAACGAGAAGCCGTGGGTTCAATCCCCGCACCGAACGCAAGTATTTGTATAAATCACAGGTATGTTTCGGGGTCTGGGTGTTTGTGAGACCGAAAAGTCTCTCGTAGTTCCTGATACCCACGACACAAGACTCGATCTTAGTGTGGGGTCAGGACTATGTGACTGTTGGGTGTATTTATTTATTTATTTAACTATATTTAGTTTTTAGTCAATTTTAAAGTGATACTTGTATGGACAGATCTACCTAAGGATTTTTTTGTTCTGCATCCAAGGGCCCCGTGGATACAAAAGGCCCCAAGGCTAACTTTTTTAATATGTTCGTTTTAAATACATTATAAAAGAACGCTAAATCATTAGGAATAAATGAGTAAATTTTGACTTTTGGGAATGTGTGTATTGATAATAAATCATCACGCACTAAAACGGTGAAGAAAAACATCGTGAGGAAACCTGCATAACATAGCGATTTCTATGGTATGTAAAATCCGCCAACCCGCACTAGGCCAGCGTGGCTGACTAACAGCCGATGCCAATAATCAATCGAAAAAATTAGACTGAAGTCGATCTGTTTTGTCGTCAATTGTTTTCTACTTTTCGATTGGTCTCCTGTCATGTTGCCATAGTTTTTTCACTACTGAGATTGATTATTGGCAATATAGTATCAGAAAAACGATTGAGCTGTCAATCTAAAACGGCAAATTTTGGATTGGGATTGTTTATTGGCAGCGGCTGTAAATGGCCTAACCACTCTCAATCGTACTGTCGATTGTAGAGGAGGCCCGTGCCCTGCAGTGGGACGTATATGGGCTGATACTGAAATAATTAGTGATCGTCTGACACGTATTAACCAGGGCCCCCATAATTTCACGGTTCGTCACTAAATACTTGAGTGCTAAAGGAATGGAAGAATGGAGAAAAGTGTGTTTCTGTTGGGTAAGTTCAAGTATTTTCTACGTAGAATAATTAATTTTAATAATGACATATTATTATCCCTTTCGGTCTCCGTAATATTTGTACCGAAACAGGCGGAGCGGAAAAAAAGGATGATGAAACGTGGAAATCAGGATTGAAACGGAGAAAAAAACATGAAATATTCCAACGACAATCCGTCTGTTTAACATCGACAATTATTAACGCAAACATAAATGATTTGTGATTTATGTCGTGTCACGAGAAGTGAGGTTAGTTTCAATTTGCATGCGTTATGAGAAAAGGTCTAATTGAAACTAGTTTGAAATGTTCTATTAGTTTGCACCTTTGGCCTTATGATTTTAAGATAACGATTTTAAACTGATGATTTTAAATGTTAATAAGATGGATATTTGTGATATTATTCATAGATACTTTTCAGGTGGTAGGTTTCTCATATGTGCGTCGCCTGGGTAGATGCCACTGCAATGTCTATTTTTCCCGCCAAACAGCAGCGTAAATGCACTGTTGTTTCGTTTTGAAGGATATTGTAGCCCAATAACTACTGGAAATATTGAGGGTTGAGGGTGGCGAACGCAGTGGAATGCCAAACATTGCTTTATAAATCCTATTAGTGTTTGGTTTTGCTACTGTCCATGAGCTGTTCTATCACGGTTAAAACAAAATCTATGACATTTTGTTATTTGAATATTTGATTTTAGCGATGGCTTTACGATGAGATTTAATAGACGCGCACTCTTCGTGGCTTATTGACTCCACATTGACATCCATAACTCTGATTTTGAAAATGTTAATGCCATAAATTATCAAAGTTAAATACGTCTCAAGTGTATGCCGATGGCCGATTACTTTTTCAAACTTATAGTTAGATATCAGAAAAGTAAGTGCAATTGAGCCATAATGGAGGATGCCCATTTTACTATGAAACCTAGTAGGTATCAGTGCGAAGATTCTTGAGCATCGCTCATCATCAGGCGAATGGAATGTTGGTCTCAATAACACATAAAAAAATATCTTTTATAAACGTATGAGTTTTATTTTAGTTACATACATACATACATAAACTCGCGCCTTTTTCCCACATGGGGTAGGCAGAGGTGCCAGGGCACCCATATTTCACCTTGTATGTTCCGTCCCACGATGTGATAGGTGGCGAGTCTATCGCCATATCGTGCACAAATTCCTGACTCAGGACTGATAATGAATAGAAAAATCCTATATCACTTTGCCCAACCCGGGATTCGATCCCGAGATCTCAGCTTTGAAACCGTACCCCTACAGCTACATCACCGAGTCAGTCTCAGACAAAAATATTTAGGCTCAATAAAAACCTCCTTTTTCAAGTCGGTTAGTACAGGATCCGTTTAGCCATCCAAGTTCGGATTACGAAGCCGCATTCCGTGTTTACATAACATGGATAATAATTCTGAGAAGTTACATGTGTTTACAAAAACATTGTTTATGTTACATAGTTTAATGCAACGTATTATCTTTGAATAATACCGGACACGGGACAGACCAAAGTTCGCAGATTATATTTTTGAAAAAGGAAACAAACAGTTCTTTTTTTTAAATACAGGATATACACAGACTGACCGGAAACGAAGCCATTGCGCTGAGCCGCATAGTTTTAGTGCCTTCAGACACCATGCGACTAAGAATTTTTAACAAAATAAGTTATATTTTTTTAACTGGCGTCGTTTTTGGGTGTTAAATATATAGTTTTTACTAAAATAATAGTGTGCACTCTTTTATTTTCAGGGACGCTATGGTACGCAAGGCAGCAAAAACTATGGATTTACTACACAAACACGATGATATTTACAAAAGCAGTAGTAGTAGGCACTAGGCAGTAGCAGTCTTGATATACCCTGTATTGCCGTGATAGTCCTAACAGGGCGCAGTGGACCAGAAGATAACTTATAGTCATTAGCATGGGCGTAGCCACGGTGGGGCAGAGTGGGGCGCTTGCCCCACCCTGGATTTGATCTGTAAGGTACTTAACCAACTCTAAAAAAATAAATGATATAGGTAAAGTACTAGGCAGGTGAACAATAACAAAGTATTTAGGATAATTCGAATTATAAACACAGATACAGGGTGTAATAGAAGAATACCGTGGGTACAGTTTGCTAATTACATGATTTAAGACTTCTGCCCCACCCTGATCCCACGGCTGGCTACGATCATGGTCATTAGCATATCACCGTGAATTTATCTCACCACTTTTCCCGCTCCTGAGCTTGTCTCGTCCACAATTTGAAAGTTAGTGATGACAATTATCCATTGGGTAGACTGCCTACTTCCTTTTGGTCTCTCTAGGCCACTTTTAGTTGGTTTATAACCGGTGGTCTGCAGCCCACTGGTGGTCCCTTAAAGTATCTTAAGTGGTCAGCGTATCACACTACGTAATATTTGACAGGCAACCATGGGGTGGATATGTAAGTATGAGAAGGAAAGGGCAGTCTAGCTAGGGTATAAGTATATGTATGTTGTACAAAATTAAACCCTAATCTAGACAATTATTCGTAAAAGACACATTCCCATAAACGTACATAAGCTATACAATCGTATTAAGCAACGACCGAATTTTGAATGAATATCTCTTTACGTTGGTATAAGGAAAATGTTTAGTAAATTTATAATTATGACATTATGACAGTTGGTTTACATTACAACGTGTTGCTCGAATGGACATGTGGTACGGCCACCTGGTCAAACAAGACCGAATAAAAGTATTAAATTCCAAAAAAAAACTGTAGTACGAGGCGCTTTCTACAGCGCTGCTAAAGACATTTGTAAAAAAAACAATAACCGGTTTAACCAGTGACGTCACGCGGCCACAAATCGCCGCTTGGCGGGCGCGTCGTCTCGCGTCACTTCATTCGAAATTCGAACGTGTCGGCTGCGTGTGCGCGCGTATTTTGTGTTCGAAATTTAAAAAATGACGCTATAACACAATAGATTAAAAATCTGTTTTTTTTTGTGAATTAAAAAATAATATTTTTCCGATAATATTGTGATTATTAAAATAACATTGCAAATAATATAAAAATTGTGTTTTGTGTGCCTATTGGAATATTTGGGATACAGCATGGCGGTGAGTTATAAAACCTTATTTGGAATAATGTTGTGTACTCTTTGGTCAATGGTAATGAACCGGTGACTTTCTTTCGTACCTCGTCGTGGTAATGACCTATGCGTACTCGTTTCAGCTTTGCAACGGTCGCTGTACTTACGATGCATTTACAATCACACTACGATTTTAAGAATAAAAATCATTTTTAAAATAATTAACTAATACAATCTTTAGTTTCGGTGAGTGAACTTGTTGGAAATCCTAAAGTTAGTGTTAGCATATTCGATTCCGTCTGAATAGCGACCGTACACGATGTCGGAAAGATTGTAACACTAACCCAGGTTTCCCGTTTCGAGTTCAGACTGTATCCTGTTTCCAACGCATGGCGGGGTTAAGTTGACCGGTGAGACGTAACTATATCGCACATTTAAAATCGAAGTGACCTAATTAAAAAAAAATATGTTGGCTTTTAATCTAATTTTGGATCAAAATGACCTGTCGACCCGTTATTAAAGAAGGACCTATTGAAGCATGAAAGCCAGAAAGATGTATAAATCGGTCTTCTAGATGTATCTTCCATACGTACAAAATCTTGTTACAATTTATTTAATGAACGTTCCCCAAAAAATAAGATTTTTTAGTTGAACTCTATCGTTCTAAATGTGCGATATGCCGCCTTTGGAATTTCTACTTCTATTTCTTTTGTAATAATAATATTGTAGTGCGTGGTGGCTTGTTGGTAAACCAGACGCAGCTGCCAACATGCTCACCGTGGTCGCGGGTTCTAATCCCAGGGCACACCTCTGAATTTTTGGAGTCATTTAAAAACTAATAGGACCTTCAGTATATTTGGAGTTTCAAAAAGATGACCGTGAAATTAGCGCTAAAATCTATATTAAATTAACTTAATAGATTTCGTCCAAGTAATGATAGAAAAAGAATAGATGATCAAGAAGAAGAAGATGAAGAATTATTTTATTTATTTTTAATAAACATTCTGTGATAATACAAGCAAGAATTTTTAAAATCGTTGCGAGCGACGACTTATTTTAGTAACGCTCCACTAGAGATGCACTGGAGCGCGCGCACCACTTATGTCAGAATACTTTAAGCGGTTTCCGTCCTGTCCATATGTTTATGTCAATGCGTTTAACATAATCATGTCGCTTTTTCGAAGTCAGTCTGCGCGCGCATCGTAAAAGGAGACGGGCGAATTTCGGCCTGACACTACACATAAAATGCTCATCAAAATGATTTCACTACTTTGTCCTCCCGTCTCCTTTAATTCTCATAATATACTAAATGTCCCAAGAGAAGTACAATGTAAAGAAAAGAAGAAGAAGTTATTATTGAAGGAGTTTCTAATTTCTTGCCTGTATTCTTCTACAGTGCTACATTGCAAAAATAATTTGAAAGACTATTTAAATTACACTGTCTCATAAAAAGCCTACTTAAAGTGACAAGCGTGGAAAGCCCCCGAAGGAAGATAAATCTCCGCTTTCCTTCATCCATAGCTTTCTCTGTCTATTTTTAAGGCCGGCAAAACATGTAAGATTTTCATATATTATTGCAATTAATTGCGCTTTTTGTTTTTACTACTGTCCATGAGCGTCCGTATCGCTTACCATCAGGCGAACGGAATGCTCGTCTATACATTGCAATAAAAAAAAATGTTGCATTGAAATGAAATGAAATGAAGTGAAATGAAATAAAAATATTTATTGAATCCATAAAATGTCATACATTATTTAGATTCAGTCACTTTTTTTTCACTACCACCCATGATATGTTCAATCTTCCATAAATAAATATTACATTCCTAAAATAAATAACCTATAACAGGCTAAGCAAAGAAAGTAAAATACACAGCCTTAAACAGCTGTTCAAATAATGTTGCATCGATTGAATGAAATTTATTTATTTTAAATAAATGAATAATTGTAAAAATAAATACATAATCACGTTGAAAGCGCGTAAAGTGTTACGACATAAGTGGTGCGCGCACTTCAGTAGATAAATAAATAAATAAACACCCAACAGTCACAAACATAGTCCTGACCCCACACTAAGAATTAATATTATGACGTGGGTATCAGGAACTACGAAAGACTTTTCGGTGTCACAAACACCCAGACCTAAAAGAAGTATTTGTGGGCCGTACAAACATTTTTCTCTATGTGGGGATCGAACCCGCGGCCTCTCGTTTCACAGGCGGCGTCTAACCGCCAGCGCCACGGAGGCTGTCCGATAAGTAAATGAATAGTTTATCAAAAGCTTTTGATTAGCTTTACACATACAAACCACCTTTAATCTTTTGGCGTGTGGCAAAATTTGTAACTACAAATAAAACAAAATAAATATCTATTTAACGCATTGACATAAATTTAAATTATGGACAGGGCGGAAAGCGCGTTAACTGTTCCGACGTAGGTGTTGCGTGCGCTCCAGTACATCTTTAGTGCATCGTTACTGCAATTAGTTGTCGCTCGCAATGATTTTGAAAATGCTTGCTTTTATTATGAAACGAAAAATTAAGATAATATTTTTTAACACCGTTTAGAAGAAATCTTTAAAATTAGGTTAATTTTATATTTAATCATCTTTTTGAAACTCCAAGCGTACTTATAATTTCAGGGCCTGTCCTTACTTTTTAAATTATTGTAAATGTATGGTATGCAGGTTTCACTCGATGTTTTCCTTCACAAACACCGCGATAATCGATTATTCCCATAATGTAACTAAAGAATTGATCCGCCATACTTTAATTGGAGGCGTGGATACGAGCGTTTATACCTTCCGTGAGCTTGTTGGCTTAAAAACAGTGCTTTCCCACCTAAATCCCAAGATGACAACATTTTCAAAAATTAGTAAGTACTAATTATTTCTTCCTCTAAATAATGTTTTGGTGGATAAAAATTGATTCGAAAAGCACGATATAAACGCTCTTAATATGTAATCATCTTATACTTACGCAATAATGATTAACATATATATGTAGCTTGACAAAAAGAGTTTGTTTTTAATGAGGGCGCTGAGATCGAATTTAATATATGGCAACCCGATATACTATGACGGAAAATGTTTCGAACCTTATTTTTATTCATTGATTTTAATAGTATCTTTGTTTATTTTAAATAACAAAACAAACAAAACCGAACGAAAATGTATTGAAAAACCTACGTATAAAACTATTCAACGAACACAATAACGTTTTCATAGTGTTGCTATAATTGTTTTTCTTAGTGCCAATTGTCACCCCATCGTAAACTATTTTTGCCAACTTAAAAGTCTCTCCACCTAATTCATAAGGACTTAACGCAATTTAAAAATGCCGTTAATATGAACTGACTCATAGACGTCAAATATCACTAATAAGCTACTTAACAGCTCATTAACTTTAAACTTGCCATGGAGACCATTGTTAGGCGAATTTTAAGCAGAAATATGGCGGACTGTCAGCATTTTAAGCAGAAAAATGGCGGACTGTCAGACTGTCAGCTGGACGTTTACGAATCAAATCACGATCAAACGATAGTACCTGTGAAGTGAATGAAATCACTTCTTTTCTGTGAAGTGGCAATATTAGTTAAAATATGTAGATAAATCTACTATGAATCGCAAAACTTAATGATCGTTTTATCTCCTCTTAACATGATTTAACTAATTTACGTTTATGTGGTTGATTAGCGGTTTTTTATGACTAAGGTGGCTCTCTCTTCAGCCATAATAAGTTCCCTACTTAAAATAATTTGTATAATCCACCCCCATATTCAAAGTAAAAAATAACTAATATTTCTTAGGTAATGTAGTATATACTTAACTGAAATAATAATAATTACAGCCAACAGTCACACGGTAGGTTCAAACTCACACTAAAATATAGGTGTTATGTGTAGTATCAAAAAATGTATAAAATACACCCGCAAATCAATATTCTACTTTCTACAGATAGCAAATATCTAAATCTAGTTTATTCATTGACAATTTTAAACCTATTTTAGTTATCGCATTAAATTTGTTTTGTCCCTCTCGACTTTTGAATTCAGTTTGAGCGAAGAAGACAAAATAATAATAATAATAATAACACCCAACAGTCACATACATAGTCCTGACCCCACACTAAGATCGAGTCTTGTGTCGTGGGTATCAGGAACTACGAGAGACTTTTCGGTCTCACAAACACCCAGACCCGGAAGAAATATTTGTGGGCCGCACAAACATTTCTCTCGGTGCGGGGATCGAACCCGCGGCCTCTCGTTTCACAGGCGGCGTCTAACCAACTGCGCCACGGAGGCTGTCGAAAATATTTGATACCTATTACAGGTTTTAATTTTTTTTATGAATAAGGCTGCAATACTTTGGCCTATATCTAGTAATTAATACTGATGTACAAAGCTGAAGAGTTTGTTTGTTTGCCTCTAATCTAAGGAAATGGTTAGATTTGTTAATTAGGTTATATAGCATTCATCGATAATTTTATATATTTTTAAATGTATCTGCACCCAGGTGGATCCGTAATACTTTAATATTAGAGTATACGTTCTTTGCTTTAATCTTAGTTCTTAGCTATGCAGGTTATACCTCTTTCATAATCGTTAAATATACTAAAACTAGGTAGGTATACTTATATTTTTAACAAAACATAATATTTTAATTAGTGTATCAGTTCCTGTTGCGTTATGAATAAGTTTATTAACGTTTTTCACGCTACAAGGAGTTGCTTAGTCACGCGGGAGTTGAACCAGTGACCTTGCGATACCGAGCCTTACGCCTACTGAGTCACGTAAATGATAACTGAATAACACAAACCAAATCTATTTTTAACCGACTTAAAAACAAGAGTACCTACTGTACTACTGGTGGTAGGTCTCTCATATGGGAGAGGTCATCTGGGTAGGTACCACCGCAATGTCTATTTCTCCCGTGAAACAGCAGTGTAAATGCACTGTTATGTCTCGAATTGAAGGACATTGTAGCCAGAGTAACTACTGGACATATTGAGACTTAACATCTTATGTCTCAGGATGGCGAGTGCAGTGGAATTTTGCTACTGTTTATGAGCGGTCGTATCGCTTACCATCAGGCGAACGGCTTGCTCGTCTCGCCTTTCATTGAAATAAAAAAAATGAGTAAGTTCAGGTCAGGCCTATGCCCTGCAGTGGGACGTGTGGGCTGATACCATAACAAAAAAAAAACTATACGTACGAACGAACCTTCATCTTAAATGCCTCTAGTACTGAAAACTGCATTAAAAAACAAAAAATTAGATAGGTAGATTAAAAGAATTAGGAGCTAATAGGGACAGCGGGAAGCAAATTTATTTTGTACGATTTATCGTGAATTAATTTATCTTTAACATTTAAAATACCTGGTTGAGCCATAAAATATATCATTGGAATTATGAGTTGGTTCTAATAACAAAATTTTAATTAATTTCACTAAACGGCGACAAGTATGCCGTTCGCCTGATGGTGAGCGATACGACTGTTCATGGAAAGTAGCAAAACCAAAAAACAATGATTGGCATTTACGGCACTCGACAAGATGTTGTCTCAATATGTCCCGTAGTTACTCTGGCTACAACATCGTTCAAACCGAAACACAACAGTGCATTTACAGTACTGTTTGGCGCTAGAAGTACACATTGCGTTGGGGTACCACCGCAATATCTACTTCTCGCGGGTCTCTCATATGTGAGAGGCTACGTAGGTAGGTATACTTAGGTGGCCCCTCATATATGAGAGACCTGCCACCAGTAAAATAATACATACGCATTCAAATCATATCAATCAAAATTAGCAGAGCGTATAATATATTCGTTTTGTTTTAAACCGTTACAAATTGCAACATGTGTTTTTTTTTGTTCCTTGTATCGTGAATTTATCTATCTTTAACGTTCAAAATACTGGTTAAGAGATAAAAAACTCACAATGAGTTTAAAAATGACATAATCCAAGTAACAGAACCAGTTATGGACACAATATTACGTCACATTTAAATGTGGATAAAAATGGCCGTTGCAGTGTGTAAGCACGTGTTGTAACGGTTTAAAACAAAACGAATATTTAACACGCTCTGCTTATTTTGATTGATAATATGTGATAGCATAGAGTATGAATTAATTTACTGGTAAAACCATTGTGGTATATTACTACGTATAGAGAAGCTATCCCATACAAATGTTTTGTTCAATTTTGGTATAAATTCGCTGCAGCGTGGAACAAATAGTCGTCCAACCAAACAGTATAATCATGCAGCGCTAGACCGCTTTCAGGATGTAGTTTTCTTGCGACCGTAAGGTCCAAAGCGCCGTGAATCTCATGGGCCTTACGCGTTTTTGACTGATTCATACATGCATACATATGCTGTATGCATCGCACTTAGGTGGGACACATTTTTCACAAAGAACATCCTAACTAGTGTAGCATTGGTAATTGGTATTGATGAGAAAAAATATTTGAATTTTGCATGAGAAAGTTGGCATATTATGTTGTAACAAAAGAGAAAATTGCAGAAGTAACGTAGCAAAAATCACTGATGGTATGATGGTGGTAAGTAGGTCTTTAATGTGTGAGAGGTCACATGGGGAGGTACTACCGCAATGTCAATGTCTCCCGCAAAGAGCAGTGTAAATGCACTGTTGTGTTCCGGTTTGAAGGAGATTGTAGCCAGAGTAACTCGACATATTGAGACTTAACATCTTATGTCTCAGGATGACGAGCGTAGTGGAATGGCAACATTGCTTTGTAATTTTCTAGTCAGATCTTGAAAATGCTAGCTTGTATGATGAAAGAAAGTATAGTACCTAAAAAGGAAATTAATATTTTTAATCAACATTTAGTCGAAATCTATTAAAATTTATTGTGTATATTTTAGCGCTATTTTCACGGATATCTTTTGCAAACTCTAAATGTACTGAAGTGCCTGAATCCTTGGTTTTTAAATTAATGCAGTGTAATGTTATTCGCCCCTTTCCCATCATGTGGCAGCCATTTTGTTTTATCGAACAATCTAAATCGGCCGTTTCCTATGTAAACTTTTGTACTCGCTTTTCGTCGAAAGCGTTTTATCTTAACAATCGACATGAGGGCTTAGTTTGTTGTTTATTTTGGTATAAAGTTGCAATTTAGTTGCGACCAAGTCGCTAAGGAAAACTTTAGGGAAGGCCTGTGTTTAGCAGTGGATTCCCGAAGGCTGAAGAGAGAGAAATATAGGACTCAATTTAGTCATATCTACTCAGTGGAATGCAAAGCATTGCTTTGTTCATGGTGTTGTTTGGTTTTGCTACTGTCCATAAGTGGTCGTTTCGTTTCGCCAGGCAAGTTCGTCTCGCCAGTCATTGCAATAAAAAAAGGAATCCAATTTATATAAAATATCCAAGTCTCAAATATATTGATATTATTAAAACCCATTAGGGCCGAAACTGCGTTAAGCGGGCACGGGCGCGGTTTCATACAAAAGTGCTCCGTCGCGGGGATCCGCGCGGGCGACCCGCACGGGGAGGCGCGTCCCGCACCCGCGCCGCGGGGCCCGCCTTCGTGCGTCGGAACCCGTCGCGGGGGCACGCGCGGTAAAGCGCGCGGTGTCCGCCAGCGGTAACATGACGGTGATGGCATAGGGCACCGAGACGTGGCCTCTCACTTTGGACTTCATTAGAAGGCTCAAAGTCACTCAACGAGCAATCGAGAGGTATGCTCGGTATTTCCCTACGAGATCGACTCAGAAATGAGGAGATCCGTAGGAGAATAAAGGTCACCGACATAGCGCAAAGGATTCTATAGATGATTCATAGCGAAAGGTTCTAGAGTGGAGGCCACGTACAGGCAAGCAAAATGTCGGACGCCCGGTTACAAGGTGGACGGATGACCTGGCTACATTTGCAGGAAGTCGCTGGATGCAGGCTGCTTCCAACAGGTCGATGCGGAGACCGTTGGGGGAGGCCGATGTTCAGCAGTGGACTTCCTGTGGCTGAGATGATGATGATGATGAATATACTTGAGCAAAAATAAAGATTTTTTACTTAGCGCAATGTTATTGCCAGCCTTTCCGTTGGTGATATGACTGATACAGATTTTACCCTTAAGTTGTTGACCATCAAATATGGTTCCAGTTTCGAAGATAATTCGCCATAGACCGGTATCGAAACTTTAAAATATTTGTACAATGAGTTTTCATTTTCTCTTAATTTACTGAACTTTACAACAAATTCTCCGCCTAGCAACCTAAATTCAATTAACAGCCTTCCTGGCTGTCGTTTTTTTTTTTGCTATTCGTCGTTTTGGTATGTAATAATATATTAAGCTCTCCATCGACACGACTGTACATGCACACCTTTAAAATTGAACCAGCGACACTGCGTAAATCCGGTCTCCGCGACGGGTACCCGCGACGGGGACCGTCGCGTTCTCACGGAGCCCGCTCGCGTGTCCACGCGAGGAAACGCGCGACGGTTGCCCGTCGCGGGCGCCCGCTTAACGCAGTTTCGGCCCTTAGTGCATAACGTCCGATAAATCGGACTACATTAATTGTACATCTTTTCTGTTTTATTAATATATTGTTAAACTTCTTATTGTGATTTTCAGTCTCAAAAAGTCTTGTGTTGAATAATATATGTCTATTTCTCTCGACTAACAGAAGTCTTGTGCTAAATAATATATGTCTATTTCTCTCGACTTTCCAAAAAATACCATTTTATAGAAGTCCGATTTATCGGACGTCATGCACTAATGCGTTAACATGGTAGGTGTGTCTCCTATCTATTTTAATTCATTGTAAAACTGGTTTCTCCGGATCACTTAACATTATCAACTTAATTTGTCGTTAAGCGGAACTTTGGCAGCAAATATCAATGGTATTATATTTCGTGCAGTCTTTTCTTTTAATAGCATAGCTTTGACAGCCTCCGTGACGCAATAGGTTAGACGAGTGTGAAACGAGAGGCCGCGGGTTCGATCCCAGCACACAAGTGTTTGTGAGGCCCACAAATATTTGTCTCAGGCCTGGATATTTGTGACACCGAAAACTCTCATAGTTACTGATACCCACGACACAAGACTTAATTGATCTAAGTGTGGGGTCAGAACTATTTATGTGACTGTCAGGTGTATTTATTTATTTAATAACGATTCTTTTAAATATTGAATAGGTCAAGTTATGGAATTGTTTCCCGCCACACGTCTTCCCTTTCATCCTGGGTCCATCAGCCGTAGCAATAATAGGCATCTTCACAGGCCCATATGAACGACTTTCGAATTAAGTTTGAGTGATGAGGACAAAATATTCGATTAGAGAAAGTTTTAAAACTCTCTATGAATATGGCTGTAAAACAAGCAACTTTATTTTGCTTTATGTATCGTGAATTAATTTTTCATTATTTATCATTAATAAGTATATTCGAAATACTCGTGGTTGAGACATAAAAAAACATAGAAATTATGACTTCTAAAAATGACATAATCCAAGTAAAAGATCCAGTTATGGACACATTATTACGTCATTTTTATAAGTTATAAGTTTTAAAAATGTACGGCCATAAAATATATATTATACATACAAAATATATATTTATTTTATTTTGGCCCACTATCCTGACCACATGGCCCCTTATAGTAAGCGCAAATGCCGTCCATCGTCATAATATCGATCGGTATCAGACGGCAGTCCTATGCTATTGGATAGAATTGTACCGATAACTAAAATACCTTTTTAAACTGTCTATGAATAAGGCTTTGATAAACGTATTAAATCCCTATTCATAGACTAAAGAGTCTAAACTAGGTAACACACGTTTGTATTCATTTATAATCGTGAGTTAATTACGCATAACAGTACCGGACGAGGTCAATGTACAGAAACAGACGCATTCTTATCGGCTGTAGGGACAATACACTATTGTCGTGGTTTTCAAGGACATGATGGCATAGATATATACATAGCATATTATGTTTCTCCAAAGGTAGGAAACAAAGACTGTCCTGTCTTCACACATGGCCGGTTCGGGTTGGGAATTATTGCTGTTTCAAATTTACATCACTACGTTGTTATTGTTGACATTTTAGCATGACATCCTGCTATCTTCAATCAAATATACACTAGATACACGGTTACCTGAAAATGTTCTGTTAATAAATAATAGTTAAAAAAAACTAAAATACACGCTTTAATAAGATATACAACTAAAAAAGTAAAAATAATTGATACTGAATTTAAGATAAGTAAATGGAGTAAAATACATATATTTTATTGTTACAAAGCGTGGGGTGTTTACAACAATTACTTATCATCCTGCACCCCACGCTTTGTCCTACATCCATCTACAGCTGTATTTCCAATCAATAACGCCATCTGTTGGTCAGTAGTAACATTTGACACTTGAAGAATACAATGTTAACACCATCTAGCGATGAATAGTGCAAACATGCATTATTGACGTGATCACGCCATCTATTAGTCAGTAGCAAATTATGTTCATCTATACGCCACCTTGTGGGTGGACGTCCTACGCTGCGCTTTCCGATACGATGGTCCGACGACCTGATAAAGGTCGCGGGACGTCGCTGGATGCAGGCTGCCTCCAACAGGTCTCTGTGGAAATCATTGGGGGAGGCCTATGTTCAGCAGTGGACTTCCTTTGGCTGATGGATGGATGGATGATACGCCACCTAGTGGTCAGTAGCAATGGTCATCAATTATAAGAATAATGAATCCTGGCGAATCTAATCAGGATAATTATATATTTTAATCGAATTATTGTATTGTCATCGGTCTTTGACAAGTGTGCAAAATTTGAACGAAATCTGGCCGTTTAAAGTGGGTCAAAATCGCGCCCAAAGAAGTCGGTTACAAACAAACATACAAACATACAGGTGAAGCTAATAAAAAGCGTGTAAAAAGTGGCACCGATGTATTGAAAGTTGAAACAAAAGAAGTAAACAAAAAGATCACATATTCCAAATATATCAACATAATTTCCACCTTGTTCCTGGAGCTTAAAGTAGCTTTTCACATAATATTGTCTAAAGTTCTGCGACGTTTTAGAAGCAACGGTCGGTGCGTGACTGAAGGCGAAAGAGTGCTTTTTGGTGCCATTTTCTAAGCGCTCATGTTGTATCTAGTGTATACTGTATATTTGATCGAAGCCTGCTATTGCTAATTGCCCAAAATTAATAATATATTATAACCATTTTTCACATCCAAAATTACACACACAAAATTAAATGTTTAGTTTTTTTTCTTTAAATGGGTTCGTAATAAAATCATTAATTATTTCATAGATTACACGAGATCGTATAAAAATATTAGCCAGGTTTGTGAATCACAATCGCAAATCGAAAAATGTAGCTCATTTATATAATTTGTGAAATGTTATTATCGACTTCACTTGCTATTTGTGATTACTATTACTATATATTCCAACATTAGCCGGATCTATCTAAGAGCTTTTTGTGCTGCAGCCCAGGGCCCCGTGGATACAAAAGGTCCCTGCCTAACCTTTTTAATATGTTCATTTTCATTCATGAAAATGGCCCACCCGTGGTCCAACTTCATTCGGGACTGTGTGACCTTTTGTGTAATATTTACATACATAAACTCACGCCTTTTTCCCAGAAGGGGTAGGCAGAGGTGCCAGGGCACCCACATTTCGCCTTATTTGTTCCGTCCCATGATGTGATAGGTGGCGAGCCTATCGCCATATCGGGCATAATATCCTGACTCTGGGCTGATAATGAATAGAAAAATCCAATATCACTTTGCCCAACCCGGGATTCGAACCCGAGACCTCAGCTTTGTAACCGCACCGGAGTACAACTACGCCACCGAGGCAGTCTATTTATCAATCACTAATTAATTGATTGTTGCTATTTTATTTTCCTATTGCCTTCACAACAATTATCCTCATACTTCTGCGGTTATTTGAATTACATTGTAAGGCGAGTTTTTCTATGTCATACTTTTCCATTGATTGCCAGATTATTTTTTATTGCCGTTAAGCGGCCACCGTTGCTCATTGAACTCTGCAGTGCCAGAGGGCCAGCACAATTCGCTGCCTACCTTAGAGAGTACTCTCTTTAAGCCTTGTTTGAAGAAGACAGGTCATAACGCTCAGGAAAAACTGAAATAGGATTTAATTCCAGAGCATGCACGTGCTTGGTATGAAAGAACGCTGGAAACGGTACGCTTCAAGGTGGTGGGAATGAACTCTACTGAGGTGACGGGTAGTGCGATGGTAGAAAGGCGACGGTGACATCTCAAATAATTCCTCAACGGACTTAACAGACGATACAGAAGCTTAATACCCCTTTTTTCTCAACATTTTTTCTTTCTCACTCCTATCCCGATTGATTGCCTAAAAAGTGGTAGAGCCACCCTAGTGTTAGTCATGACTCAGCTTGAATGGCTGACCTCATCCGGGCTAGTATCACTGTCACAAGAGAACGACGTGAAACGACAACTTTGCTGGCGGTGATTAAGATTGCCGGATGCCCAATATCTCTTCCAATTCTTTTTAAATCCTGCTCATCTCCCAATTTGATGGTACGACAACACATCCATGATCCGCGCGTTGTGTATGTTCATGTGCAGTGATCATTTACTATCAGGTCACCTGTTTGCTCGTGTACCCGAGCTATTGAATAAAGCTCTTACAATTATCTAACTGGTGGTAGGTCTGTCATATGTGAGAGGCCACCTGGGTAGGTACCACCGCAATGTCTATTTCTCCCGTCAAACAGCAGTTTAAATGCACTGTTGTGTTTCGGATTGAAGGACATTGTAGCCAGAGTAACTACTGGACATATTGAGACTTAACATCTTATGTGTCAGGCTTCATCAGCTCATCGCTTACCATCAGGCGAACGGCATGCTCGTTTCGCCATTCACTGCAATAAAAAAAAATATGCTCATATTTTTGCATTTGTACGCATTACAAAGCGATTTTTCCTAATTTCGTCATAGTTTCCTGAATTTGCATATACGTCATCCACTAATACATATTCAAGATAAATTATCTATGTTAGCGCGTCATGCTTACAAATATAAATGCGTAGGCGTGGCACATATTTATTTTATGTATATTTTAGTCCTAAACTTAACATCCTATGATCCCGGGTCCTTCCGCCGTAGCGTGAAGAGGCATCTTAGCAGGCCGGCATAATTGTATCGAATGTCTTAGGGCTGCCGTCTGATGCCATTCGATAATCTGCCTGGACGGCATTTACGCTTACCATCAGGCGCAGTGCTGCCATTATGCCGGGCCACAGTTAAAAACAAAACATAAAAGGAATTGCTTGGATTGTATAGGACCCGGCTTCGTTTTCGGTAGTCTTGATATTGTAATATTACATTACTATTGTAAGTGTAATAGTCACTATTTACGGTTAATATGTGTAACATTGTAGTAGAATACTATTATTAATATTTATCGGCTCGTTTGCTATACACCACGTCTTCACCCCGTTCCGTCCTCCACGTCTATGATCT
This sequence comes from Hyles euphorbiae, assembly GCA_023078785.2. NCBI lineage: Eukaryota > Metazoa > Arthropoda > Insecta > Lepidoptera > Sphingidae > Hyles > Hyles euphorbiae. The sequence goes on from CM041054.1 coordinate 4,170,899, forward strand.
ATCTCCTTCTATATCTATCTCACTCACCCTTGGTTCGCGTAGTGTATAGTTCGAGACGACAGATGCTAAGAGTATGAATTTATCAATACACTACAGTAAGTATGTATGTCAAGATGATTCGAATTAAATTGTCTATGATCCGCCTCATCGACGCCGCAGTTATTGCATCGTTTCGATTAATTCCATTCGAGAACTACGTAATGCACAGAAGTTTCCATGTTTATGCCGAGATTGACGTAAAAAGGGGCTCATTGTAAAATTATACCGACAGGTTCAGTATCAGCTGCAGATTCAAAGTCCAAATATAAGGCCGGCTGGTCGTATCGGTATATGTTACAACAATACGTATGTTTGTGAAAATAAAGAACAATTAAAATATATTATTCACAACATAAATACGGAATCAAAGCGAATTAACGTTTAGTTATTTACAGATGACAGTTGACATAGTTCTTGCTAGGCAACAAAAATACACAAAAAAGTATTTATTTAGGACCAAACTCGATTTATTATTCAAATGCAGACAATGTTTATTTTGCTATTAATATATGATTTAAAAATAAAAATCAAATATTTATTTCCATGATACAACATTAAGTAAACCAATGGTCTAAAATTTAGCCTATATCTAGAGATTCCCTTTACGACTAGGGGCCCTACTATATTCATCCGAAACGAAGTTCGAAACTTCGGATGATCGAAGTTTATACACAATACGAATGTACCTACATATACTTATGGTCGTTATTGACTTATGGTCGTAACCATAAACTTATGGTTACGATGTACGTTATACAAATTCGAACTTTTACAAAGTACATACATACATATTCGTATCGTATAAAAAACTTCGATCGTCCGAAGTTTCGAACTTCGTTTCGGATGAATATAGTAGGGCCCTAGCAGTCTTGACCATATCCGCCCGGGTAGATACACTTTTCCTAATGGCGGCCAAAGAAGCGGTCTAACTGCTGCATGGTTACACTGTTTGGTAATTGGTTAGACGACTAACTATTTGTTCCACGCTACAGCGATTTAGTTTGAACTTTTACCAAAATCGAACAGGACATTTGTATGGGATAGCTTCTCTATATGTAGTAATATCTCAATGATATCAATGTTACTACGAAATGGACAAAAGTTCGATAATTGAAATAAGTTTACAAGCTTGTTAGTTATTGATCGGTATGGATATTAATAAATGTATTTTTTTTTGATAATCAACTTTTATTATGCACATTATACACAGAAACATTACTCACAGCAAGAATACAACGGAAGTACACAATAGGGGAGCCATGTGAAATTAAATTTTTACTTTTTATAATAGTCATCGTTCATTTACGCAGCCAAAAATACATCCGCATTGTTTGTAATATTTTGGTAAAGTAAATATTAACAATGCCTTAAAAGATTGCGAAGACATATGACTGAGATTACAATGGCTTCCTATCGCTACTGTTTGCTTGTTTGCGAATGTAATTGAGCACTGACTTGAAAAATAGCTTCGACCTTAGAATAATCTTTGAGAACATTTTAAACAAATTTCTTGTAGGTTTTTTTTGCAAGTAATGACGAGATTGCCAACCCGCACTAGGCCAGCGTGGTGGACTATATGGCCTAACCACTCTCAATCGTACTCTCGATTGTAGAGGAGGCCCGTGCCCTGCAATGGGACGTATACGGGCTGATTCAGACAGAATGACGAGATTAGCATGCCGTTTGCTTGATGGTAAGCGATACGACCTCTCATGAAGAGTATCCAAACCAAATATATTGAATTACAAAGCAAAGCTTGGTATACCACTGCGCTCGCCATCCTGAGACAAAAGATGCTAAGTCCCAATATGTCTAGTAATTACTCTGGTTACAATGGCCTTCAATCCGATACACGTCCCGTCAAACAACAGTTTAAATGCGCTGTTGCGTTTCGGATTGAAGGACATTGTAGCCAGAGTAACTACTGGATATATTGAGATTTAACATCTTGTGTCTCAGGATGGCGAGCGCAGTGAAATGCCAAGCATTACTTAGTAAATCAAGGTGTTGTTTGGTTTTGCTACTGTTCATGAGCGGTCGCATCGCTTACCATCAGGCGAACAGCATGCTCGTCTCGCCATTCTGAGCAAAAAAAAAAACGTTTGATGTGACAAGTGAATGAAATAACTGATTTTCTATTAAGTGGCCATATTAGTTAAAATGTATAGAAAAAGCCATTATGAATAGCAAATCTTAAGGAACGTTTTATCTCCCCTTAACATGATTTAACTATGTAATTTACATTTATGTCGTTCATTAGCGGCTTTTTAATAATAAAGGGTTTAAAATAGAAGTTTTAGGAAGTAGCTGGGTGCATGCGGCTGCCAATTATCATGCATGGAAGCATTTTAGGATGCCTATGTCCAGCAGTGGACCTCCTATAAATAAATAAATGACACCCAACAGTCCTGACCCCACACTAAGATCGAGTCTTGTGTCGTGGGTATCAGGAACTACGAGAGACTTTTCGGTCTCACAAACACCCAGACCCGGAAGAAATATTTGTGGGCCACACAAACATTTCTCTCGGTGCGGGGATCGAACCCGTGGCCTCTCGTTTTACAGGCGGCATCTAACCAACTACGCCACGGAGGCTATAGCAGGAAGATAATACGATTGTTACGCAGTTACTAAAAAAACACGATTTAAACACGTGTTTTGCTAAACAGTGTCTCACTCTAAAACTCCGTCTAAAGTCTTGTCTAACTCTGTATTATAAAACATTGTTTATCTGAACACCCGTTAAAACACCCAAAAAACTACAATGCTTTCCAATTACTAGTTAAACTTAACAGAACTGAAGTCACAAAACATACGACCAGACAAAAAGCAAAGGTTTAGTCTCAGTTTATTTGTATTTTATATGGTTTTAAGATTAAAAATGCGTCAAAGCACAATCGGCTTGTGTTTAAATATAAACTATGTTTAAATCATGTCTAACGGCCGATGCCAATAATCAATCGAAAAAATTAGATTGAAGTCAATCTGGATTGTTTTCTACTTTTCGATTTGTCATTTACCATGTTGTCATACCTTTTTTCACTACTGAGATTGATTATTGGCAATATAGTATCAGAAAAAAGATTGAGCTGTCAATCTCAAACGGCAAATTTTGGATTGGGATTGTTTATTAGCATCGGCTGTTAGTTTAACAAATTTGTAATTGAAGATTTTTTTTTGTAATAACAACGTTTTGTACATTAATCTTCAATCTATTATTAAAGTACCAGAGACCTTTCAGTTATTTAATAATTTATCGCGTTCCTTGCGTAAATGGATTCCTTTCTCCATTGTTTGCGCGCATTTGCAAGTTAAAATGGCCGACGTTAAAAGGTCAGTAACGCGTGCCCTTGAAACTCGCTTTTACGTTGTTCCATTTTTTATGATGATGATGTACCATATACCATAACAACCTCCAATGCGCAGTTGGTAAGGTGGCGTCTGTGAAACGTAAGGCCGCGGGTTCGACCCCCACACCGAGACAAATATTTGTGTAGTCCTAACATTGATTTAAAACTAAGGATAGGCCCTTCAGTACATTGGGTACGTCAAAAAGATGGCTGTGAAAATCGCGCCATCTGTTAGAATTTTACGTCAATGGCGGCCATGAAATCGTTTTTCAATACTGCTAAAATACATGTTATATTGACTTAAAGTAATATAATTTTTACTTAGCGGTGATAAAAAATGTCATCTTTATTGCACCCACGCACGATACAATTAGGCATTTGTAGACGACTTACAGACCGGTGCGCTGTGACGTCACAACCGCTGCACTGGTGCTGGGGACCACTTTCGTGACAACACTTTTCTTGCTCTCCGCCCCGTCTATATATTTTTCGTCAATGAGTCCTAAGGTATTTATTTCGTGTCTGGGTGTTTGTGAGATCGAAAATCCTCTCGTAGTTTCTGACACACGACACAAGACTCGATCTTAGTGTGCGGTCAGGACTATGTAATTGGGACTGTTGGGTTAATTAATTTATTTATTATTTATTCATATATTCAGGAATTTTTCTGATCCTAGTAATATTATAAAATTATGGGGTTCTTGCAAACATAATTAACATTCTATTTTTATCTCTGTATCTGTATCAGCCCATATCTATACGTCCCACTGCAGGGTACGAGCCTCCTCTACAATCGAGAGTACGATTGAGAGTGGTTAGGCCATATAGCCACCACGCTGACCTAGTGCGGGTTGGCGTACTTACATACCATGGAAATTCTTATTATTTTTTATCTCATTACCAATTATTTTACTTGTTTTAGTTGAGATACTAAATTGTGTTTTATAGGTTGTGTTTTTGAATTAGAACCACTTAAAATTCTAGGCAAGTGTGAAGTGCCAACATTTACCAAATGTAATGTTTTTAAGTTTTCTGATCCACGTAAAGTTCGAGGTAACATTTGCCAAATGGAACGGAACCGGTTCGGTTGCCAAGGTCGCAGACCATGTGTGAATGTACAAAAACATTATGTCACCACTTATGCAGTGGTGTAGTGAGTTGATTGTAGCGGGGGACTGACTCACGAAGCGACTATGATTTTGAAATATGTACCTAAATTGTGAACGAAAACCTGTGTTTCGTACATTTTGTTATGTCATACAGCTTACACGGCTTGTACAAAGCCCAGTATAGTATAGTTCGTTACTTAACATAATCAGGTGTGCTGGCAAGTGGAGTCATAGGTTGATGTTTTTTTTTTGTTGCAATGAATCGTGAATCGAGCATTTCATTTGCACTGTTGTGTTCCAGTTTAAATGATTACTCAATATAATATTGAGACTTAACATGTTATGGCTCAGGATGGCGAGGCAGTTGAATGCCAAATGTTGCTTTTACCATCTAGCGAATGGTATGCTCGTCTCGTCATTTATCGGAATCAAAAAATAATAATCATAAGGCGTTATATGAATGAATCTAGAATTTTCATACGGGTCGATATTTCTTTCCACTATCCGATTTTTTTCTTTCACTCCTGTTGTAGTTTTTGAAACCCTAGCAAAAAATTTACGTTAAACGTGTTATTCATGGACGGCTGTAGACATTTAACATTAGATTGCTTGTTAGGTTAGTTGTAACAAAGAAAAAAAAATGTTATCTATACAATGCGTCTTATTTTAAGCGCAGTCCACGCACAATATTAATATTATCCGATGAATAAACATACATTTTTTTTAAATTAATAAGCAAGATACATAAAGTTACTATAAAATCAAATGAAATATAGCCCCCAGATGCACAAACACACTGTTTCGGCCCTGACATTGACCTTAACAGCAGACTTTCGATTGGTGACGCGTGCAAATTAATATAATATTATCTAATAACTAAATAAATACACCCAACAGCCACATACATAGTCCTGACCCCACACTAAGATCGAGTCTTGTGTAGATTATCAGAAACTACGAGAGATTTTTTGGTCTTGCAAACAACCAGACCCGAAACTCGAAAGAAATATTTGTGGGCCGCACAAATATTTGTTTCGGTGCGAGAATCGAACCCGCGGTCTCTCGTTTCACAGCCGGCGTCTAACCAACTGCGCCACGGAGGCTGTCAGAAAAACACTATTTTTCGCTATACAAAATATTTTAAATCCATACAATCCTCAGGTTTTATGATACTCTCCAAGAATAATATCATTTCTTCATCATGTGCGGTCGCTTTGTCAACTTCTTTGGAAAAATTCACTGTATCTATAATAACTTAATTTTAGGCACGTTCTTAAACTTCAAAAATGGTTTGGCAGAAATTATAAATCCGATTGGATACCATAATATTTTAAATGTATGATGTCACATTACCGGTTAAGTCGAAGAAAAATGGATGTGCTAAAATCAGTAGTCATCGGTTTTTTTTATAAATATGACAATATACAGGGTATATCAAGACAGCTACAAAACAGGAACCCGGTTGGTAGCTTTAGTGACTAACACAATGCAGCTAAAATTTCGCAAAGAAACACGTTTTTTTTTTGTGAATTTTAACCACTTATCGTTGTGTTTGGGTGGCAAATGCATAGATTTTGCTAAAATGTAGTTTTAATCCTAAGAAATAAAAGGGTGGTAGGAACACTATTATTCAAGAAACTCTTTATTATTATTTAAGGACCGCCAGTAATAAATTATAGAAAAATCCAATATCACTTTATCCGACTCGGGATTCGAATCCGAGACCTCATAATTATGATCTCACCCTACAAATACGCCTCCAAGGCACTTTGTCGGGACAGTAAAAAAACACTGACTATTCAAAAATATCGAGCCAAAGCTATATATTGTGTATATTTTGAACTTACTCTACAAAGCAGTTAAAAAGTTTATTTCGTTTTTCATTCCAATCTTAAGTCGAAAGGAATGCATACAAAAAATATTTGTAGGCTGTCTGACATAGAACCTTTGCGCTTACGAGGGCATTGACCTCCTAGTTATATAGAAGTTATTTGCTTTTTTTTTATTTTATTTTATTAAGTACTGCTACATCATATACATTAGAAGTTTACACAGAGTTATTAGTTTAAATGAAACAATTCTGATATATATGACAATTAGAGCGTACATACAATTTTCCATTAGGTCTTTGGTCATTAGGTATCTTAGTTTGTTGAAGCCTTACAACCGTTCTCTATATCTATCCATCTTTAACAAGAGATTTTATTAGATATTTCGATGCAATTTATAGACCAAGATCCCAGAGCGTTCTGACATAACTTATTTTCACATGGATGAAACCTTTACGACTTAGTAGCGTCTAGTGTACTTTTAAATACCTGCCTACTTGTGTAACTTGCACTGTGACACCTGGGTAGGTACCAGGTGAGAAAGGTAGCTAAAAATATGAGTTATCTAACTTAAATTTGAATGGCTGATTTTTATATTATATTTTGTAGAATATTATTCTAAACTAGAATTATAAAGTTTCAGACACTTTTCATGGGCCAAATCTTTTGTCAGACGCTTTAAAGCTTGACAAAAAATGAATGAACTTTACTTATTTTTTCATGTCTGACTTTTAAGTATGTTATTCAAGTAACTATAACAAAGTTATATTTCATCAGTCAGACAAATTCGAGTGACCAAATATCCCCTAAACACAAAATTATTCAGCCGGGAGTGCGAGCGCAAGAGCACTTTGCGCATGCATTTCAGAGCGAGTGAAACGTTCACAACAACTTGGTTTCCCTTCTTAAACTCACCATTTGCTCCACTCCACAGAAAAATCAAAGTGTATATTTTGTAAACAACATAATGATAATTAAAATTATTTACTGAAGAAAATTATTTAAAAAATTAAGTTGTGAATTAATAAATATTAAAGTGAATTTATTTATTGCATGTATTTGGGGTAGTGAATATAATTATGAGGAGCCATTTTTTATTATAAGGAATTATATTTATTTTATTTTAAAAAAGATAACAGTAAGAAAAATTTTAAGAAAAAAATATATAACTATGATTAACTACAGCAAATATTTGTTTATCTTTTAATCATCGCAATTATCGACACAGTCATTGGAATTTTCATCGTTCATCCAATCACGATATTGTCCATTCAAGGCATCCTCATCGTCATCAGTGATGTTGTCATTGCTGGCAGTGCTCTGCAGAGAACAGTTTTAAGAATTTAAAAACACAAATTTAAATTTAAGTCAAAGTATAGTACCTGAATTTTTAAGGAATTCGCTAATGTCTCCGGGTTTTGGGGAATTGGTCACCATCAAACCAATGGAAGTGATATTGATTTTCTTCTAGCCTCCACCCATTGTGTTCAGGAGTTAAAATGGTTGATAGTTTTTAATTTGCGTTATTCCTTAAACTAGAAATTTAATTCGCTCGGAGAAATTGTTATATATTCTCGTCAGTACACGACTCTCCAAACTGCATAAAAGCTTGCTGTTATTCATGTTTTTTCATTAATAAATTGAATGTTAATTTTCCCTTTTTTATAAAGGGCGGGATGGAAGTTACGTCCAGTCAATGCATGAAATCCTGGCAAACTTCTATACAAAAATGGTCCTAAATGCTCATAAACTTTTGTTAAATTAATATGTCTGGTTATTTCCGGTGCCTGCAATTAACCATACATTCGAGTCATCATTTTTCAAGTTATGCACATATATGTCCTAGCATAATTATCGCGATTTCATTATCAGAGCATCTGATAACGAAATTTGGTTCAACGTCAGTATTACATTTTTAAATGTTTCTTCAGTAAATAATTTTAATTTATCGTTATGTTGTTTACAAAATATACACTTTGATTTTTCTGTGGAGTGGAGCAGATGGTGAGTTTAAGAAGGGTAACCAAGTTGTTGTGAACGTTTCACTCGCTCTGAAATGCATGCGCAAAGTGTTCTTGCGCTCGCACTCCCGGCTGAATAATTTTGTGTTTAGGGGATATTTGGTCACTCGAATTTGTCTGACTGATGAAATATAACTTTGTTATAGTTACTTGAATAACATACTTAAAAGTCAGACATGAAAAAATAAGTAAAGTTCATTCATTTTTTGTCAAGCTTTAAAGCGTCTGACAAAAGATTTGGCCCATGAAAAGTGTCTGAAACTTTATAATTCCAGTTAAGAATAATATTCTACAAAATATATATAATAATCAGCCATCCAAATTTAAGTTAGATAACTCATACTTTTAGTTACCTTTCTCACCTGGTACCTGCCCAGGTGTCACAGTGCAAGTTACACAAGTAGGCAGGTATTTAAAAGTACACTAGACGCTACTAAGTCGTAAAGGTTTCGTCCATGTGAAAATAAGTTATGTCAGAACGCTCTGGGATCTTACTCTATTATGTTTCAGTTAACGAAGATAAGATGACAGCGGACCTATACATGTCTGAAATTTAAATTTCGAACTTCGAAAATTCGGTTTGCATTTCGGATCGTAGAGTAACATCCCCAAATTGAGCGTTTAACTTATATTGGGTAAAGGTTTTAGGTACAATGCCAAATTTTTTTCCCTTTGTTTTTTGTCGCTGTGTGGTGTGGTTGTGGGATGTGACCGACCTAGATAAGGGTCTCGCTAATTGATACGATTACCTTTACCTTGGTCGGCTTGTGTCTCTGTTTGGGGGGATCTTCCGGAGGGGCAGGACTTCCGTATAGCCATCCTTCCGTCCGCCCCTCGTCAGCCCCACTGGTTAGTTTGGGATTATGGTGTGTGTACTGTATGTGTAATGTGCGGTGCTATTGAGTTTTTTGTATTTCTATTCTTTGTTCAATGCCTAAGTTAGGCACTTTACTAGTGACCTTTTGGTTTAAAAAAAAACATTTGATTATGACAAATCAGGAAGATTAATGTGATAATGCATACTATAAGCAACTGGCACCATGAAAAAATTAAGTAGGATGCGTGGGGGTAACACCGTAATACAAAGATGGAATGGGTTATCCTCTGTAATGTACGTACGTACTTAAGTTCCAGTATTTTACTCAGGATATATCAAAACGGAGCCGGGGGGTAATTTTAGTGACTTCAGACACAATAAAACAATTTTTTTTGCAAAAAATTGCGACGATTCTTTTTGGTTATTTTTTCCCATCGAATTGGGTGGTAAATACACTGTTTTTTTTTTTAAATAATATTGAACATACTTTTATTGACACAGACGTAATGGTATGCTAGGGTTTATATTATTATTTTAGCAAAAGCTATTGAATTACCACCCAAACACGACGATATTTAAAAAAGCCACAAAAAAAATCGCGCTTATTCGCGAAATTTTTAGTTGCGTTGTGTTTGTAGTTACTAAAACTACCACTTGGCTTCGTTTTCAGTACCAGCCTTGATTTATCCTGTATGAGTTTACGTACCTTACCCCTTACGTACTGGGTACTATTATAATACGTAGATAATTTGGGTGTATTTATTTATTTATTTATTACCCCATCACACCTCAATTTATGTTACGTATAGACTCTTACGTCACCGTCTATAGGTTAAAAATACCAAAATCATACAGATTTGTTTGCATTTTTAAAGATGATAATTCTTGATAAGGAGATAATTGATTGCTTGAGATAGTGAAATGAACATACACGAGTTACTCTATGCAATATATTAGCAAAATTCCAAATGCTATTATTAAAAATGTCCGTGCTAAAAATATATTACTTTTTATCCGGTTATGATGAGAACCGAACGAGAGTTATTTATGTTTCTTTTTTAAAAACACATCTGCTTAATTTCCCTGTATTTGTTTTTTAAACAAAGGCGACCCAGTATTTGTCCATAATATTATAAATTTTGTATACAGGGTGATATTGACATATTCTGTTTAATTTAAACCACATGTTCCTAACCCCCATAGGTAATATTGTACAAAGTTTGATCAAAAACTGTCTGATAGTTTTGTCAAAAATCGCGATTTTATGTTCCAAGACTTTTGATCAACCCCTATAGATACCGAGTCTTTTTACGACTCAGATAAGTTCCCGAACCAAACTGAAGTTCAGCAACGCGGTAAAATACTCGTATCTATATGGGTGTCCAAAAATCGTGAAAACAAAAATAACGATTTTTGACAAAAAATCTCTTTATATTTTTTTCAAATTATGTACAATTTTCCCTGGGGTAATGAGTAACATGTAGGTTAAATTAAGTACTGTATCTGTATCAGCCCATATACGTCCCACTGCAGGGCACGGGCCTACTCTACAACCGTAAGTACGATTGAGAGTGGTTAGGCCATATAGTCCACCACGCTGGCCTAGTGCGGGTTGGCGGACTTACATACCATAGAATTTTTTTATAAATCGCTATGGTATGCAGGTTTCCTCACGATGTTTTCCTTCACCGTTTTTAGTGCGTGGTGATTGACTATCAATACACACATGACTCCGAAAAGTCAGAGGTGTGCCCTGGGATTCGAACCCGCGACCACCGTGAACATGTTGGCAGCCGCGTCTAGTCCGTTTACCAACAGGCCACCACGCACTCTAAAAATTAAGTACAATGTGTCAATATCACCCTGTATATTTCAAAATAATATAATCGAAATTAAAAATAAAAAAAACTAAAATACACGCTTTAATAAGATATACAACTAAAAAAGTAAAAATAATTGATACTGAATTTAAGATAAGAAAATGGAGTAAAATACATATATTTTATTGTTACAAAGCGTGGGGTGTTTACAACAATTACTTATCCTCCTGCACCCCACGCTTTGTAACAATAAAATATATGTATTTTACTCCATTTTCTTATCTTAAATTCAGTATCAATTATTTTTACTTTTTTAGTTGTATATCTTATTAAAGCGTGTATTTTAGTTTTTTTTAACTATTATATAATTGTTTTGACTAATTATATAATAGTTAAAAAAAACTAAAATACACGCTTTAATAAGATATACAACTAAAAAAGTAAAAATAATTGATACTGAATTTAAGAGAAGAAAATGGAGTAAAATACATATATTTTATTGTTACAAAGCGTGGGGTGTTTACAACAATTACTTATCCTCCTGCACCCCACGCTTTGTAACAATAAAATATATGTATTTTACTCCATTTTCTTATCTTAAATTCAGTATCAATTATTTTTACTTTTTTAGTTGTATATCTTATTAAAGCGTGTATTTTAGTTTTTTTTAACTATTATATAATTGTTTTGACTAAAAACATCCATCTACGGCTGTATTTCCAATCAATAACGCCATCTGTTGGTCAGTAGTAACATTTGACACTTGAAGAATACAAGAAGCTTATACCCAAATGGAGATTGCATTCCGTATATAAAAGTGAAGCACAAAAATTTTACCTTGAATGACGTCGCTGATGCCTGCTATCCTTTTCTTTAGCGTAACAATGAATGAACTTCACGTGAACTTCATTCATTGTCACTCTAAAGAAAAGGATAGCAGGCAACAGCGATTGCATTCAAGGTCAAATTTTTGTGCTTTAGTGTTTTATACGGAATGCAATCTCCATTTGGGTATAAGCTTCTTGGAAGAATACAATGTTAACGCCATCTAGCGATGAATGTAGCAATGGTCATCAATTATAAGAATAATTAATCCTGGCGAATCTAATCAGGATAATTATATATTTTAATCGAATTATTGTATTGTCATCGGTCTTTGACAGGTGTGCAAAATTTGAACGAAATCTGGCCGTTTAAAGTGGGTCAAAATCGCGCCCAAAGAAGTCGGTTACAAACAAACATACAAATATACAAACATACAAATATACAAACATACAAATATACAAACATACAAATATACAAACATACAAATATACAAACATACAAGTGAAGCTAATATAAAGCGTGTAAAAACATCCATCTACGGCTGTATTTCCAGTCAATAACGCCATCTGTTGGTCAGTAGTAACATTTGACACTTGAAGAATACAAGAAGCTTATACCCAAATGGAGATTGCATTCCGTATATAAAAGTGAAGCACGAAAATGACTTTTTGTTCATTCATTGTCACTCGAAAGAAAAGGATAGCAATCAGTCGCAACGTCATTCGAGGTCAAATTTTTGTGCTTCACTTTTATATACGGAATGCAATCTCCATTTGGGTATAAGCTTCTTGGAAGAATACAGTGTTAACGCCATCTAGCGATGAATGTAGCAATGGTCATCAATTATAAGAATAATTAATCCTGGCGAATCTAATCAGGATAATTATATATTTTAATCGAATTATTGTATTGTCATCGGTCTTTGACAGGTGTGCAAAATTTGAACGAAATCTGGCCGTTTAAAGTGGGTCAAAATCGCGCCCAAAGAAGTCGGTTACAAACAAACATACAAATATACAAACATACAAGTGAAGCTAATATAAAGCGTGTAAAAATAAAAAATGAAATGAAAAAAAATTGTAAACCTAAACCCTGCACATAAATCATTGTAACTTTGTGCCAATATTTACATATATTTCGCCTCACCAGGGAATGAACCTACGCCTGGCGTTCGCCGTCGTGTCCTCAGCGTGTTGGTCGGCGTTCCAACACGGATACAACACTGGAGTTTTGAACGCACCGCAAATGGTAAGTATAAACTATTAGTCATCTATTGTCTATTGGCATTTGGGAGTGGCCGCTGATTCGATCCCCGCACCGAGAGAAATGTTTGTGCGGCCCACAAATATTTCTTTCGGGTATGGGTGTTTGTGAGATCGGAAAATCCTTTGTAGTTCCTGATACCCACGACACAAGACCCGATCTTAGTGTTGGGTGTTATTTATTTACTTATTTATTTATTGACGTGGACGCCATGGCAGATCCAGGGGAAGCTCATGCGGGTCATGACCCCCTCCCTGGGCTTGCTCCCGATTGTCAAAATTTATTTTAGTATGTCTTGTTGGTAAAATTTATAAGTACAATAATTTCTTTGTATGTCGTTAAATGACGTAGAAAAGTGTGTGTGTTCACAAATTACGGCTGTAACAAACTTTAAAAATAATTATTACAAATTCGAGAATTGAAATCGTACCCAGTGTATATATGAAGAAATATATGACCTGGCTTGAAAGCTGGATCCGCCCTTGGTGCGGCGAAATATGGAAGTACAAATAAATTTAAAAATATATGTATAATGCATTGTTTGAGATATGCTTTCAAACATTCTTTCATACTATAAACAACGAGTACTTGCACTTGTAATCTGATAGTATTAACATGTCCAATGTAAAAAATATGAAGAGAGAAAAGCTATTCTTATTATATTATTTTTGACAGCCTCTGTGGCGCAGTCGGTTAGACGCCGGCTGTGAAACGAGAGGCCGCGGGTTCGATCCCCGCACCGAGACAAATATTTGTGTGAACCACAGGTATTTGATTCAGGTCTGGGCGTTTGTGAGACCAAAAAATGTGTCGTAGTTCCTAATACACGACACAAGACCCGATCTTAGTGTGGGGTCAGGACCATGTATGTGACTGTATTATATTATCTTTATTTTGTTAATCATATTTTTTTGAATGGTCGCTAGATGCAGGCAGCCTCCAACAGGTCTCTGTGGAAATCATTGGGGGAGGCCTATATTCAGCAGTGGACTTCCTTTGGCTGATGGATGGATGGATGATTTTTTAATTTTACATATCTTATTATATATATATATATATATCATCGTATCAGCCCATATACGTCCCACTGCAGGGCACGGGCCTACTCTACAATCGAAAGTACGATTGAGAAGGTTAGGCCATATAGTCCACCACGCTGGATATATAGATATATATATATATATATATCCTCCGGCAGAGAAGCTCAAGACCCAAGCCACCGGCGCGCGTGGCGTTTAGGGAGAAAATACGAGGAACCACCTCACAATGCAGTAATACTGCCTTCTGTATTTGACCAGAAATACCGTCTTTTACTCTTGACCCAAACGCCAATTGCGAGCCTCTGTAGATGTTGGTAGAGGCTCTTTATTATCAATTAGGTGTGTTTATTATATTGTTTTTATTCATAATTCCAGGTGATGTCACAATGGCTGCAATCCGAAGCGCTAACTGGTACCAACATGACGGTGGTCGCCACTGAGGACCCCAAAGTGACCGCGATATGGTCAGTGGTGGTATCCATGTACTGTGTGGGGGGGATGATCGGAGGACTCATCACTGGAGTGGTGGCGGACAGGTAAATATATGATATTATCTTACGGCCGTTCTCTACATCCTATCTATCTTTAACAAGAGGTTAAAATGGATATCGTTACTATATCGATACCACTGTATGCTTCAATAAACAAAGACAGACATACAATATTATCTTGCCTAGATATGTATAAATATATGCACCTTATCTAAATATCTCTCTTTCTTTACTGAAGCAAAAAATGTATCGAAATTTCGAGAGAAATCTCTTGTTAATGATAGATAGATTATAGAAACTGGCCGTTAAACGCCAGCCGTTAAACTCGTGATATTTTATTTAGCATTTTAACCCCCCCCCCCCCCTACGACATGTGGTGAGATATAAGACTAAACTTGCTTGCTAAAATATACGAAACTTGCTAAAATATATGCAAACATTTAAAAAAAATGTGGACCTTGGTTTATTTCTGTACCTATTTAAATAAGAAGGAAAATATCGTAAGGAAGCCGCCCCGTGACCACGAAAGCTGTAAAGTAATCAAAATGTCGGGAAGTCAAAAATGTAAAAATTAAACCAAATCCGCGATAAAGTCCGTAAATAATAGTTTTATTTCAATAAATAGTTTTCTTTTTAATTCAACGCACTCTGGGTGCAAGCCTATTCACAGGTCGATGTGGAGATCCTTGTGGGGATTTATGTCCAGCAGTAGACTTCCTGTGGCTGAAGTGATATTATTTTATGGGAATATTTAAGATGGATGTATTTTTTTCAGATTCGGAAGGAAGGGCGGTTTGATGCTAAACAATATGTTAGTGTTTTTGGCGGCCATCTTGGAAGGCACGTCAAAAATTGCGAAATCAGCGGAACTACTCATAGTTGGAAGGTAATTTTGTTAATCTCACACTAAATAAATAAAAAATATATTTTAGGTATTACGGAATTGCAGAAATTCTCTATATTTTTAAACGCTGTGCACACAGACCAACATTTTTATGAAAATTCACAATCGCGGTAACTGAAAATTGTTGCTACATAGTGTTGAAATAAATAGCAATAGCAATCACAAATAGCAAGTGAAGTCGATAATAGCATTTCACAAGTTATATAAATAAGCTAAATATTGCGATTTGCGAGTGTGATTCACAAAGCCGATCAGCTAATATTCTTATACGATCTCGTGTAAACTATGAAGGAGAGAATTTTTTAAGAGCCCGTTTAAAGAAGAAACTGAACAGTAAATTTTGTGTGTGTAATTTTAGATGTGAATAATTTCCTTTTTTTAAATTCCATTAATAATACTTAAAATATATGGCTAGTTTTTTTTACAAAGACCGAAATGTCTCTAGTAGTTCATGAAACGACACAAGACTCGATCTTAGTGTGGGATCATATGTATGTGAATGTTAGGTGTTATTGATTTTTTTTTTTTTTTTGCATGTTTCAGATTAATTATAGGTATAAACAGCGGTCTGAACGCTGGTCTCGCCCCACTGTACCTGTCGGAAATATCGCCAGTATCATTACGTGGATCGGTATGTTTTGTCTATCATTCTTTTACATCAGGGATGGCGAATCTTTATCTACCATTGTGCGCTTTTTATAAATGTTTAATAAGGCGATAGACATGCAGTCAAATATATTTGATTTCAATATTGTTCCGACCGATATATTGTAAAGTAATCGAAACGTCGCGTCGCGTCGGGAAGTCAAAAATGTAAAAATTAAACCAAATCCGCGATAAAATCCGTAAATAATAGTTTTTATTTCAATCCAATATTATTGGGAATAGTTTTATTATAAGTGCTAGGATGTTGGTAAAGTCGTATGTACCTAGACGCCTCTTTTTTTTATTGCAATGAATGGCGAGACGAGCATGCCGTTCACCTGATGGTAAGCGATACGATCGCTCATAAACATAAACGGCATGCTCATCTCGCCATTCGTTGTTATAAAAAAAACACCAGATAAATTTCAATATCTTTATGCAAAAATACATAATTTCTTGACGGTCCCGATTTTCCCTATCTTTAATTCTAATATTTGTTACAGATAGGTACAGTATACCAGCTGGTGATCACGATCACGATCCTACTCTCTCAAGTCCTAGGTCTTGAGTTCGTCCTAGGCACACCAGAAGGCTGGCCGTGGTTGCTAGCTGTGACGGCCGTGCCAGCCCTGATACAATGCGTCACGTTGCCACTATGTCCCGAATCTCCCAAGTATCTGCTGTTGAATAAAGGAAGGGAATTGCATGCACAACGAGGTGAGATAATAATTTATATTTAAACGCCTTTTTTTCAGAGGAGGTAGGCAAGATAGCCTCCGTGGCGCAGTTGGTTAGACGCCGCCTGTAAAATGAAAGGTCGCGGGTTCGATCCCCGCACCGAGAGAAATGTTTGTGCGGCCCACAAGACTCGATCTTAATGTGGGGTCAGGGCAATGTATGTGACTGTTTGGTGTATTTATTATTATTTACTAATTCTCAGTATTAATCACTATTTTATTTGATTTATTAATTTTATTTATTAACGAAGTAGAATGTCGTATTGTTTCAGCTCTCAACTGGTTGAGGGGTGACGTTGCAGTCCACGGAGAGATGGAAGAAATGCATCAGGTAATAATGCCTTTTAATTTTTTGTCCTTGGTGGCGTAGTTGTCCTTTTTTTCTTTTTGGTTCAAGAGGAAAATCTTTTAAGCGCTCCTTTCGATACTCCTAAGGAGGGCGAAAGGGGTATATCAGTGTCACATTACATACACATTCTATATACATACACACATAAATATTGTACATATACTTATATAAATGTAGAGACAAATATATTACCAATTCAATCAATAAGAGGAAATAATCCTAATCAGTTTATCTGTTTATTGAAAAACTTAGTGTTCTTTTAATAGTTTCGTGAAAGATGACAGTGTTTTAGCTCGCCTCGCCACAAAAGGAAGTGCGTTCCACAAACGAACAGCTACGTTTGTTACACAAATAAATCATTCTTATTCTTATTTCTTTCAGGAAGCAGAAAAGAACAAAGTGAGCAAGAAGATAACTCTACGCGAGCTGCTAGTTCGTCGCCAGTTGCGACAACCGTTGCTGATCGCAATCATTGTGATGGTCGCGCAGCAGTTCTCAGGGATAAACGCAGTCATATTCTTCTCAACTGATATGTTCAGGAAAGTTAATCTGAGCGCATCGCAGTCACAATACGCTACTTTGGGTGAGTTTTTAAATATTAGCTTGGCTGTATCAGCCCGTATACGTCCCACTGCAGGGCACGGGCCTCCTCTACAATCGAGAGTACGATAGAGAGTGGTTAGTACACTCCACCACGCTGGCCTAGTGCGGGCGGACTTACATACCATAGAAATTCTTATATATCGCTGTGGTATGCAGGTTTCCTCACGATGTTTTCCTTCGACGTTTTAGTTCGTAGTGATTTACTATCAATACACGTCATGTTCTGTTTTTTCTTTAAACGGGTTCGTAAATATAACTCACTCCTTTATAGATTACACGAAATCCTATAAAAATATTAAGCGATTGACTTTGTGAATCACAATTGCAAATAGCAAAATTTAGCATATTTGTTATTTGTGAAATGTTATAATCGATTTCACTTGCTATTTATGATTGCTAGTGCTATTTATGTCAACACTAACGTGAATACCCTACTCTGTTTATTCAAACTGTAGATGGCGCTAGTAGGCAGTATATCGTTTAGCATAATATAAAAGTAGTAAAAAAATAATAGTTTATTTCTCACATAGTCAATGTTACAAATATACCATATTAATATAAGAGAGACCAAAAAAGTATTTTAATTATACATTACACTACCCCCGAGTACTGGAACGCTACTTATATAAAAGTTGCACTTAACTACGTTAATCCCGCTTTAATGTACTGGCTAAGTGGACCGTGCGCTGTTAAGAGCAACTTATTATTTGAATGGCGTTCCAGTATTCGGGCATAAGACAATTATTCCCGTATATGTGGCTGTAAAAAGGTTTTATTTTAGTTAATATGCAGGTATGATAATATAATAATTGATTTTTCTACAGGCATGGGCGCTATGAACGTTGTAATGACGGTTATAAGCTTAATTCTGGTGGAGACAGCGGGAAGGAAAACTCTACTACTGACTGGATTCTTGGGAATGTTCGTCTGCACAGTGGCCATTACTGTCGCTAACTTCTACGTAAGTATTCTGTTTCTATAACCTGTTTACCTTTATTTTTTATTACACTAGTTAAACCCTGTATACACCTTAAGAAAAACAAAACAATATGGATGTTGAGTAATTTTTGGAGCGGTTTTATTTTGTGTATAGACCCTATATAAACGCGATAAGAATTCTGTATACTATATCAGCCGATATACGTCCCACTGCAGTGCACGGGCCTCCTCTACAATCGAGGGTACGATTGAGAGTGGTTAGGCCATATAGTCCACCACACTGGCCTAGTGTCAGGCGGACTTTACATACCATAGAAATTCTTACAAATTGTTATGGTATGCAGGTTTCCTCACGATGTTTTCCTTCGCCGTTATAGTGTGTGGTGATTGACTATCAATACACACATGACTCCGAAAAGTCAGAGGTGTGCCTTGGGATTTGAACCCGCGACCACCATTTATCAACTGGGGTTACTGTATGAAACAATACGAACTTAGTATGTTAAGATGTTCGCCGACCGGAGAAAGATATTTCCCACTTCTAAAAAGCAATAGGTACTATCTCTATTATACTCATCATTTTCTCTGAACTTAGTCTACGGTTGCGACATACGATAAAGGACTCCAATATTTTGTGTTGTATCTAGGCACATTAGTGAAGTTTTACGTACGGTGTCCGAATATTCGAAGTCCGTATCGTTTTTTATAGTAATCCCCCAGGCCACCACGCTATGTATATGTACTTATTTACTGTTTAATAATAAATAACACCCAACAGTCACATACATAGTCCTGACCCCACAGTAAGATCGAGTCTTGTGTCGTGGGTATCAGGAACAACGAGAGACTTTTCGTTCTCACAAACACTCAGACCTGAAAGAAATATTTGTGGGCCGCACAAACATTTCTCTCGGTGCGGGGATCGAACCCGCGGCCTCTCGTTTCACAGGCGGCGTCTAACCAGCCAGCGCCACGGAGGCTGTCAATGTGTCTGTTTATGTGTTTCAGACGCACCTGGTGTGGGTGTCGTACATGTGCATAGCCCTCGTGATTCTGTTCGTGGTTATGTTTGCCGTCGGACCCGGATCTATACCTTGGTTCCTCGTTACAGGTCAGTGTTATAAAAACATTTTTATTTATTTATTTGTCTTTGTATTCCGACATTAGTCAATAGGCTAGTGTAATAAAGGAGCATACCTGATACTGCTGAAAATGTATGTACGTAATGTATGCATGGTACGGTTACAAAGCTGAGGTCTCTGGTTCGAATCCCGGGTTGGGCAAAGTGATATTGGCTTTTTCTATTCATTATCAGCCCGAAGCCAGGAATTCGTGCCCGATATGGCGATAGACTCGGCATATCACATCGTGGAATGGAACATACAAGGCTAAATGTGGGTGTCCTGGTGGCACCTCTGCCTACTCCTTCTGGGGAAAAGGCGTGAGTTTATAAATATATTGTATGTACAGAGCTGTTCAACCAGTCATCTCGCCCGGCGGCGTCGGCTGTAGCGGTGACCGTCAACTGGACGGCCAACTTTATCGTCGGTCTCAGCTTCCTACCTTTGAGTGTAAGTTATTATTATTATTAGCCTTTCTTGCTTATACTAAACAATGGTTTTACATACCGGGTATATCAAGAGTGCTACCGAAAACGAAGCCGGGTGGTAGTTTTAGTGACTTCAGACCACCTTCAGACAAAATGCAACTAAATTTTGAGCAAAAATTTGTGACGAATTTTTTTTGTTATTTTTTTCTATCGTTTTCGGTAACAGTCTTGATATACCCTGTATAGTAGCAAATTGATTTAACTTAAATCTAGTACATCAGACATAGGCCTCTTCCAGCTGCTTCCATTCTTCTCTATTGGTAGCTTTTCTGGACCAGATTGTCCCTCCAATCATTTTAATATCATCTGTCCATCTTCTAGCTTGTCTACCTCTTCTTCTTTTGGAGTGTTAGTTACTACCATTATAAATACTAGTCTTTTTTAAAATTCTGGTCCGGCATAATGACTTCACGACACCTGATGGTAAGCATAAATGCCGTCTAGGTAATGTATCGAATGGCATCAGACGGCAGTCCCATGCCATTCGATACAATTATGCCGGCCTGCTGAGATGCCTTTTCACACTACAGCGGAAGGACCCAGGATTATAGGAAGGGGGAAACATGCATAATGTATATTTAAAATTTATAATTCAAGGTTTTGTTTTGTTTTGTACTACTGTTCATTAGTTGTCGTATCGCTTACCATTAGTTGAAAGGCATGCTCGTCTCGCCATTAAATGCAATAAAAAAAGGAATCCAATTTATATAATATCCAAGTCTCAATATATTGATATTACTATTATGGTAGATGTGTCTCCTAGATCTATTTTAGATCATTGTGTAACTGGATTCTCCGGATCACTCTACATCATCAACTTAATTTTAGAAACCCTGACTTAGCTCGAATACTGGAACGCAACTTAAATATAAGTTGCGCTTAACTACGTTAATTCCGCTAAAATTTACTGGTTAAGTGGGCCGTGCGCTGTTATAGCAACTTATTATTTGAATTGCGTTCCAGTAGTCGGGCGTATATCTCTTTTTTTTTCTTTCTTTATCAGCCCATATACGTCCCACTGCAGGGCACGGGCCCCCTCTACAATCGACAGTACGATTGAGAGTGGTTAGGCCATATAGTCGGGCGTATATCTCTTATTTATCTAATAATTTATTTTCTATTCCAGCACATACTCGGCACATACGTGTTCGTAGTTTTCGCAGTACTACAGCTACTGTTCGCCCTATTCATATTCATGAAGGTTCCGGAGACGAAGAACAAGACGATCGAAGAAATTACGGCGATGTTCAGGCAACAGATGTAGGATTTAACGATTATAGGTTATGTAGTGGTATAAAATTGACTTGATAGTAATATAACTAAAGGAGCATGTCTATTTTACTAAGTTAATATCTGTGCCTCAATGAAACATACTTTTTTAACGATAATTTGTCAAATCATTGTTTTTTTTAGCTAATTTTGAGGTTAACTGACTTGTATAACGTCATTTGTAAAATCATTCTATCTATCTATATCAGCCCATATACGTCCCACTGCAGGGCACGGGCCTACTCTACAATAGAGAGTACGATTGAGAGTGGTTAGGCCATATAGTCCACCACGCTGGCCTAGTGCGGGTTGGCGGACTTACATACCATAAAAATTCTTATAAATCGCTATGGTATGCAGGTTTCCTCACGATGTTTTCCTTCACCGTTTTAGTGCGTGGTGATTGACTATCAATACACACATGACTCCGAAAAGTTAGAGGTGTGCGCTGGGATTCGAACCCGCGACCACCGTGAACATGTTGGCAGCCGCGTCTAGGGGGTTACTATAGAATCCGTAACTCGAAGTTTCGTGACATTTTTCGGACGGATGTTACTTCGTTACACGAAATCCGTAAAAAGAACGAATGATTTGAATTTTTCGTCAATACTTCGTCGTCCGAAATAACTGTCAGAGACGAAAATTTTAAATCAACATGGACGACAATGTCATATTTCATTGCATATTTCCCAAAGTCTCGATAAAATTTTTAATTTTGTTTGTGGAGTGACTTTAGACCATATATCAAGTGCAAAATCTTAACTAAAAGGCTTAATTAAAATGGCATGTAACAGCAGTGATTATAAGAAAAACTAGTAATAAAAGTTCGAACAACAATAACGCAGCTCAACAAAAAATGAAGATTGTTTGCCCTGGATATTAGAAATGCCTGTGAATATCTTGGAAATTATAGTGGGGAAGAGGATGCACACCACCAGGAATTAAAAGTACGAGATGAAGCGTACCGTTTATATCACAGACGAGTAAATAAGTTTATACGACGCGATAGGACGTTCACAATCACAATGAGACTCGATATTATTATTTCAAGATTTGTTTTTGACTGTGGCGTAAAATAACAATGTACTCCCGACAGAAAATACAGGGATAATTCAAAATAAAACCCAAAACCGGTATAATGGAGAAAAACATTTAACAAGAACAAAACGGCAATACCTATTACCTACAGTTTATGATAAATTGATTATTGAATAAATATTGGTGTCAATGTGAAAGAATATAGTGTAGAACATGGTGGACATTTCAAACAAACCAAAAAGATGGCAAAAAGGATACAACTATATTTTGGCTGATATTTACAACGAGAAGACCCCCTAAACTTTATTTAAGAGGAAATCTTTTAAAGGTGTTTCTTCAAAGTTTATCTTATTTATACTTTTTGTACCCAAAAAATATTGCTATAAAACACTTAAATAAATTAATTGTAGATAGTAATTAACACATTTTATTAAACTTTTGATATTACTAAATAAAATTGTTTTCTTTCCACCTTATGATTATTGGTATGTTCATAGCTCAATATCAGCTACATTGTGAGGAATAGAAAAGTCAATATTACTAATAAGTATCTTACAAGTAGTTACATAATAAAACAATGTGATATATAGTGCATATTTTAATTTTCTCTCATAACAAGCTTACATATGAGTTTCAAACACATTCAATGTTATGGCATAGTACCTACCTATTTGTTTTGATAAACTCTGTATGATAAAAATTAGACAGTCACTTTTGAACAAAATATTAATTGAAATCTTTTATTACATGCATAAAAACTTCAATTGTTTGTATTGTATCTTGTTTATTTAAAACTTTTTCGAAAAGTTAATTAAGAAGCATTAATTATAACCAACCATAAAGATGTCAGGAAAGGAAAAGGTTTTGTTAGAATGAGTTTAGATAAATAACAAAACGAACTAATATCTATCTACTTTAGAGCAAAATCAAAGTAATTTCTAATTTTGATAAAATCAATATAATATTATTATCCAATCAAACTATATTAATTTCACATAATAAGTATTTAACCTAATGTGAAGATCACCGGTTAATTTTGACAATATATATTTTTCAAGTGCGTCCTTTAATTATTTATATGAAACAGAAACTCTTTCAAATAGATGTAATGTACTGTAATTGAATCATCAAGAAATATAGACGCATACCTACTCAAAATTGAATGGAAATAATTATTTGTAATATGTGGTATCTTAATATCGTCACATAATAATAATTTAACCTAATTTGAAGATCACCGGTTAATTTTGACAAAATATCTTTTTCAAGTGCTTCCTTTAATTATTTCGATGAAACAGAAAGTAGGCTCTTTGAAATGAATGTTATATACTGTAATTGAATCATCAAGAAATATAGACATACTTAAAATTGAATGGAAATAATTATTTGTACTATCTGATATCTTATTATTTTCACATAATAAGTATTTAACCTAATGTGAAGATCATCAGTTAATTTAAATAATATATATTTTTCAATTGCTTTCTTAAATTATTTATATGAAACAGAAACTCTTTCAAATGGATGTAATATACTGTAATTGAAACATCAAGAAATGTACATACATACTTTAAAATGGAAAGAATTATTTGTAGTGCTTTATATACATAAATATAAGTTAGTATAACTTGTTTCACACAAATTACTGCCAGGTAACAAATAAAATACAAATAAAACATTTATTTCAACATATTCCATTTACAACAGTTTTCACTAATGATTGAAGATTTGATGTTCATTATCCCAGAAAAAAGAGGATCTCATTGTTGTGGTTGAATCATCCGCAAAGTACCAAGCGATAACTTCAAGTAGTTAAATCCTGTAACCCAAAATAGTAATCTATTAAAACATATTTACAACCTAGTGTTTCATGTTATTTATACACTACCAAATCATTCCAAACACAAGTAATTAACTAACTAAAGACTTTAATCATATACTTTGTGAATATTGATAACGTGTGTGTGACTATTAACTGTATTAAATAACCACTAGTGGAACTTCTTTCCATCCCAACAAAGTTGCATGTTGGAGCGCGACACGTATAAGTAGGTAAAATATTTGTTAGGCGCTTGAAGGAAATATAACAAGGAATATCAACCCAGTTTGATAATTGATCATTATGGCATTAAATAGATATAATAATTTAAAAATAAGAAACTTACCGTTTTAATAAAATATTTTGTACAAATACTTACTTTTGTCAACATTAAAGAATTTTAAACATTGAATTTTAATTATAATAATATCTCCATATACAATGTATTATTTAATAATTAAGTTTTTTGTAAATGTTCACAATTTAAATTTTTATACGTTTTGACGTTTGATAGTTGATACTTGTTGTTTTTTTACATTTAACCTATCTAAAGGCAAAAGTCCCAGCCGTACAGCCTAGTGCAATATATTGAAATTCTTCAATTTAAGTTCTTTTATTACATACGAAGTAAGAACCATAAGCTCGCCCATGTCATGCGTTAAATAAATTAGTAATTTAGGTGCTTTATTGAGATTTTATGTAATATAAAAATAACTTAATTAGATTGTTATATTGGTATATGACAGCTCTTGTGCCACAGGCTAGGCGGTTAGCTGATGATGCCATGCCGCCTGCGAAACGAAAGGCCGCGGGTTCGATCCCGCACCGAGAGAAAGGTTTGTGAACAAATATTTTTTTGTGGGCCTCTTTGTGGGGCGTCAGGATTATGTATGTAACTATGGGGATGTTATTTATTTATATGAAACTAGCTGTGCCCGCGACTTCGTCCGCGTGGAATTTAACAAAAACTTTATTTTTCTAAAATAAAAGATTTTTTCTAAAATAAATGTAGCCTAAGTTACTCCTTATTATCTCAGCTACCTGACAATAAAAGTCCCGTCAAAATCGGTCCAGCCATTTCAGAGATTAGCCGGAACTAACAGACAGACAGACAGACAAAAAAAAATCTAAGGTAATTTTCGTTATAGGTATCGTGTATGGAACGATATGTAGTTGGACATTTTTTTTTATTTTCACTTTACAAACAGACACTTCAATTTTATTTATATGCCCGCAACTTCGTCCGCGTGAAATTTAACAAAAACTTTATTTTTCTAAAATACTTAAAGAACTTCCCTAAAATAAATGTAGCCTAAGTTACTCCTTATTATATCAGCTACCTGACAAAAAAAGTCCCGTCAAATCGGTCCAGCCATTTCAGAGATTAGCCGGAACAAACAGACAGACAGACAAAAAAAATTCTAAGGTCATTTTCGTTATAGGTATCGTGTATACAACGATATGTAGTTGGACATTTTTTATTATTTTCACTTTACAAACAGACACTTCAATTTTATTTATATGCCCGCAACTTCGTCCGCGTGGAATTTAACAAAAACTTTATTTTTTTTGTCTGTCTGTCTGTTTGTTCCGGCTAATGTCTGAAATGGCTGGACCGATTTTGACGGGGCTTTTTTTGTCAGGTAGCTGATATAATAAGGAGTAACTAGGCTACATTTATTTTAGAAAAAATATTTTATTTTAGAAAAATAATGTTTTTGTTAAAATCCACGCGGGCGAAGTCGCGGGCACAGCTAGTTTCATATTATAAATAAATAACATCACCATCGTTACATACATAATCCTGACCCCCCACAAAGAGGCCCACAAAAAATATTTGTGGGCCTCACAAACCTTTCTCTCGGTGCGGGGATCGAACCCGTGGCCTTTCGTTTCGCGGCATGGCATCATCAGCTAACCGCCTAGCCTGTGGCACAGGAGCTGTCATATAAAATCTCAATAAAGCACCTTTACTAATTTATTTAAAGCATGACATGGGCGAGCCTATGGTTCTCACTTCCTAATAAAATAACATAAATTGAAGAATTTCAATATATTACACTAGGCTGTACGGCTGGGACTTTTGCCTTTAGATAGGTTAAATGTAAAAAAACAACAAGTATCAACTATCAAACGTCAAAACGTAAAAAAATTAAATTGTAAACATTTACAAGAAACGTAGATAAATAAATAATATTTCACAGAGTACATTGTATATGGAGATATTATTATAATTAAAATTTAATGTTTAAAATTCTTTAATGTTGACAAAAGTAAGTATTTGTACAAATTATTTTATTAACACAATAAGTTTCTTATTTTTAAATTATTATATCTATTTAATGCCATAATGATCAATTATCGAACTGGGTTGATATTCCTTGTTATATTTCCTTCAAGCGCCTAACAAATATTTTACCTACTTATACGTGTCGCGCTCAAACATGCAACTTTGTTGGGATGGAAAGAAGTTCCACTAGTGGTTATTTAATACAGTTAATAGTCACACACACGTTATCAATATTCACAAAGTATATGATTAAAGTCTTTAGTTAGTTAATTACTTGTGTTTGGAATGATTTGGTAGTGTATAAATAACATGAAACACTAGGTTGTAAATATGTTTTAATAGATTACTATTTTGGGTTACAGGATTTAACTACTTGAAGTTATCGCTTGGTACTTTGCGGATGATTCAACCACAACAATGAGATCCTCTTTTTTCTGGGATAATGAACATCAAATCTTCAATCATTAGTGAAAACTGTTGTAAAAAGGAAAAGGAATATGTTGAAATAAATATTTTATTTGTTACCTGGCAGTAATTTGTGTGAAACAAGTTATACTAACTTATATTTATGTATATAAAGCACTACAAATAATTCTTTCCATTTTTTAAGTATGTATGTACATTTCTTGACAATTCAATTACAGTATATTACATCCATTTGAAAGAGTTTCTGTTTCATATAAATAATTTAAGAAAGCAATTGAAAAAAATATATTATTTAAATTAACTGATGATCTTCACATTAGGTTAAATACTTATTATGTGAAATTAATATAGTTTGATTGGATAATAATTTTATATTGATTTTATTAAAATTAGAAATAATTATACTTTGATTTTGCTCTAAAGTAGATAGGTAGATATTAGTTTGTTTTATTATTTATCTAAACTCATTCTAACAAAACCTATTCCTTTCCTGACATCTTTATGGTTGGTTATAATTAATGCTTCTTAATTAACTTTTGGAAAAAGTTTTAAATAAACAAGATACAATACAAACAATTGAAGTTTTTATGCATGTAATAAAAGATTTCAATTAATATTTTGTTCAAAAGTGACTGTCTAATTTTTATCATATAGAGTTTATCAAAACAAATAGGTAGGTACTATGCCATAACATTGAATGTGTTTGAAACTCATATGTAAGCTTGTTATTAGAGAAAATTAAAATATGCACTATATATCACATTGTTTTATTATGTAACTACTTGTAAGATACTTATTAGTAATATTGACTTTTCTATTCCTCACAATGTAGCTGATATTGAGCTATGAACATACCAATAATCATAAGGTGGAAAGAAAACAATTTTATTTAGTAATATCAAAAGTTTAATAAAATATGTTAATTACTATCCACAATTCATTTATTTAAGTGTTTCATAGCGATATTTTTTGGGTACAAAAAGTATAAATAAGATAAACTTTGAAGAAACACCTTTAAAAGATTTCCTCTTAAATAAAGTTTAGGGGGTCTTCTCATTGTAAATATCATCCAAAATATAGTTGTATCCTTTTTGCCATCTTTTTGGTTTGTTTGAAATATCCACCATGTTCTACACTATATTCTTTCACATTGACACCAACATTTATTCAATTTATCTTAAACTGTAGATAATAGGTGTTGCCGTTTTGTTCTTGTTAAATGTTTTTCTCCATTATACCGGTTTTGGGTTTTATTTTGAATTATCCCTGTATTTTCTGTCGGGAGTACATTGTTATTTTATAGATTTTTTTTTTATTATTGCAATGTATGGCGAGACGAGCAAGCCGTTCGCCTGATGGTAAGCGATACGACCGCTTCCACCATAGTTAATACACTTATATATGACACATTCCACTGCGCTCGCCATCCTGAGACATAAGATGTTAAGTCTCAATATGTCCAGTAGTTACTCTGGCTACAATGTCCTTCAATCCGAAACACAACAGTGCATTTACGCAGTGTTGTTTCACGGTAGAAATAGACATTGCGGTGGCATACACATAAATAAAAAATAAGTGTCTGTTTGTAAAGTGAAACTAAACAAATTTGTCCAACTACATATCGTTATACTCGTATACCTACACGATATCTATACCAAAAATGATCTGAAAAGAGTTTTTGTCTGTCTGTCGTTCTGTTTGTAATTGCTTATCTCGAGAACGGCTGGACAGATTTTGACGGGACTTTTATTATACGGTAGACCGTATAAATAAGAAATAATAAAGGTTATTTTTCCTGACAAAACATATGTAATCGCCATAAATATATTTTATTAGTTATAAGGGAATAAAAAATACTGTTTCGTTAAAAATATTTTATTTATTATGCAATAGTCTGCAGTATCGCTCATCATAACCAATGTATTCCCTTTATTTGGCTTATATTTAACTAATTGTAGGCACTTCTTTTTGAACGATATAAAAGAAATAAATTTTCTGTCGAATCGCACATGTATCAAAATCGTCTATTGCCTTTGAAGGACGACCCTTTCTTTTCTTTCGACGAAAACTTTCCACCTTTTTCAGTACCATGTAACGCTATCCGTGCGTAATGAACTCTCAGAAACACCTAAAACAATAACAAAAAAATATTAGTATACCGAGATGTACAATCAAGAAATAAATAATTTAGAAAAAAACACCAAATATATTTTACTTTTCCTGTTTCCGTTATACTATGTATTTTAGACTAATGTGGACAAACAAAGAATGTTATTTTAAAAATAATGTTTCTTGAAATAGTTTACGTCCTATTGAATTATTTGTACTTGTGTATAATTTTTTTAATAAATGAAAGAATAAGTGACGATGCTCAAAATGTGGCAGTCTGCTATAAATACTCCAGGTTATGTTTATGTTTGTATAACCTCAAAAATATGGTTAAATAAACAATATTCATTGGTAATCATAAGAATATCCATTATATGCATATGTTAGTTCGTTCTTTTTAGTGTTTTGTACAATTTTCAACTATTACTTACCAGTACAATCAGCCCTTCGTTTGTAAACATCGTCTTAATTTGTTAACAACTTCTCGGCTTTATATTCGTCCATACACCACATCAAAACTTTGTATATTATTTCACGGGCTCCGCCTCGAATTACTTTGTTCATGATAACTTAGTTTTATTGTTCACGATTCGAAATTAACACACTATTCTAAAAAAACTCGTGAAAAATGTCGAATAATAGCAATGACTGACAGCTCGTGTACTCCATTCTGGTGTTGCTAGGAAATGTTTTGCTTTTAGTTCCCAATTAATTAATTTCTACTCTTTTATGTCGTGCTATATTTAAATTTGCGGGAGTAACTTGGGCTATGTAAGTTTTGAATAACAAATTAGAGTACCGCAAAAAAAATATCTCTTAAATTTTGCGGTTATTTTTAAAAATACCTACTATGACAAGAGAGTGTCTGAGTTCATTATGTTTCTTCGATTTAGTTTGCTGTAAAAAATATTTAGGGTTCCGTCGGACAAATCATTTATCTAAAACAAATAGAAAGAAAGAAATCATTTATTCTTGATAGCCCTGCACGGCTATGATTAAAAATTAAAACACGTAATATTATTTTAAATAAAGATTTGTAAAAAAGTATTGCAATTCACATCCGATAGAAGTGAAACGTCAGAAAATTAACCTACGTTATCTTTTCTATAATTTTCGAGCACTGCAAATCATCTAGAAAAACCACTAACCAATAAATATCATTTTTCCCCACTACATGCGTGGTCTAAATTACCATATAAATAGTGGAAAATTCACTTAGGTGGCAACACTGTTGGAGAATAATGATCACAGATAATGCTGTTTTTCTCCTTCTAAAATCCATAAGAATATCTATGACAATTATCATTCAATCCGAAGTTAGTCTATGGTTACGATGAATTTTCAACATTTCGGATGGTTCACATACTCTGTGGTACATTTATTTCGTCACTGACATCCGTTATCCGAAGTTTCGTGCTTCGTTACGGATTCTATAGTAACCCCCCTAGTCCGTTTACCAACAGGCCACCACGCACTTTTGTAAAATCATTGACATGTTTAAATTCAACTTTAAGGTTATAGTTGGTTGATGCTACCTAGATTTAAATAACAGTAAGTTGTGCCTTATGAAAAGCAGTAATTAATAATTACGCATTAAGATTTTTCCTGGCGATTGGCATTAATTATAATGAAAGGGTTGATATGAAAATAATTAATTAAAATTTGTTCTCATCGTAAATATCTAAACATCTACTATTTTTCTTTAAGTTTTAGAAATTGAAACAGAAAAAGACATTAAAAGGCTAACATACTTCCGTTGTGGAAACGGAAATATGTGTTATGCATAACGTGACCATTTATTTTGTGTGTCAGAGCGGGACATCTGCGGAATGAAATAATAATAATAATGAAGTATTTACAAGTTTTTATATAAGTGTGAAACTCTGAATTTTCTGAAAAACTGAATTTTTGTAATCAAAATAGCTTTAATTACTGCGGCACTCAACTGTGTTTTAACACTTGTCCATATTTTGTTAATGTGAGAAAAACGCTTTCGATAGATGCATCACTTCCAGGCAGGCACATAACGTACTCAATAATTGTAGAAATGTTTTATAAATCAACATTGCATTTACGAAAGAGCTGGAATAATTCGACCCCACGGTTTTTAGCATTAGTTTGGTAAAGCATTTCGAGCGGGATATACATTTTAAATTATCGTTTGGTCTGTTTGCAAGAGCGGGACTATGTCGGTTTTGCTGGGGACACCGGGACAGACTTCCTGAAAGCGGGACTGTCCCGCCCAAAGCGGGACGTATGGTCACGTTAGTTATGCATTACTAATTTAAAAATTACTTTGATTGTTATTTTGTCACATATAATTGTGAAATGTGTTATGCCAGTGACTAGCAATGAGTATAAGCAAACATTTTAATTAGATTATATATACTGAAATGTTTTATGTACTTAAAAACTTAGCATCACAATTTTGAAATACTGTAAAATACTACTGAACGAAAAATAGCAGTTATTGCTATACTGGTTATAATCTTCGTTAGAATCTCGATCGTGTGAGCCGGCATAATTGTATCGATTAGCTAGTTATCGTCATTCGATTTTCTACTGCCCTAATAAGATGCAATAAAGTCATTTTGCCGTGCAAGTATAAAAATATCCTACATTTTCGAAAATATATGATCTGCATATATTCAAACAAAGTGTAATTCTCAATTAGGTTAAGTTTTGGATACATTACGAATTGTTATGAATAGTGTAGTTTTAAAGCATAGACATTGAAAATACTCTTAGATAAAAAAATGCATAAAGGGAGCGCTGTCATACATTTTCGTCTTCTAAAACGTAGATAGGTATTTTCTACGCGCGCTCCTATTTGAGCACAAATTGATTTAATTAATTATTATCAAATTGCTATATATTTTTTTGCTAACCAAAAGTATATTTAGCAATCATCCTTTTAAAACCGGTTTGAGTGGATTTTAATGGCCCTAATCTATTTATTTTTATTTTTCTTTTCCATGTATTGAAATAAAACTATTATTTACGGATTTTATCGCGGATTTGGTTTAATTTTACATTTTTTGACTTCCCGACGTTTCGATTACTTTACAGCTTTCGTGGTCACGGGGCGGACTGAGGTTTTGGTCGTCCGCTCTGGGACTGTTACAATTCAACTACCCTTATTATACAATTATTAAATTGTTTAATCTATATATAACCTGTCAAATATCAGCCAATAGGAGGGCATAAAAAGGTGGCCCGGCACCAATATTTTTATCTACGTTTTTGAAATACCAGCGCTCCCTCTATATTATAAATACTCTAAGAAAATACCGTATGAAAATATATCTCAAACAAAACTTAAATTAGTTTTTATTTTATTTTAAATGTAGTTCCTAATTCCGATACACTTTAATTTACTGTAGGCGCGCTGTACAGTAAATTGGGATAAATAGAAACTCAGGGGCGAATAGAAATACACTTTTTTTTCGTGAATGTTTGGTGAATTTTCAGTCTATGCTTTATATTATTTATGGTACATAAAAATAAGTTAATATGATTGTTCTTGTTGACTTTGTGTAGAAATGTAAATGTTGAGATTGGCTTCAGGCATCAATGTACTCAAGTAATTAATTTATTATGTTCATGCTTTTTACTTTTTAATTCTTTTCTAATTTGTTTATGTAAGAATTCGGAGACAGTTTCACAAAAATAAATATATTTTAGGAGATTGGTACTTAAATATTTTAATATCTAAAAAGTCCTTTTTATATCTAAATGCCCATAAATTATTATTTTTATTAAGATGTATTATGCTCAAATCTCAAATCCTACGTTTATCTTAACTTATTTTAATACTCTCGAAGTTGCTGATTTCATGTATAAATATGTAAAACATATAGGAATAAAAACGCCAAACCCGCCAAACATCAGTGTTAATGCACTGTTGTGTTTCGGTTTGGAGGATATTGTAGCCAGAGTAACTACTGGACATATTGAGACTTAACATCTTATGTCTTAGGATGGCGAGCGCAGTGGAATGCCAAGCATTGATTTGTAATTCAAGGTGTTTGGTTTTGTTACTGTTCATGAGCAGTCGTATCGCTTACAATCAGGCGAACGGCATATAGGGGTGGGCAGAGACTATGGATCTACTTCGGTTTATTCTCGATGATTCAGGGTTCTTTTGGCCCGACCCTTTTTAGATGTGACAGATTTGACTGGCGTATGCTCGAATCAATTTGTTTTACATATTTATGTTTATTTTAGTTTTTAAATGAAGGAACAATGTTTTAGCTAGTAATTTGCATTGAAATGTATTGGTTTGAAAAATGATCCTTTGTGAGCCAGATATTTTTCTTTTTCATTTTTTTTAAATTTATACTCTAATTTAAGGTCAAGACTAAATTGTAACCTATATACAATATACACCCAACAGTCACATACATAGTCCTGACCCCACACTAAGATCGAGTCTTGTGTCGTGTATCAGAAACTGATACTTGTGGTTCAGACAAACGTTTGTCTGTGCGGGAATCGAACCCACGGCTTTTTGTTTCTAAGCCGGCGTTTAACCAACTGCGCCTACGGAGGTTGCCATATGTCTATTGTCATAATATTCGTTGAAAATGTCGTATTATTTTGATTTTGATGTTTTAATGCGTTTCTGCTTTTCAAATGATTATTTAGAATTAAATATAAATAATTACCGAAACAGCCGTAAAACTAGAATTAAAAGAACTGTTTGTTCGACCTACAAGTATTTTTTCCGGGATATTTGAGAGCTAAGTCTTTCGTAGTTAGCGCTACAAAACAAAAGCTTTGTATGATAAGATGGGCTAGGAATATTTTTCCAATTCCTTTACATATTTCTGTATCTGTATCAGCCCATATACGTCCCACTGCAGGGCACGGGCCTACTCTACTATCGAGAGTACGATGTGATTGAAATAATTACAGAATTATATTTTTTAATAGTTGCATGAATAGTATAAGTTTTACACTACATTCCATTGTCTGTATCCGGCTCGAAAGGACCATATTTTACTACGTGTAAGTTGGTTAACGAACAATTTTGTTACAATATTCTTTTTAATAAAACTTTTTGACGATATTGTGTTATTTAATTTAGATATAAAAATGCGTGTCTTCAGAAAACTAGCCTAAGAGAGCATAAGTGGTTATTATAAGGTTTATTATTTTTATTATATTTTTACTAATACAAAATTATAGTTTTTGGTGTCGCTTTTTCGTTTTATCGAATTTTCATATCATAAGGGTACTAAAGAAGTTTCACTACAACATTCAATTTCAAACTTCTAACCAGCTTTTGATACATTCACAACCTTCGTTCCTTAACCGAAATCCAGTTTTGGATTCTACTAAAACTGTGACCCATTTTGGCCTAAGTAAAAGGTTTTTTTGTTGTATTTTTTTGATAACTTATAGAGTATTTTTTAGGTATTCTGGGTAATTTTGACATTTTAGGGTTTATATTAATATGGTAATTTAAGTGTCTATTTTAGAGTAATTTAAGTATATTTCGAGGGTAAATTGTCTTTATTGGGGTAAAGTAACTGTCAATTGTAGTCGTAGAAAGAAGAAGTCTGGGTAAATTAATCAGAATATTTAGGATAAGTTCTTGTGACATTTTAGGGTAACTTTGATGTTATTTTTGGGGTATTTTTGAGTGTAAAGGACCTGTTATTTTTAAGGTAGTTTTCGTGTTATTTTCGGGGTAATTTTAAGGGTAATTAACACTGTCATTTTAGGGTAATTTTAATATAATTTTCGGGGTAATTTCTAATGTATTGGACCTGTCATTTTTAGGGTAATTTTAATGTAATTTTCTGGGAATTTTTTAGGGTTATCAAACTGTCATTTTAGTGTCATTTTTCAAGGTAAATTTCAGGACATGAAATAAAACAGCACATCAACTCTCTCATTTACTATCACCAGCGCACCATAGGTCTGAACTCGTCGCTGACGGCCACTCGCTTGATGGTCTCGTACCCCAGGATGATGCTGAAGGAGAAGCACGCGGACTGCAGCAGCCGCGCCGACAGCCCCTTCATGTACAACCCGGAGACACCCTCCTCCGCCCAGAGCTGCCGGAACACCTGCGGAAATAAGAAGTTTATCTATCTGTAACTGTATCAGCTCATACACGACCCACTGCAGGGCATGGGCCTCTTCTACAATCGACAGTACGATTGAGAAGGGGCGTACAAAAATACATACAACCCTAAATTTTCACCCCTCTACGATCAACCCCTATTTTTTATTCGTTAATTAAAAACTTAAATTTTATTGGTTTTTAATTATTAGTAATCTGAAAAGTGACTAAAATATATGTATAATAACATCCAGAAATATTGTGTATGTCTGCGTAGACGTGTGTGTACATGTATAACTGCATGTGTGTGTGCGTTTAATTAAAGTGTGCAATGATAGTTATTTTAGTTAAATAGGTACTACAGTATTTAATTTAATTACCGATCGCATTGATCCAACGCCTTCCACCTGAAAAAAAAACAAGATATTTTAATATTTTCATACTTACATAAACTCATGCCTTCTTCCCAGAAGGGGTATGTCCCTTGTATGTTCCGTTTCACGATGTGAAAGGGAGCGAGCCTGTTGCTATATCATCAATTCCTGATTCCGAGGTGATAATTAATAGAAAAATCCGATATCACGACCCGACCCGGGATCCGAACCGGAGACCTCAGCTCTATAATCTATAAACTACGCGACCGTGGCACTCAATATTTTCAATATGATATTGCTCGGCAGTATTGACATAACTTTGGTAGCCAGTGAAAATAAGTCAGAATCATAAATATACAGGGTGAGTTTAAAAAAAAAAGATTTTGTAGTTAGGTCTTTATAATTCTAAAGGTGCGTTTTGTTCGAAGCTCATGGTACTCAATAATGACCTACTATAGACAGATCCATAGATTACTCTATACTCTATGCTCTATGTTGTTTACCTGCAGCCTGGCGCGTACTATATCCAGCGGGTTGGTGAGTATGGTGGTGGTGAACCCGCCCAGCGTGCCCGCCACGCACTGGATGAGTAGGTGCGACACCCACGACGGAGCTATCCGGAGGAGCTCGTCTGAAACAACACATCACACATAACTTCACAACATCGTTCATCATCATCATCATCATCATCATATCAGCCACAGGAAGTCCACTGCTGAACATAGGCCTCCCCCAAGGATCTCCACAATGACGTGTTTGAAGCGGCCTGCATCCAGCGACTTCCTGCGACCTTAGTCAGATCGTCCGTCCACCTTGTACCTTGTACCTTGCGCGAGTCCCCTCCTGCGCTCGCCAACCCGCCTGCCAAGCGTGGCGAGTATTGGCAAATACCCCCTAAATGGCGACACAACATCGTTACAGCGACAAAATTATGGCGATAGGCTCGCCTTCTTACACATCTTGGGACGGTACGTACAAGGCGAAATGTGGGTCCTGGCATGTTGCCTACCCCTTCTGGGAAAAGGGCGTGAGTTTATGTATGTAATATATGTCTAAAAAATTACCCTCTTCTGAAAAGCAGCTGTTTTATACATGAATTTAATCTTCCTCGATAAATGGACTATCCAACAGGCAATAGCAAAAGCTTCAGACATCCACTTGTCCTATATCTAGACCTAATTGCCGACGTGCAAACTTGATACAGCGCCATCTACCGACTGTGGTACAACACTTTGCCAACATGATACAGCGCCATCTGCCGTCCGTGTTACAGTACCTTGGTAAGTAGTGTACAGCGCCCACCAGAGCGCGCTGTTGGGCACGTAGGCGGCGAGCGAGGCCGCGTACCCGCGGTAGTAGCCCAGCGCGCCATCTACCGACTGTGGTACAACACTTTGCCAACATGATACAGCGCCATCTGCCGTCCGTGTTACAGTACCTTGGTAAGTAGTGTACAGCGCCCACCAGAGCGCGCTGTTGGGCACGTAGGCGGCGAGCGAGGCCGCGTACCCGCGGTAGTAGCCCAGCGCGCCGTGCAGCCGGTACACGCGCAGCGCCACCTCGCGGGCCAGCGCCGCTTTAGACATGCGCTTGTCTAGATCAAGGCCGAGGGGGTTTATTGACTGCGGACAAACATGATTATGACAAACACATATATTACATTTATACAGGGTGTATCGATAAATTATGTCGAACGAATTTCATGGGTATTTGGCGCCTTCTTGTCACAATTGGTCACATTTGTGGACATCCCTCCCCCTACCTAGTGTGATGTCACATATTTTTACAATTTTAGATAGAATTGCAAATATTTTTATGATATTTAAATTTAGTGTTGTTGTGGTAACTTGTACCACACTACATTACCGTTACATAAAACGCTCCGCTTACGCGTCTTGGGACAGCCGACTTAGCTGTGACGTAGATGCGCCTGCGCAGCGGGGATGCAGTATACTGTTTCCATTCGTTTATTTTATTTTTGACACATCGAGTACTGAATCAAATAGTGATGGCCTGATGCGTTATCGAATCAATTTTTTATAACAAACGATTTTATTTTTGAACAAGTTTTAATCGATTTAATACATATTTTATTTTTTGCTCCGTGCATTGTTTTATAAAACTTCAGGGATATTTAAGTTACTTGATTTAATAATTATATTAAAATAAACCATTTACTCATGTTAAGTTAATATTCTTATCACTTCCGTCGGCAATAGTAATGTTGTTAAAAACAAATTGTGAAACGGCAACACTGGGCAGACAGGTGACGCGCGCCGCCATTTTGTGGTCACTCACAACGAGACACCCGCGCCCGTGCTAGTGTTTTCCGTTCGCTGAATTTTAATTCACATTTTTCATACGTCGAGTTGAGTATTTATATTCCTCCGTATTGTTTTACCCGTGAATTCCTACATTTGGTTGAATTGAGAACATCGTACCTGCCTTCATCACTTTCAAAATGCCTAAAGGAAAGGTGCTTAAAGGACAAACAAGGGAGTTTGTGTTGCGACTTCATGAGTACTTTGAAAGGGAAAGCCGTAATGGTGGACCTCTTATACCAGTGACTCAAATCAGAGACCGTGTTTCAGCAGCATTAGGTATTACTGCTCCAACAGTTTCAAAAATAATTAAAGAAGGCTACGGCAGTAGTGGCATGGAACAAAACAAGCCATCTACACCTAAGAAAAAACGTCAGCCCTTTAAAGTGACAGCAATTGACAGTTTTGATGGTGATGCTATTCGTCGTCATATATACGATTATTACCAAAGAAAAGAGATTCCTACTTTACATAACCTAGTACAATCTCTGAAAACTAGTGGCTTGTTCCGTGGTCAAAAGTCTTCTTTGGCGAAGGTATTGAATAGGATTGGATTCCAATACAAAAAATGTGACAAAAGAAAAATATTGATGGAACGCAATGATGTTGCTTTGTATCGATGCGAATTTTTAAGACAAGCTAAAAAAATAGAAGACTGGTCGAATGTTGTTTTCACCGATGAAACTTGTCTCAATGCGAATCACACGGTATCAAAAACTTGGACTGACAACACTGCTAGCTCCTCGACCGCAGTGCCAATGGGAAAAGGTGAAAGAATTATAATTTGTCATGCAGGAACCGCAAAAGGATTTGTGCAAGATGCTATGTTAGCTTTTAAATCAAAGAAAACAGGGGATTACCACGAAGAAATGAATTCCGAAGTATATGAAAAATGGTTTCGGGAAATGTTATTATCACTCGAACAGCCATCAACAATATTTATAGATAATGCGTCCTATCACTCTCGGCAAATTAACAAAATGCCAACGCAAGCCAGTAAAAAAAATGAAATAATAAACTGGCTCCGTAACAATGGCGAGGAGGTGGACGAGTCCCTATTAAAAGTAGAGTTACTTAAAATATTAAAAATGAGGAAGCAGCCTAAACGATACGTTATAGATGAAATGGCTGCAGAACATGGGCACACCGTCCTTAGAATTCCTCCATATCATTGCCAGTATAATGCCATAGAGCTAATATGGGCGCAAGTGAAAGGATATGCTGCGAGAATAAATACAACTCCTCCTTTCACCGCAAACAAAATGCTGAAGTTGCTTAAAAATGCGTGTGAAAATGTGACGCCTCATAACTGGGCGAGTGTCGTAGATAAGACGAAGAAAGAAATAATGTCTGATTGGGATATCG
The DNA here is from genome assembly GCA_023078785.2 of Hyles euphorbiae. Taxonomy (NCBI): domain Eukaryota; kingdom Metazoa; phylum Arthropoda; class Insecta; order Lepidoptera; family Sphingidae; genus Hyles; species Hyles euphorbiae. The sequence continues at coordinate 4,210,373 of CM041054.1, forward strand.
ATGTCGCATTTGACAACTTACCCATGCACTCATTAATAATTAGTGTTACTGGGGATACGAGTGACGACGACGCCGATTCCGACGAAACAGACGATTATTTATAAATAAAAATATTAACAAATTACCTTTTAGTTGTTTTAATTATTTAATCCTTAAAGTACTATGAATTCCAACATGGTTTAACTGTTTATTACAAGTAGGTACTAAACATTTATTTTCGTTGTAATCATTGTAATTATTTTAAATTAAACTCTTATTAAAAGTCACTTCAATACGTATACCTTTATTCATATTAATTAATTTGCAGCAAATACATTCGATCCTAATATTGGGTACTATATTACGTTTAACTGTTTTCATTAGCATTTTAATGTAATTTTATTTCAAATGATTCCGATTGATTGATTCTATTCAAAATCGTTTTTGTTATCTGTGGTCATTCGTTACGAATGGCACAACTCTAAGTGGGCGTTACCCGTCAAGAAAGTATCTACTTTTATTTCAAAATATTGTTCTACTGTAATGTCGTACTTTATAGGCGTGAACTGTCAAAAATAAAATAAACGAATGGAAACAGTATAGTGAGCCGCCGACGTCTACTGAACTCTTGCTGTACCCGAGTTAAGTAAGTGGAGGGCTCGAGTGACATTTAACTGCTGCTACAGCTACACCTCCACATTGTAATATTTAACATAAAAAATAATATTTTCTAAAAATGTGATGTCACACAATGTCCCACTTGGTCGATCCCCTCTCATTTTAAACGTATGACGTAATTTAAGGATGGCCCCCTATACAGGGTGTATCTCGACTGCAAGCGAAAACGAAGCAGGGTGGTAGTTTCAGTGACTTCAAACACAATAAAACTAAAAAAAAAATGACTTAAATAGGGATTTCTTTTTGTAATTTTTTGTAGATAAACGAAACCTATTATAATAACGTAATCTCCCGTATTATATCTCCCTTATTTATATTTCCTTCCAAAAAACCTACTCGCAATGTGAAAATCTTTATATACAGGGTGTTACAAATATAAATTACTCACAAAATGTGACAAATCCATTCCTTTTCGACCCAAAAGCCATCTTTGGCCAATATCGATATCCAAAAAATTTTTTTTTAAATACAGTGTGTTCATTACTCACAGGATTCTTGCTGCCTCCCGCTCTTCCCTTCACGAGTCCCAGCACCATGAGATGCTGGCTCAGCACGTCGAACGGTACTATTATAGTCTGTCCTACTATGGACGCGCAGCCGCCGCCTATAAACGACTGGAACAACGGAAAAATAGTTTTTTACTTAACTGCATAAGATGCGGCTCACGGTGGTCGCGGGTTCATATCTCACACACACCTCTGTCTTTCTTCTTTCTAACTTTCTTTCTTTTTAATTATAACGGTGAAGGAAAACATCATGAGAAAACCTGCCTATAGCGTATTTGCATTAATTTCTATGGTAAGTAAAGTCCGCCTGCACTAGCCCAGCGTGTTGGACTGTACTAACAACTCTCAATCGTACTCTCGACTGTAGAGTAGGCCCGTGCCCTGCAGTGGGACGTATATGAGCTGATACAGCATTTAGCTGCATTTTATGGTGTTCGTGTGAGCGTGTGTGCGTGTACGTGCGTGTAGTTTTGCGTATGTGCAAATGTGTGTGTTTGTGTATATGTATTTGTAAGAGACTGTTTGCAGTGTGTGCTGTATTAGACAGGCTTTTTGGTCTCTTAAATATATTTGGCCTCCAGCGATGCACTCTCCTTTCCCCCGCTCTCCTTATCTCTTTTACACACCCCTACACTCTGTCTAATTTTTAGCTAAGTAGTTAACTTTTATTACAAATATAAACGCAGTTAACACGTAAACATATATTTTATGACACACTGTATATTATGTACTAACCTTCCATTTAGGGCTGACGTCGTATTTTCCTAACTCGTGCCGTACGCCTTCATACGTAGATATATAAAATACGCCAGATATTATCTGAAACTGAACAAAAATAACAATATTAGTAATTAATATAAAATATTAGTATTGTTATCTTTTAATAATTGTAATCTTTTTTTAATAACTTGCATAGTCTGACGTCCGAATACTCGAACGGAACTTAAATATAAGTTGCGCCTAACTACATTAATCCCGCTTAAATGTACTGGCTAAGTGGGCCGCGCGCTGTTAAGAGCAACTTATTATTTGAATGGCGTTCCAGTATTCGGGCGTTAGTGACTAAAACTAAAAATTTCGCAAAGAAACGCGTCAATTCTTATTTGTGATTTTGTTTAACCGTCGTATTTGGGTGGCAATTCCATAGTTTTTGTTAAAATTATAATTCAAACCCTTGCTTACCATAGCATCTTTAAAAATAAAAGGGTGTTCACTATTATAAAAATACTATGTATTTACCACCCAAATACGACAATAGGAAAAAATAACAAAACAAACATTCTTTTTTTTTTAATTTCCATTGTGTCTGTAGTCACTAAAACTACCATCCAGCTTCGTTTTCGGCAGCAGTCTTGATACACCCTGTATGTATCACCGTATAACCATCCTGTATATGTATCAACTCACGCTAGAAAGCCAGAAGCCCCTGTACAGTCCGGAGATGCCCTCGTTTCTGTATATCTTGGATATGGCGTCCGTAACGCCGGTGTAAGCTTCCTTCTTGCGCTGCACTTGAATCTGCGTCTTGACCAGCGTGAGCGGGTATAGCGCGCAGCGGACTGCGGGGGTAAAAAAAAGTTTTTGTAAAATAAAAAAAAAGTTTTAGTAAAACAAAAAAAAAGTTTAAGTAAAACAAAAAAAATTGCAAAAAAAAGCTTTGTAAAAAAAAGGTTTTTGCAAAATGTTTCCTTTGATGTACATTTGTTTTTTTTTTAAGTTAAATTACTGGTGGTAGGTCTCTCATATGTGAGAGGCTGCCTGGGTGGGTACCACCGCAATGTCTATTTCTCCCGTCAAACAGCAGTTTAAATGCACTGTTGTGTTTCGGATTGAAGGACATTGTAGCCAGAGTAACTACTGGACATATTGAGACTTAACATCTTATGTCTCAGGATGGCGAGCGCAGTGGAATGCCAAGCATTGCTTTGTAAATCAAGGTGTTGTTTGGTTTTGCTTCTGTTCATGAGCGGTCGCATCGCTTACCATCAGGCGAGCGGCATGTCCGTCGCGCCATTCACTACAATAAAAAAAAAGTTTTTTTTATTTATATATCAAAAGTCATCCTTAACTAAAATGGAAGTAACAAATAATTTTGTAAAGCCATTCAAAATTACGTAAGAATCGTTTTAAAGGAGATTTTATGGAGGTCTCTTCAAGTCTTAATAATATCCAGTACAGCTTTAATAGACATTTTTTTATATGACGTTGGTATATTTGCCTGTCATTTCTGGTTTCAAAAGCGTCTGCAAGTTCAGTAAAGAATACATCTCTAGGTTTCTCGAGTCTAACGAATCAGCTTCCAAAAACCCATTTATAACTCCTGTTAAAGCTTGATATTTTTATAAAATTGTATTGGTGTAAATCGCTGGCTAATCTAGTAAACAATTAAAAAATAAAATAACGACTGAAAAAAAAGAACCTCACCTGTAAAGCTACTAAATGTGTAGAGCGGGAAGAACTTGCTCTTATCCATCATACTCCACTCGATATTGGTGATGAGCTGCGGCGGCGGCGTCTCAACCATGGTCGCCATGTTCCGTCACAATCTGTTACGTCCAATATCCAACCCGTCCATGCACTAACATCTACCAACCGACCGCTCTATACCTACTATACTCTTTGGTAACTATTTTAAAATACGTTCTATTTTTAAATTAATTCTATATTTAAATTATCGCGGTCTATTTTTAAATTATCGCGTTCTATTTTTAAATTACATTGATTTGTGTATTTAATACAATTGGAATAACAACGTTTAACATAAAAATATATATCTTTTAGACTAGTATTAGCTATGTTTAGAGTCGTAAGACTAGGTCACTTTGCTGTGTATGATATTGCTTTTTATAGGCTCTTCCATGGTTTAGTGTTTTCGGAGCTCTTCCTGAGGAGAACCGCTGAAGCTGTGGACAAAAAAATGTTTTCTGTAAAGTCTGCTTACAATATCTTTATATGTTAACGTTATAAGAAACCATTGATGAAAGATTGCATAGTTCTATGTATTGAATTGGACGCTTAAGGTGAAATCATACTATAGTATTCCGTCTTACGCATAGAGCAAAGAAGCGACCATAAATACTAGAGAAACGCGCCTTAGACCGATCTGAAGTCTGAACAATGGATTGTTTTTGTTGTGTGCACATTATCAGTCGTATGCTTATGACGTGACCTTGTATATTCCATTGTCCTGATTGGTCAGTTAGCCGCTTCTTTACTCTATGCGTAAGAAGGAATACTATAGTATGATTTCACCTTTAGGCTGAACGTATCTATTTATCGTTTGTTCGGCGCTCTTGCTCGCACGTTCGGCTCTGGCAAAGGTGACATTGATAATTCGAGTGTGGAGCCGATGTTCATCGATTTATAAGACGTTAGCACGTCAAAAAAGCTATTAAATTAGTTATAACATTGAATTATTACAGATAGGACATCGCAAACAAATTCTGTGCGCGCGTACGAGACGGGACACTAGAGCGAAACAGAACATAGTCGGCCTAATTCAGTTTCAAAACTATTTTACCAATAAATACACCCAACAGTGACTTTATTCACAGTGCCCTTCGCCCTTCACAGCGTGTCAAAGACACTTTCGTAATCACAGGACAGACTAACGCCCGAATACTGGAACGCCATTCAAATAATAAGTTGCTCTTAACAGCGCACGGCCCACTTAACCAGTACATTTAATCGGAATTAACGTAGTTAAGCGCCATTTATATTTAAGTTGCGTTTCAGTAATTGTGCGTAAGGGTGTTAATCTATAAAAACGAAACTTCGAATGTTGGGATGTTATACGTCCGGAGTAAGATATAAGATTTCCACTTCTAAAAATGTAGAGTCAATACTATGTATATGACTGTTGGTTGTCTTAAAAAAATAAAAAATACTTTGTAAATTACTATCATCAGTACAAAGTATAAAATAAAGTCGCTTTCTCTGTCCCTATGTCCTTTTGTATGCTTAAATCTTTAAAACTACGGAACGGATTTTGATGCGGTTTTTTTAATAGATAGAGTGATTGAAGAGGTAGGTTTATATGTATAATACGTACATATTATTGTACAGAAATCTATTTGTACCCGAGCGAAGCTGGCCCGGGCCGCTAGTAAATATATAAAAAATACTATGTAAATTACTATCATATGACATAAAGCATAAAACAATAGTTGCTTGACAACTGCGTCTTATCAGTCGAGATAAAAACGAGACTGTTTTTTGCATTATTTGGGTTACAATGAACTCGTCTGATTATAAGTTTACTAACATACTTGGGGCACAGAATACTAACAGAAGTCAAGCTTGTGTATGTACTTCACTTTTGTTGCCACACTCACACTACGCTCGGCGTTCGCGCAAAGGTTGAAACTCGTTCTCACAGTGGTCTCGACTGGTTTGGAATATCGTGTCGGTGAACGCTGTCTATGTGTGCGTTGATTAGCGCGCTTTGTATGAAGCTTCACTTCTGTTAGTTTCGTATTCTGTGCTTGGGGGCTCTATAAAAACGATACGAACTTCGATCGTTCGAACATCATAGATAAAACTTCACTAATGTGCCTAGATACTCCACAAAATGTTGGAATACTCTATCGTAGGTTTCGTAATATACACTAGATACACAGTTCCCTGTAAATGTTCTGTTAAAAAGTGGCACCGATGCATCGAAACAAAAAAAGTAAACAAAAAGATCACACATTCCAAATATATTAACACAAATTCCACCTTATTCCTTGAGCTTAAAGTAGCTTTTCACATAATAGTGTCTAAAGTTCTGCGACGTTTTAAAGGAACGGTCGGTGCGTAACTGAAGGCGAAAGAGTGCTTAAAGCACTCTTTTTTGGTACCATTCTAAGCGCTCATGTTGTATCTAGTGTATATTTGATCGAAGATCGTAGGTCTTAGCCATAGACTAAGTTCGGAGAAAATGATAAGTATAATAGAGAATAGAATTGATATTTTGAAGTGGAAATCTTATATCTTACTGCGGACATCGGACATCCGAACATTTGAATTTCGTATCGTTTCATAGATTCCGCGCTACCCATTTATGCTGAGTCATGACACATAATTGACAATAGCGTGGCCTTACCACTTAGCAAAAACCTTATTTCTACACTTCCTACAGTTTAAAACAGTTCAAAGTCACGATTTCAATGTATTCGTCGTAATTATTATTGAGAGTACAAAGTAATTGACGCGCTGACTAGGGTTGCCACCCGTACTTTATAATAAAATATTGTACGTTATTTCATGTAATTGTTCTCCATACTTTATGTAAACAATAAATTACTCGAAAATAATTTATTTGACATGGTTTGGTTTCTTTGGGATTTTGAAAAGTTTAGTCATATTATGTATTTGGTCGTTAAGTAATACCTATACATCGATGGCTCAATGGATATCGACTCTTTAATTTACTTTACTTCTTACTTATTTGTGTCAATTTAAATATACCTAGACGTATGTATTTTTCTTTTCTTCCTATATGAATTAAAGTACTTTATCGAAATGACATTAAATTAAATTTATTTATTAGTCACGTAGGCAATTAAAGAAGTCTTATGACAAGACAATACACATAGAACTTAATCTCTATATACAAAATATTTCCAATACTTAGTACTATTAATCGTACTCTCGATTGTAGAGTAGGCCCGTGCCCTGCAGTGGGACGTATATGGGCTGATACAGATACATAGTACTATTTAAATTAATTTCTTTCTGCAAAAAAGATGGCAACCCTAGCGCTATGATCTTTGTAATAGCACGGTATGTTACAAGATTTTATTCATTGATAAAACTTACACACAGATTCATTCAGTCATGTATTTCGTCATTTAATTTGCCTTGATTTATATAAATTGAAAAGTAGTTAACGATAATTATAGACCCTCAAATGACGCTCGCGGGTTCGAATCCCAGGACACACCTCTGACTGTTCGGAGTCACTTGTGTATTGATAATCAATCACCACGCCCTATAACGGTGAAGGAAAACATCGTGAGGAAACCTGCATACCATAGCGATTTTTATGAATTTCTATGGTATGTAAGTCCGCCAACCCGCACTAAGCCAGCGTGGTGGACTATATGGGACTTATATATTGGCTGATACAATACAGTACTAATTAATAAGATCACTTTGTTGTCAGTTATCAGTCATTATGATATATATCAGTCAGATGGCGAGCGCAGTGGAAAGCCAAGCGTCGCTTTATGGTTAATGGCGTTTTTTGGTTTTGCTACTGTCGATGGGCGGTTTTATCGCTATAAATCAGAGGAATATCATGTCCTGCCAAACTGTAGTGCATTTACTCAACAGCTTGTCGGGAGAGACATTGCGGTGGTACCTACTCAGGCGGCCGCTCATATGAGAGACCTAGGGCCCTGCTATATTCATCGAACGAACGAACGAAGGGCCCTACTATATTCAACAAAACGAAGTTCGAAACTTCGGATGATCAAAGTTTATATACGATACGAATGTACCTACATAAAACTTATGGTCGTTATTGATTTATGGTCGTAACCATAGACTTATAGTTACGAGGTACGTTATATATATACATTCGTATCGTATAAAAAACTTCGTTTGTCCGAAGTTTCGAACTTCGTTCGTTCGTTCGTTCGGATGAATATAGTAGGGCCCCTACTACCAGTAAAAATGTTAATGTATCGTCATTGAGGTAATATACTAGAGCGGACATCGGGAACAAAATCTTTGCGTATGGTGCGTGCACAGTACACAGTGAAGCGAGATGGAAGATAATGTTACTTCGTACGCGTGACAGAGACAGAAATATAATGTACCCTTCATTTTGTTACAAACATTTTGTTTGCAGTGTCCCCTCTAGTATATTATCTCAATGTGTTTCGATTTCTCTCTTTTGAACAGAGCCGGGATTGTAAAATCCCTACATCATTGTTAACTTTACAAATAATGATAACGTGAAGAAAGATCTATCTACTACAGATAGGCAGCTATCTGGACCATTATATTGCGCCTTGATTACATTCATTACAAATAGTATGTTAAGATAAGGTTTTTTATCACAATAAAATATTTTCTTTGTGCGTTTCGTTTATCTACTAAAATTTGTCAAATAACGCTATATTTCGATTCGTTACAATATTTCTGAAAATCATCATGACACTTATATTATTGGCAATAACTAGCAAGTGCTATTTTGGGATTAATAATTTATACTTAAAATTGAGTCTATGTTTTAATTGAAATAAAACTATTATTTAAGGATTTTATCGGGGATTTGGTTTAATTTTTACATTTTTAACTTCCCGACATTTTTAGACCAAGATCCCGTGGCCGCCAGACTTTCGCAATTTTATGAAAGCTGAAATGTTGTCTGCACATGCCTCATATAAGCATCACACGATCACCTATTATGAAGTTCTGATTGCGGTTGCTTTGGAAGTTATCAGCTTCAATGTCTGGCAAGATGAAAGGACCATTAAAAGTATCTGAATACTAAGGACATATTTGTTTATAGTTGCCTTTATAACATATGTAAAATTCAGCTTTTATACTATAACGCTGACAAAATTACATTATGTTAAAGTTTGAAGATAGCGTAATATTTAATAATAAAAAAAAATCTAGCATTATAGTACAAAAGCTGAATTTCATATGTGTTTTTAATCAAAAGTTGTTTCCTTTGCATTCAGATACTTTTGATGGTTCTTTCACCTTGACAGACACATTGAAACTGATCTGCAACTGACTTTCAATGCAACCACGATCGCAATTTTATAATAGTTAATCGAGTGATGCCTATGTCAGAAGCATGCGCACACAATCTTTCAGCTTTTATAAAATGACGAAAGTATGGCGGCCACGGGCTCTTACTCTATTCGCTTACTTTACGCGCGGGCAGATAAAAATCCATTAATAATATTTTTATTTCAATGTATAACATTCTGTCGTTGTACATTGTATGTTTTAAGTTACTGTTTAGATATTTTAGTATTGTATTAATTGTTTTCGTGCAGTTTTTTTTTATTTTTATGCTTACTAACTTATTTTTAGTATTGTTGCAATGAACATACTCAGTGTAGTTTCTAGTGTATTTACTACAATAAATAAATAACACACAACAGTCACATACATAGTCCTGACCCCACACTAAGATCGAGTCTTGTGTCGTGTATCAGAAACTACGAGAGACTTTTCGCTCTCACAAACACCCAGACCCGGAAGAAATATTTGTGGGCCGCACAAACATTTCTCTCGGTGCGGGGCCTTTCGTTTCACAGGCGGCGTATAACCAACTGCGCCACGGAGGCTGTCACAATATACATTATTTATAGTTGTTTTTCCTCTGTACATAAATATATCACTCGTGTCTGTCTTCCAAAAGGGGTAGACAGTAGTGCTAGCTGCTAAAAGGAAACCCATATTTCGCCTTATACTTTCCGTTCCACGATGTGATAGGAAAACCTATAGATAAATTTTATAACACTTTGCTCGACCTGGGATTCGAACCTGACACTTTAGCTTCGTAATATTACTATAGTACAAGTGCGCCAGTAAGGCGGAGTATTTTTAACCGACTTCAAAAAAAGGAGAAGGTTCTCAATTCGACCGTATGCTTTTTTTATGTTTGTTACCTGCCTCTGTACTGGGTGAACCGATTTTGATCATTCTTTCTTTTAAGAACAACAATTTGTTTTTAATACTGTTCATTTATTCAAAAACAAAACAAATAGGAAGAGTTGTAAACAAATATACCTCTACCAAAAATATTTAAAAAATTATTAGTGTTAGATTTTCTGATAAGATAGTGTATCTGATTTCCTACTAACCTTAATATTATAGTGTCATGTATAGACAAATAATATTATCTCATTATATTGTTTGTAACAGTTAAGTACCGCTTTATTTAAAAAACTAGCGCCCGAAACCGACTACTCTCGGGTGCAGAATACACTTTAACGGCCGATGCCAATAATCAATCGAAAAAATTAGATTGAAGTCAATCTGGATTGTTTTCTACTTTTCGATTTGTCATTTACCATGTTGCCATAGTTTTTTCACTACTGAGATTGATTATTGGCAATATAGTATCAGAAAAAAGATTGAGCTGTCAATCTCAAACGGCAAATTTTGTATTGGGATTGTTTATTGGCAGCGGCTGTAAATAAATACAAATAAAAATATTCTATTGCCTATGTTCATCAGGGATAATATAAAAGTGTCAAATTCAATTAATAAATTATTCAAATAGTAGGTCCAGTAGTTTCAGAGCCTATTCAAAGCAAACAAATAATCAAATTTTTCTTCTTTAATAATATTCAATCGTTCATTCATAAACTCGCGCCTTTTTCCCAGAAGGGGGAGGCAAAGGCGGCCTGTACACCCACATTTCGCCTTAAGTGTTCCGTTCAACGTGATAAGGGGCGAGCCTATCGCCATATCGACCACAAATTCTTGACTATAGGCTCATAATAAATAAAAAAATTCAATGTCACTTTGCCCAACACCAGATTCGAACCCAAGACTTTAGCTTTCCACCACTCTCAATCATTCTGTCGATTGTAGAGGAGGCCCGTGCCCTGCAGTGGGACATATATGGGCTGATACAACAATACAACTTTAGCATTATTAACTGTACCATAGTACAACTCTGCCACCGAGGCAGTCACAATGAAAACAATTACAGATTTAAATATATTGTTTACTGTTTTGTATCTTAAATAACTATCATCAATAATAATTGGCAACAACACATCTTGAAATAACATGTTTGTAATTAAAGGAATTTGTACCGTGAATCATAAAATATTTTATTTATGAAACAACATTCACAATGCAAACTTACAGCATTATATGCCAAAATATTTATATGTATCAAAAATGGAATTATTAATTAGAATTACTTGAAAGAAAATCACAAACTTTTACATGTATAAAAATTTTAATTATTAACTAAGATTCCTTGAAAGAAAATTGGCTCAAAAATACAAAGAACTAAACACGAAAATATAAAAATAATAAATTATACTTTTATAAGCTATTTATGGCTAAACATTCTTGTTTATTTGTCCATATAACATGTTTTAATTGTTTCAATTTATTTAGCTAATTTATGCTAAGGAATTTGATTATGTGAAAAAAAATATTGATTGACGTGTAAATATTTTTTTGTTGCTAACCATACTTTTCGTGTGATTTTGACAGCTAAGGGTCATTGATGTTCCTATTCTTATTTGAAACGCATTATATATATAACTGTTGGGTGTATTATTTATTATTTTATTTCAACAATACTTTTTGTATATGAAGGCATAAGAATTTAAATACTGTACTATCTAATATAATTCAGCCAATGCTAATGATGTGATTCTTTTGCAACCATTAAATTGTTAAGAACTCCTAGTCCACTAATCTAGCCTAGAGCCAGTTGTATGAACTATGAATAAAAAGTGCTAATGTAAGTTCTATTGCATCAAGCAATTTTAAATGACATTTTTACTATTCCTTCTTACAGAAAACTATGTGTAAAATTGTTATCTGTTTCGATTAGAGGGTTTTATGTAACCCTCCATATATGCTACGTAAGGGCACGACGTTCCCAATTAATTAAAGATAATGATACATATGAAACATGAAAAAAAACACGACGAAATTCATAGACAAAGTGTAGGATTTGTCGTATTAAAATTAATTAAATCAATTATGTAAAATAAAGATCCGTTAAATCTACTAATAAAGTACAATAACTTTGTAGAAATTATATATAAATAGATTTAGTGCAATTTTAAATTATTATTTTGAAATAATCTATTTATGATAGATCGCAGATCGATATAAGACGTATGATACAAAAAAGACTATTGATTGGCATTATTAATATCCAGTAACATTTTGTACTGACTAATCAATACCTACAAACGTCTTAGAGTACCTTGAAATCCGAATCAAGGTGAAACTCAATGGGTTATGCAAAAAAATCAGCTTAAATTGAAAGACAGGTGATTTTCAAGGTGTAATTACTTACGTGACCCGATGCCCGCCATTCATAACAACAAACGGGAAATAAACACAACCAACACAAATTGTCTCCACTTATGAGGTATTGTAAAAATGTTTTATGTAATAATTTACACAATTTCAGATTATTTCACCATGGAAAAATAGTCCTTCGCAGCTGTCAGGTGATTGGCCGTCCATTTTGGTCATAGACAATGATTTGTTTTTTTTTCTAATGCAATATTTGTTATTTTGCCACTATGTAAAATGTATAATGTATGTAATATATTGTATGTATGAAGTATGAACGCATAAGAAAATAATATGCTTATACTGTGGCTTATACGTACGAATGTATGATGCATAAAATACTCATTCAGGATTAGTTTTGATTTCAATAGAGTACGATGTAATGGAAATGTAAATACGAAATGAGATTCAGGCACAAAGTCAATAATGTAAAATCGATTAAATTACTAAACTTGGATCAGAATTCAGAAATTAAGTTCAATGGTTCAATTATACATTAACAAGAAGTTGAAATATCCAATAGTGTCTCGTAACTGTGGTTAAAGTATTAACTCAGTACTCACACATAATACTATACACTATTTCTTCTTAGTTCTTATGGTATTTTTTATAATAAAATTATAGGAATTATAGAAGACATGAACTTATTACAATGTATCACAGTAACTGAATAAATAAAGAAAGATAATGTGTGCAATAATAACAAGCACGTTTTAAAACCTGTTTACATGATAAATAATATGATAATGTGAATGTAATTGTCACGCGGAACATTTCCGTAGGTCATGTACAGTGGAATAACTTGTTTCCTTGCTTATTTAGTAGATGAAATTATGTTTGTAGTACATGAGTAAGGCACTTGTCTCACCGGCAACGATTAACGAGTAACGAGTTAGCGAGAAGCTGGGAGCGAGTGCGTAGTTCCGATATTTGTGTAGCTCGGCTATAAGCGAGTGTGCGAGTGAGGCGGGCGATTACTCGCGTCACTGTAGAGAAATGACCACTGGTTGCTCTCTCGGCGTGAGTTCCAATCGCTTGGCGAGTATCGCCGAGCGAGTGTTATCTTTTATAACTCTTGTCGCTCGGCGGCAAACTAGTGAAGCGAGTGCTCGCCAGCAGTGTGAACAGTCAGCGATCAACTGTTTGTATATGCATCTCTTTTGTTCACACGGAAAGTATATCTATTGTACGTTTCTTGAGCGAGAAAATAGCCGATAGTTAGTCGTTTTCTCGTCGTTGGTGGGACAACTGCCTAAAGCAGGCAGTAAAGACGTTAGGGTAGGGCGTGGTTGAAAAACTATTCGGGCGCCAAAAATAAAGGGGTTTGAATGACTATTAAAACGACACAGAAACAATCGTTACAACAAGGGGTGCCTACTCGATTAACATTGCATCGTCTAGCTCACGCGTAGTACTGGAATTGGCAACGGCAGTATGTACACATACGCTTGCAATATAACATAAGAGTAGAGACATGTAAGTAGAGACAAATCATAAACGGAAATTATTTCATTATTGTTATGTAGGTTACAAATGAGAAGCATTCTAACGTTATATGAAAGATAACTTGTTGGTATAAAGGATAAATCATTATGTATTCAGGCATTCTTTGATTGGCCCACTTAAACTTCTGTCTAGTTTTTTGAAGTTATACTTCTTTTGGCGCGATGGAGAAAAATGATGAGAGTGAATTTTTACGATGCGCGCGCACACCGATAGCGACAACATGAAGTTAGTTCTAAGTGGCATGAAAACCGATAACTATGTTCAAGTTGTATATTCTAGTATTTTTATATTTAGAACACGTGTTTCGTAACAGAACAATTAAACAGTGCGAATAAATAAATATTATTTTGGTGTTTTTGATTACAAAGAACGGACTTAAGCAAGGACTTAACTAAAATTGCTTGTTGAACTTGTATCACAAACACAATAATTTATATTGGTCATTAAATTTTATGTAGTGTTTAGTGGTGATCGACATTTCATTGCTCAGATCTAAAATGCCTATATCGGTATCCAATCCTTGACTCTGCTGGAGTAATAGATGTTTTTATGTTTTTTAAGGTTCCGTAGACCGTACCTAAAAAGTAAAAACCGAACCCTGTTACTGAGCCTCCGCTGTCTGTCTGTCACCAGGCTGTATCCCATAAACCGTGATAGCTAGGAAGCTGAAATTTTCACAAATTATGTATTTCCGTTGCCGCTATATCAACAAACAATAACATTAAAAGAAATGAAAATAATAAGGACCTCCCTTATTATATTAACATATTATTTTTGTATTTTTTTGCTCAATATTAACAATGGTATTATAACATGTATGAAAGAAAGAAATACATTTAGTATGCGCTTAAAAGTTTCACAAGATCTTTAGTTGTATATTACCTTTCAAAAAAATAAAAAAAAAAGTAAATATTAAAGAGGGATTTCCCTACAACATAATTTTTAAGCAATTTTTGAATCGATCGTAATAAACAGGTGGTACTGGAACAGTGATTTTTAGGGTTTCTTTTATAGATTATGGTATGGAACTCTTCGTGCGCGAGTCCAATTCGCACTTGATCGGGTTTTTTTTATTACAATGAATGGCGATACGAGAATGCCGCGCCGTTTGCTTGATGGTAAGCGATAGGTACGACGGCTCATGAACAGTAGTAAAATTAAACAACACCTTGAATTACAAAGCAATGCTTGGAATTCCACTGCGTTCGCCATACTGAGACATAGATGTTTACTCTCAATATGTCCAGTAGTTACCGACACAATGCATTTACACTGCTGTTTGGCAATAGACATTGCCACCGCGCCAGTGAGTCTTATATATTTTAGTGTACAAAACAGTACACGTACAGTGGCGGATCCTGGCACAGGCCGGCCCGGATAACGCCAAGTAAAAAAATAAATAAATTAATACTCAGAAGAGTCACTTAAATCATCTCGACCTCACATTAAGATGAATCAAGTCTTGTGTCGTAGGTATCAGGAACTACGAGAGACTTTCGGTCTCACAAACACCCAGACCTGAAATAAGTATCTATGAATCACATAAACATATGTGTCAGTACGCATATCGAAGTTTCGAACCCATGGCTCCCGTTTCTATGCCCGTTTCCCAGTCTTCGTCCAACCAACTGCTCTCGGGAAGCTGTCAAGGAGGCAGTACAAGTGTGATGTAAAGAGTAAGGCTCAGTTGCACCAAGTAACTTTGCCAATACCTTTGCCTATGAAAATGTCATCGCCATACATTTGAGATCTATTTGACTTTGCGAATGTATGGAATTGACAGTTTCAAGGGCAAAGGTATTGGCAAAGTTAGTTTGTGCAATTGAGCCTAAGAAGTTTGTTGAGGAGTAATCGTAAGAGTCACATTAATAAATAATAAATTAATATACTTTATTAAGATGTGGGAACTAACATAATATATTTCAATCAAACAGCTTATATAAAGTAATGTGCGATTTATTTAAATTCGACCTTTTCCTGGTACTCAGAAATGCTAGATTTCCCAACTCTCGTAATATGGAACACAGCCGTATCTCTTGTCTATGGTAAATTTCTTTCATTTTGACATTTCAGTCAGGCCGGTTTAACTCGGGCATAAAAAGTAACCCAATTTTCTATCTCGCTTTCTCATATGCCGTTTTCGCCCCATCTCTTTCACTTTTATGAATGTGTGCGTGTGCCGGCGTGCGCCGTCGCCGCCATATTTTTCAACAGTCGATTGCTGTTTAGTTTGGATTTGCTTATTTTATTTTAATTGCATGTTTTTCATCTGTTTTGTAATCAGTAACGTAAATATTTAACAGTACAAACGTGATATAGTTTTGTTTGTGTAAATCGTATCTAAAAACTTGTGATTTACGTGATAATTATTAATTTTAGTTATGTGTTTTGTTCCCGAGTGCACAAACGAAAAAAACATAGAAATATCTGTGCAGCCTTCACAAACAAAATATACAAACACTTTAATAAGTGAACAGCTATGTTGGCGGAGCAAGAAATACCAGATTATTGAAAAACATAAATCTAACCTCATCTGACATAATGAAGGTAAATATAATATTTTGTTATTCCGCTGTGACCCTATTTCTAGTTTAATCTGCTACAGGAATATAAGAAATAACAATAAGTTGAAATAAATACCTATTAAAATACAGATTTATTAGATCTCTGAACATGTGATAAGGTTAACTTTTTGTTAGTGTCTAGAGTGATGGATTATGTAGCCTTACTCCTCTCATTCGTACTCTCGACTGTAGAGGAGGCTCGTGTCCTGCAGTGGAAAGTATATGAGTCGACCCAGTACAGTACAGTGCAAGATTAAAGCTATTGTCAGTATAGGTATTTCCGAGTTCATAACATATTAATTGATAATTATTCAAAGTTTTATGATTACATGTACTTAAAGTCAGGAAAGCAGTCAACTTCATCAGATTGTGCCCTTATAATAATTATTTTTTTAATTAATTGTTTTATAATTTCTAGGCCAGACTCGGGTCAAATTTCCAAGTAATTCACAGGCAAGTGGGTTCATCATTGGAAGTACAAAGAAAGTCTCTACTGTGTCTGCAGGATCACTACACTGTAGGTTTATATGTTAATATTGGTGAAGATTAAATCACAACAGAAGTAATTATGTTCATTAATAATCTGTTTATAATATTTATACTTCTTGATATAATTAAAATTCTCATAAAAATGCATTTGCTAAAGATTTTTGTTATATTTTCAAATCCAGTGCAATGCAGTAGTTTATTAAAGTATATATGACAGACCTATATTGTGCATACTATAATAGTAATAGCATTAACATTCTTTAAAATGACTACACTCCAAACATATTTTTTGCCTATTCCTTTAATATATTATAATAATGAATCAAAAAAGTTTTAGTATTTAGCTGTCATGCATTTAATGTGTTCCATGATTTGACTAATTATTATTTGTTAATTGTAGCTTATTTTAATTATGTATGTCTTGTTTTTGCTTTTTAATTTCTCCAAAAGTAAGCCAAATCGTTTTGTTTGTTGTTTACTTTATATTAATTTTGTCTTAGATAAAATTTACAAACAAAGCAATCTTGAGCTGTTTCATGGTATTGTAAAATATAATTTGAAAGAAAGAAAGAAAGAAAGAAAACACATTTATTTGTCACTTATTACAACGCACACACTCATATAACACAAATAATAATAATTGCAATAATTAATGTTTCCATTTAAATTTTTATTTGTCAATGCATATTTCAATTCTGTAGTCATGTTCTTAGATTTGGCATTGTTTTATTGGTCCTAAAATAAAGAAAATTGATATTTACAAATTGGAAATGCTTAAATTAATCTGAAGATGTATATAAAAACTATTGTAGGTATAATATTCATTAAGATAAAAATGTTAAAATAAAACTTGTAATTTAAAAAATAAAATCAAATAAATCAAAGAATATATTGTTGAGTAAAGGTTTCGAATTATAACTTGGTTTTATTTGTTATTTTCATTTTAAATCCAGATATTTAAACATATAAGCATGAAACCCAAATAAAAAACCGGTAAATTTTCGGTAGTAAAAATCGGATTGGTGAAAATTTAACGTACATCCCTAAATATTTCAAAATCGGTAATTTCGGTAAAGTACCGATTTCCAGCTCTGGTGCGAAACGCATGTAAATATGTATACGTATAACTTGCGAAAGAGATGGCTCAAATACGATGAACAAAATTCTTAAATACTATTGGTCAGTGACAAAATTATCAATGAAAAGAAAGAAAGATCCGATGAAGATTGAATGAATTATATATGTAGAAAAGCATGTTTGGTTTCGATGTGTGAGTTTTCATAACGTGTTAAAAAATTTGTATGGAGTTGGCCGTCTGTATTTTTAGTCGTCTGTGATTTCAGTGTTGACATATTTATTTTCCTCTAGTTTCTATTTTCTCTTTATTTATTTTTTATTTTATTTTAACGAAATGGTAAGATTATTTATTTATTCCATTATATTACATCTCTGCTTTTGTTATTATTTAAACGTTTATGCTTTTCCAGGCGCGCTATTTCAAGGAACAAGACATCGATGGTAAGTCCCGATTCAATCTGATAAATATTTTTGAAGATAAATATGAATCAGTGTAGGAAATAGATAGGGCAATAATTTTAATGTGAAATATTATGTGTTGGCGTAAGACACGTTTAATTCTAAACAGATGAATCAGAAAGTAGGACAAAAGTTAACGGCAGTTTTCACTTTACGTGTGAAACTATTTACATATTTGTTACGAACGTTTTCGAAAATCAACTAACTTTTTAACCGGATTCAAAGTAAGGACGAGGTTCCCAATTGGTTGCAATCTTTATTTTTAATATGGGTGAATATATTATTTATATGTTCACTGATTATATAAGGACGTCTATACTAATTTGCATGCAATGCACACACTTAAAATATTAATATAAAAATCGCCAAATAAAGTTTAAAGCATAGTTTAGTAAACTTCACACAAATATGTCTATGTTTCTTAAGATATTGCTTCAGCTAGTAGAAGCTTATTTTTATCGGCCCAGACAATATTGTATCATTCAGGCTATATCCTAGAAGTACATTTTAGACTGCCCAATGCAATCTTTATTTTCTCTTATATTCATACCATGGTAGTCAGTAAGAGATTGCCTCGAGCGATACAACCACCATTTGTACTCTTATGTTGAATATTTGTTTCTGTATCTGTATTTGTATCTGCTTATAAAAACCCCACTGCCAAACACAGGCCTCCTCTATAATCGAGAGTATGGTTGAAAGGGTTTAGACCATAAAATCCACCACATTGGCCTAGTGTAGGCAGGCAGACTCTATATACCATTGAAATTCATATAAATTGCTATGTATGTGGGTTTCCCTACAATGTTTTCCTTCACTGTGGAGATTGACTATAAATGCACATATGACTCTGAAAAGTGAGAGATGTTTACCCTAGGATTTGAACCAACAACCACCATGAGTGAACATGATGGCATCTGGGTTTGGTGTGATTACCAAGAAGCCACCATGTGCTTATCCTTTGTATGTTTTTTTCTATCTTTTTATTTGTCAATACTTTATCTTCTCACTGATGTACAATAAAACTTAACATAAATAAATAAAGTTACCATCAGGGTTCCATGCAGTCCAATCATTTCACTCCTACATTTGACATGTTATATTATTATTATTTATATTTTTATTGTACACATAACAAAATACATTATATGGAAACAAAAAGAATAAATAAAAAGTACAAATGGCGGTCTTATCACTTAAAGCAATGTGTTACAGACAACACTGGGATGGATATAAAAAAAAGAGAAAGAGGGCAGAGTAAAAAAAAAAAGAATGGTAACGAAATAATATTTTCTATACATAAAAATAAACACACATAACATATACACACACACACACGCACACATATTATATGATAAATATAAATTGTATGTAATGTAATTTTATTTACAGAATTCCGTGAATGTTTCTACCTATTCGCGCGGTCCGGTCAGATCACCTCTCTTGATGAGCTTACCGTCGTCATGCGGTCTTTGGGCATGAGCCCTACTATACAGGAATTGGCGGGTTAGTATTACTTTTTAAATATTTAGTTACCATGTAGAGGCCGTCAGTAACGCAGAAATAATAATAATAATAACACCCAACAGGCACATACATAGTCCTGACCCCACACTAAAATCGAGTCTTGTGTCGTGGGTATCAGGAACTACGAGAGACTTTTCGGTCTCACAAACACCCAGACCCGGAAGTAATATTTGTGGGCCGCACAAACATTTCTCTCGGTGCGGGGATCGAACCCGCGGCCTCTCGTTTCTCAGGCGGCGTCTAACCAACTGCGCCACGGAGGCTGTCGAAATAAATACATATATATTACTGAGGTATAGTAATTTTGGAATTTCCGCGACTGAAGGGCTTTTTTGAGAATTACATTCCCCCATAGTATATCCATTAGATGATAGGTTATTAACAATATTATTATGAGGCTTTTACTTAATTTAAACTTTTAAATTCCAGGTTATTTAAAGGGCAAAGGCGGTAAGATGTCGTTCGCTGATTTCCTCGAAGTGATGCACATACATTCCAGAGCTGAGAATCTTCCTACAGAGGTGAGAACTTAAATAAAACCTAATATCCAACAAAACTATTAGGTATCATTTGATATTTCATGCTTTTCAACTTTGTACAGGCGTACCTCACTAAATTGTAATAATTATTAACATTTTTTTAAGATAACACTTTAATTTTTTGTTTTCGGAGTCATGTGTGTATTGATAGTCAATCACCACGCACTAAAACGGTGAAGGAAAACATCGTGAGGAAACCTGCATACCATAGTGACTTGTATTAATCGTACTCTCGACTGTAGTGGAGGCCCGTGCCCTGCAGTGGGACGTATATGGGCTGATAAAGAAAATAACCTAATATTATTGTTTTCAGGTAGTGAATGCTTTCAAAGCTGGCGACGCTGAGAAAAAAGGCGTGATCCCGGCGCGGCAGCTTCGTAATCTATTACAGAATTGGGGCGAAGGCCTATCCGCGCGAGAGGTAAAACCGTCGTTTATATATCTAATGTTTTGTTAAATAAAACAAAATTGGCCAAGTTGTTTGCTCTGTAAAAGGAAAAGTCTGCGTCTTGAAAGTCTCGATACCAAACGTCAATTAAGAAAGACCCAACCCAAGCGGGCTTATAACTATACATATAATGCAGTGGGCCAACTATACTGCTTATTATGTAACCGCACTTTTACCACCAAATTCGGGTTTGCCAGTCACATTCGAGCGCACTCCAGAGTATAGCCAGGTGTCGCCGTCGACGGACACGTCGTGGAGGACAACAACAACAAAAGGAAAGATTTTTTTGTACCATGAGACAGTTTTATAAATTACTTTAAATTAACTACAATGTTACACTATACTTAAATAAAAAGTAATATTTAATGACAAACCTATAAAAAGAAATAAAATTGAAGCTGTTGCTTCTACGTATATTTTTGCGCGTACAAAATTATGTATTTTTAATAACCTGTTAATGTTTTATGATTTTTTTTCTACAAAGCATGTATCACAAATTGCTGTCACCCCAGATGGTATATAGTACTACTATATAGCACATAGTCTAAGAAATTCGCGGTCAACTTAAATTGAATGAAGGGTTCAAATAAATTCATTTACATATTATATAGATATTAATAAAACTCCCGCCCGATATCGCCTGGGTGCTCATCCTTTTTGACAGAGAGACCTTTTAACATAATATTCCTGATTTATCGCAGGAGATCGATTTTTATAAAATAAAGTAATTATCATAACATTTCACATTTTGTTCACGGAGCCGAAGACAAAAAATATTTTTTTGATTGGACAAGTTCATTTATCCAAGAACTCTCGGGCCTAGATCGCAATTATGTTTATATTTATTGAAAATATTAATGTATCTAGGGACAAAAATATTCGTACTAATACTATGTTTCATAGTAAAATGAGCAGTCTCAATTGTATGTTATTTTCAGGTGGACAATATATTTCGTGAAGCAAACGTTACAAATGCAGGGACGGTTCGTTATGAAGACTTTGTGAAGATTGCTTGCGCGCCTGTGCCGGACTATTACTAATAAATATTTGAAAAATTACCCATATAACACCAATTGATACCCTTATTCTACTGAAAGTGACTTATGCAATCTTAAGACATGAATCCATGATCGTAGCCAGCCGTGGGATCAGGGTGGGGCAGCAGTCTAAAATCATACGTAATTAACAAACTGTACCCACGGTCTATATCACGGTATACCCCGGTATTTTTTTTCCTATAAAAAGATTGCACCCTATAACACCCTGTATCTGTATCACATCTGTATTTATAATTCGAATACTTTACCTAGATAATTTATTTTTTTAGAGTTGGTTAGGTACCTTACAGGTCAAAGTCAGGGTGGGGCAAGCGCCCCACTCTGCCCCACCGTGGCTACGCCCATGCATGAATCTATCTATAAAATTAAAAACTAAATACACCCAAAAGTCACATACATCCAGGGGGTAACTATAAAAACGATACGAATTTCAAATGTTCGGACTCCTTACGTAAAACTTCACAAATGTGTCTCGATACAACACAAAATGTTGGATTCCTCTATCGTACGTCGCAACCATAGACTAAGTTCGGAGAAAATGATAAGAATAATAGAGAATAGTATTGATTTTTAGAAGTGGAAATCTTATATCTGACTCCGGACGTCGAACATCCGAACATTTGAAATTCGTATCATTTTTATAGAGTAACTTTACAACAAGTACGAGTCTTGTCATATCTCGCAGTATCTTATCTACGAGACACTTTTTAGTCTCGTAAAACACCGAAACACCGTAAGAATTTTATGGATAAGGTCTTCAGTGTATAAGATAAATGGTATACAGGGTATATCAAGACTGCTACCGAAATCGAAGCCGGGTGGTAGTTTTAGTGACTAGAAACACAATGCAACTAAAAATTTCGCAAAGGAACGCGACAATTATTTTTTTATGATTTTTCTAATATCTTAATTTTTGGGTGGTAAATCCATAGTTTTTACTAAAATAATAATTTAAACTCTTTTATACCTTAGAGTATTTATAAATAAAAGGGTATACACTATTATTTTAAGAAAAAAAATGTATTTACCACCCAAATATGGCCATAGGAAAGAAAGTAACAAAAAAATATCGTCACAATTTTATGCACAAAATTTAGTTAAATTACGTCTGAAGTCGCTTAAACTATCACCCGGCTTAGTTTTCGATAGCAGTCTTGATATACCCGGTAGAATGGCAGCTGCCTTATTTAAAATGTGTTTATGAAACATTCCAATGTAAATTTACCGTCCGGAAAATGTATTTTTTTACTAAATATCTTTGTTTTGTATATCCTTTACTATTTAAT
Organism: Hyles euphorbiae; assembly: GCA_023078785.2. Taxonomy (NCBI): domain Eukaryota; kingdom Metazoa; phylum Arthropoda; class Insecta; order Lepidoptera; family Sphingidae; genus Hyles; species Hyles euphorbiae. Next base: position 4,233,502 of record CM041054.1, read on the forward strand.
ATTAGGTTTGTGTGAAACTGTAATAGCCTTATGAATAAAGACAGTTTATATACCTATTTTATATATCAATGCTTGGTATTCCCCGGCGCTCGCTATCCTGAAAGATAAGATGTTAAAAATCTCAATATGTCCAGTATTTACTTCGGCTACAATGTCCTTCAAACCGGAACTCAACAGTGCATTTACACTGCTGTTTGGCGGGAGAAATAGACATTGCGGTGGTACCTATCCAGGCGGCCTCTCACATATGAGTATACGTAAGTATTTAGGCAAGCGAAATAATGGATTCCCGCCTACAAGGTGGACGGACGACCTGGCTAAAGTTGCAGGAATTCGATGGATGCGGGTTCCCAACAGGTCGATGTGGAGATCCTTAGGGGAAGCCTATGTTCAGCAGTGGACTTCCTGTGGCGGATATGATGATAAAAACTTTTTTATCTGCTAATATAAACAGTATAATATTACGATTAGTAATGAATGCACTAAAAATAAAATTAATCAAAAATTATATTATGTAAATGGTTTATATCTACACACACACACACACTCACAAACTCACAAACCTACACTCATACTTTCTCGCCTGTTTATATTTTGATTTAAGATTTTGTTGCATTATTTTATCACGGTAATTTAACTGTCAAATTATAAGAAACCTAATGAAAGATAATGTTACACGGAGGGCTTAATAACTGCGGCACAGTTTTTTTTATTTAATTTTCATTCTTTGTTGGTTCAGATTTTTTTTTAATTATAATCTACGTATACTTGGAGGTAGTTTTAAATAAAACGCATGTTTTTAAAATGGTGTTTATTTTAAAATTTAACAATCCTACACTGATATGGCACAGGTTGCATGGTCCTTCTATATTTTAAAATATATTTTATTATTATAGGAAAATGTTACCTAATACTTCATAAAAATACCTTTTAATTCAACGAATTGTACAGTAAGTAGTAGAAGAAATAAAATATAAACAGATTAATCTAAAGGGTATTTTACGGTGCATCTACATATATCTCAGTTACTATATGTGGGGCAATGTTTCTGAAAATTTAATTATTTTTTATAAGTCATTTTCCACCGGCAGGGCGTATGGTGAAAATAGGAATTACAATTAAGATTTTTAAAAATAACTATTTAACCCATTGTTTGAGACATGTTTTCAAGATATAAACAAACATTTCGCTGCTTTAAAACTAAAGTGCCACAAATCAAAATTTAGTTTTGTTCAGGAGGCCAGATTGAAAATTTTTATTTAGTTTTTTTGAATTTTTGGTCAAAATGCCAAAAGGGCGTATGTGTAAATAAGTCATTTATAAGTCGATTTTGACTAGTGTCTTTGTGCAATATGAAAATAAAGGTGATTTTAGCCCCATTTTTAGAATAAAAGTAATTTTGGACAATTTTGTTTTGTGGCCCTTTCGTTTTTAAGCAGCGATTTATACTCGTAATGAAATATTATCAGACACATCCAATATAATTAAATGTTCATAAAACAAAATAAAAATACATTTCAATTCAAAATAATTCTCAAGTACATTGATGTAAAATCATTAAAATGAGAGTAACTACTGTACATAATGAGACTTAACATCTTATGTCCCACGATGGCGAGCGCAGTGAAATGCCAAGCACTGCTTATTAATTAATTCACTGTCCATGAGCGGTGGTATCACTTACTAGGCGAAAGGCATGCTCATCTCGCATTTCAATAAAAATTGAATTCTAATTAAATATAATAATTATATTGTTAGGAACAAACATAAGTACATAACATACAATAAGGCTGCACAGAAAACTTATACAAGGCATTATACTCGGTATCTCAAGACTGCTACCGAAAACGAAGCCGGGTGATAGTTTTAGTGACTACAAACACAATGCAACTAAAAATTTCGCAAAGAAACGCGACAATTACTTTATATGATTTTTTAAATATCTTCATTTTTGGGTGGTAAATCCATAGTTTTTGCTAAAATAATAATTTAAACTCTTTTATATCATAGAGTCCTTATAAATAAGGGGTATATATACACTATTATTTTTGAAAAATAATAATGAATTTACCACCCAAATACGACCATAGGAAAAAAAATAACAAAAAAAAATGTTGGGTTGCAATGTATCTGAAGTCACTAAAACTACCACCCGGCTTCGTTTTCGGTAGCAGTGTTGAGATAACCAGTATTGTTAGGAACAAACATAAGTACATAACATACAATAAGGCTGCACAGAAAACTTGTACAAGGCATTATACACAAGATACTCTAATTTCTAAACGGAGTCATCGTATGAAATACAAATAATAATTAATATACGAACATTTTCCCATATTAATATAAGGTGACGACTTTGGAAAACAAAACTATTTGTGCAATACTAGTAACTGAATATCATTTTATTAGTATGGTAGACTTCACTTCTCACATTTATTTTCTCTTCTTAGTAGTTTAATGTTGTAATAAAAAGTAGCCTTTGTCCTTCATCAAATTCTAGGCTACCTTTAAGCTAAATTTAATTACAATTGGTTCAGCAGTTTAGTTTTAAAACGATAACAAACTGGTGGTAGGTCTCTCATGTGTGAGAGGCTGCCTGGGTAGGTACCAGCGCAATGTCTATTTCTCCTGGTAATCAACAGTGTAAATGCACAGTTGTGTTTCGGTCTGAAGGACATTGTAGCCAGAGTAACTACTGCACGTATTGAGACTTAACATTGTACACCTCAGGATGGCGAGCACAGGCGAATGCAAGCATTGTTTTGTAATTCAAGGTGTTGTTTGGTTTTGCTACTGTTCATGAGCGTTCGTATCGCTTACCATCAGGCGAACGGCGTGCTCGTCTCGCCACTAATTTAAATAAAAACAAAATTACTTTTTCAAAACATTGTTGAGAATAATTATTATCATCCAATTGAGATGCCTTTAGTCATTGACAAATAGTTTTAATCCCAAGTCGCATAGTCTATTACAGCTACAAAAAGCACTTTGATTTTATTAAAATAGCTTAAAATTATACATAATTTTGAAAACATTTTAAAATCGATTTTGCTCAATGGTTAAAATATACTGTGTGATTAAAACAACCAATCAGGTCAAAGACATTCAGACATGCTCATACTTAACTTTTCTTAATGTTCTGTATCAGCCCATATACGTCCCAGTGCAGGGCACGGGCCTCCTCTACAATCGAGACTACGGTTGAGAATGGTTAGTATAGTCCACCACGCTGGCATAGTGCGGGTTCGCAGACTTACATACCATATAAATTCTTATAAAACGCTATGGTATGCAGGTTTCCGTACGACATATTCCTTCCCCGTTTTAGCGCGGGGTGATTGACTATCAATACATACATGACTACGAAAAAGTGCGTGGCTGCCGGTTCGTTTTGTTATTAAAAAGTTTATCCTTATAAAAATGTTATTAAAATTCCATATAGTCCGTTTATTAGTCTACAGCAATACATTCTAGTCTTACCCATTGAACTAAAATCAGATTAAAATTTACAGAAGTTTTCGTGAGATTCGGTAAAAGTTAAAATACAATAAATAGTATATACTAAAACAACAGCTATTTACAGACTAGATTCGGTTAAAAATAATACATGTCGATTTGTAAAGTCGCTATATTTATAAAAATATAAAGACGTAATTTCATAATATTTAATGCGTCCCGATTTTGAGCAATGTCATTTTAGATTGAAAATAATTAGTCAAATTCTAGATTGCACCAATGTTCAATTAATTTTTATTTAGTTAATTAGTAAGGCTCGACCGAGATCTCGGTCTCGGCATTCTCGGCTACAAATTCAACCGAGAAATTTGTCTCGGTTCTCGGCTAGTTATAGCCGAGATTCTCGGTCATGACCGAGATTGTAACTTTGTTCGAAACGGCATTCAAATTTTACCGCGCGTGGTCACGAGCCGCAGCCCGAAGTCGATTGGTATAAGTGCGTGGGGGAGCTGAATTGTGATTGGTTAAAGTCCCGGCTAGCGAACTGCAGCCGGCCGCCTTCGCCCCGTTCGAGCAGTATTTGTAATAGGCTATTTGACTAATTTCTGAAAACCATACCACATTATGAAGCGGGGTCTATAGACCTTCCAAATGAAGGTTATTTTTAATTACTATATCTATATCATTTGAAAATTAATTTACAAAATACACTGAAAAATAACACTGTCAAAACGCTCTGTCTGACAATGTGGCGTTTAGTTCGTAAACATCCGTTCCACAGATTCGTTCGCATATATCACTCATTCTTAAATCATCCATAGATCAATCAATCAGTCAATCGTCCGAATGAGTTTTTGCATTGAGGTATTACAACTAAAGCGGATTATATTATAGATCAAGTCGGCATTGCTGCAGATACGACACTTCATATATTTGTTACATTTGTTACCTAATGTTTCAGAATAAAGTAAAACGAAATATAAAAGGCCAATATAATCATACATTTTTAATAACTTATAAAGCTACATTATTATATAGATTTTAAAAACAACAAAACCTATAATAGGCTATTTGACTGTATAAAAATATTGACTTATTTGATTCCATCCGTGTAAATAATTTAATTTTAAACATATTTCATTATCATACATTAAAAATATTGTATATTTTGTTTTAAAACCACAGTAATAATTTAATTTATTTTGAGTTCGCGCCACGTGATCGTAAACGATTTTGATTGGCTATGACGTCATGTATTAGTATGAACTACTCACGTACAGGAAATGAATGGGATTGATAACGGCATAGATGCAAATTGAATTTTAAAAATACCTGTAAAACGCGTTATTTGTCATTTGTACCCGTGAATTAATAATATTATCATGTCCAATGTAATAAAATGTGAAGAAAGAAAAAAATATCTAATTTTTTTGACAAAACCTCATTCGGACTATTGATTGATTGATTGATCTATGGTTGATTAGAGAATGTGTGACATGCGAACGAATCTCTGGAATATATGTTTACGAACTGAATGCCACATTGCCAGACAGAGTGTTTTGACAATGTAATTATTCAGTGTATTTTGTAAATTTATTTTTAAATGATATAGATATAGTAATTAAAAATAACCTTTATTTGTAAAGTCTATAGACTCCACTTCATAATGTGGTATGGTTTTCAGAAAATAGTCAAATAGCGTATTGAGTTATCCTACTAAAAAATACTTTTGTGTCAAAAATATGGATAGTGAAAAAATATATTTACAATATCTAATGTATCTGATAATAAATATATTAAATAAAATAAATAAAGGAAATTTTCAATATTTACCTATTTGTCCGTAACATTAATCTTATTCTATAATTTTGTTAAAATATGACATTTGTCAAAACGGCTTTGGTACATAATCTAATTTATTAATATTTTTGCTACTTTATTCAAATTATCGTTAATTTACGTATGGAATTAAATTCTATATTTTTTTTTCACGTGAACTGGAATTGTTTTTACATGTCTTCAGTTGGGAGTACGGTATTTTTTTAAAGCAATTAGAATAAATAGCATAAATGACAACTGTCATAGCCGACTGTCAGCGTAAGGGTACATGTACCCTTGCAAATATTCCAAATTATTTGGTCTAGATCCCCTCCAGTTGTATATCTCAATGAGTTTTGGTAAAAAAAAATAGAATTATATTTCTTTCTTCACATTTTATTACATTGGACATGATAATATTATTAATTCACGTGTATTAATGTTAAATAACTCGTTTTAAAGGTATTTTTAATATTTAATTTACATCTATGCCGTTATCAATCCCATTCATTTCCTGTATGTGAGTAGTTCATACAAACGCATGACGTCATAGCCAATCAAAATCGTTTAAGATCACGTGGCGCGAACTCAAAATAAATTAAATTATAATTGTGTTTTTTAGCCAAAATATACAATATTTTTAATGTATGATAATAAAATATGTTTTAAAATTAAATTATGTACACGGATGCAAACAAATAAGTCAATATTTTTTATACAGTCAAATAGCCTATTGTTTATGTTGACAATAGTAATGATTGGAATTTTGTTTCAACCCAGTAAATTAAAATAAGTTCTTTTAAGTTTGTGTTGGTGCTTGCTGTAATTACTTGTAAATTTATTTAATACACTGGTTTTGGAAAAGCAAAATCGGCCTACTAGCGTAGCAAGTGAACAACTGTTCAGCAAAGCTGGACAATTGTATTATGAGAGGCGACACTCTTTGAAGGGTGAAAATGCCGAAAAATTGCTTTTTTATGTTATAATATATTATAATGTTATTTAACTTCGATTATTAAAACAGTTAATTTCATTAAACAATTGGTTGTGTATTAAAAAGTTTACAGTATAAACATTTTTTTTTCACTCATTGTCTATTCTCGGTCTCGGTTCTCGGTCTCGGCCGAGATATTATTTTAGTCTCGGTCTCGGTCTCGGTCTCGGCCGAGAACGAAAATTCCATCTCGGTCGAGCCTTATTAATTAGTTAATACATATTTTTTTGAAAACATTTTAAGTGATACGCCCGAATACTGGAACACAACTTCAATATTATGTTGCACTTAACTACGTAGCTCCCGCTTAAATGGACTGGCCAAGTGGGCCGTGCGCTGTTAACAGCAACTTATGATTTGAATGGCGTTCCAGTAATAGGGCGTAACAGGTTTTTCTTAATTTCCAATTTGTATTAATATAGCGACAAAACAAATCGACATCTTGTATATAGAATATCGGATAGAAAACGCACCAAGATAGAACACTACGCTGTAAAGGCGAATTTTACGTAGAATAGTGCAAGTAACAAAATATGCTATCTTAAGGTGAAATCATACTACAGTCTTCCGTCTTACGCATAGAGTAAAGAAGCTGCTGACTGACCAATCAGGACAATGGAACATACAAGGTCACGTCATAAGCGTACGACTGATAATGTGCACACAACAAAAGAATCCATTGTTCAGATCGGTCTAAGACGCGTTTCTCTAGTATTTATGGCCACTTCTTTACTCTATGCGTAAGACGGATATAACTAACCTGTCAAAACCCTCTCAATCTGTAGTCTGTATCCTAAATTATTCCAAACTCTTGACAAATACGGGGGTTACTCGATAATAACGACACGCACTTTTCTTATGGGCCTCCACAAAATGTTGGGTTCCTCTATCGTACGTCGCAACTATAGACTAAGTTCGGAGAAAATGATAAGAATAATAGAGAATAGTATTGATTTTTAGACGTTGAGATCAATCTTCCTCCGTACGTCAAACATCCAAACATTCGAAGTTCGTATCGTGTTTATAGAGTAACGTCCCAGTTTCAAAAACATTCAAATTTCGAATAACCGATCATTTCGTTTACTATTTAATGACTTACACATCCACCTGTCAACGGCTAAATGTCAATTTATAAAATATACCCTATTTCTATTAACATAAGGCTGTGACATTGACATAGACAAGCCTCTAAATGTCAAAATTGAGGGTCGGGACGTGCAAGTAGTTAAGAAGCTACAAAATATTTTAACATAATTATCACTTGCATTAACCTTCGTAAAACCATTGAACAGTTGACAAAAACAAAGTCTTCATAGGCGGTACAGTATCAAAATATAACTATTCTACGGCGTGAGTAAAGCTGTACGTGTGTCAGGAACGGATATGTTTGCAAACAACAAACATTGGGCCAAACGAGGCCAGTGTTGGAACAATATTTTTTTATTACACATGTCCAGGCAAACGAGTAGCATGGGGTTTAGACAAAATAGTCATTTTTCTGTTGGCCTTAGCAAAACCACCTGCGTAAATTCTAAATAACATTTGGTATCTCACAAGTCACGTGGCCGACAAATTTCCATACATTTTGACGTTTCCTACGGCGTTTCCCGCCAACATAAAAGTGACATTTGTGTAGGCCCCCAGGTCACCTGATGGTATGTGACTGCCGCCATGAACATCAACAACGCAGGGTTAAGAGATGTATTGGTTTATCAAATCGAAACATAGGAAAAGAGGAACAGGAAAGTCATATTTGGGCATCGGACAATAAATCTGAATCAAAATAAATTGATTGATTTTTGCGTTCCGATCTACGCAGAAGAAGCTCACAATGTCTTGAGGTCTGGCAGTTGGTCTTTTGGGTTCCGATTTAATTAAATGTAGAATGGGATCTCATGGTTGTGCAAGCTTCAAACCATCTTGACTATTGAAATTTGAATATTGTTCATTTCAATAGCTTCTGCGTAGATCGGAAATCAACTTTTTAATTTAATTACTGTCAAAAACTTACCGAAATTCTTCATACTCAACAAAATATTCACCGTTCCAACACTGTACCAATATCTACATATCTACAATCACACATGTTTGTTCTTATTTCCTGGCTTGCGTCGCCTGAAATTGCCCATTTGTCTCAGTATCTGAGTGTTCTCGTCCTCCACTTCTCTGTCCATACCAGATATACCTGGGATCTGGCCGAAGAGCTTCAGTTTTGTCGGTAGGTATATGAGCCCGAGGAGTGTTATAACTGGAAAGATTAATGATAATATTATTATCAGGTAACAGACAGGTAATATTTGACTATTGATGGAATGTTCTTTCTTGAAATCTCTATTGCACATCAGCTGGACGTTTGATATTACTGTCAAGCGAATTAAAAAAAATTCTGTGTAGTTGCAATATTAGTTAAAGTATGTAAAAAAAACTATTATCGCCCGAATACTGGAACGCCATTCAAATAATAAGTTGCTCTTAACAGTGCACGGCCCACTTAGCCAGTACATTTAATCGGGATTAACGTAGTTAAGCGCCATTTATATTTAAGTTGCGTTCCAGTATTTGGGCGTATGAATAGCAACATTTAATGAACGTTGTATCTCATCTTAACATGATTTAACTCATTAACGTGGGTTAATTACCGGTTTCTTATGGATATGGAGGATTCGAATTTTTTTAGAGTACCTAAGAACATTCATACAGTTTTCGATACGACGTTAGTACATTCGCACTTCGTTTCGGATCATAGATTAAACCCTCCTTCCCCTAGTTACCATTAGATGATTTGCTCAGAATTAAAACAAAACCAGCTAATCAATAAACTAAACGTAACATACTTGCGTTACCATGGCAACAATACTGTGACATTTATTTTCTTTGACATTGTGGTATCACCCTGTATCATCTCTGTTGAGTCAACACTTTTCACTAAACTAGTGGTTCTTAATCCGTGGTTCACCGAGCCATCTTGAGGCCATTTTACTGGTGGTAGGTCTCTCATATGTGAGAGGCCGCCTGGGTAGGTACCACCGCAATGTCTATTTCTCCCGCCAAACAGCAGTGTAAATTCACAGTTGTGTTTCGGATTAAAGGACATTGTAGCCAGAGTAACTACTGGACATATTGGGACTTAACACCTTATATATCAGAATGGCGAGCGCAGTGGATTGCCAAGCATTATTTTGTAATTCCTGATGTTTGGTTGTGCTACTGTTCATGGCTCGTATCGCTTACCATCAGGCGAACGGCAAGCTCGTCTCACCACTCATTGCAATAAAATATAATCTATGTATACAGGGTGACATTGATTGTGTCATTATCACCCTGTATAGTTATAATTTGTTAAAATTGCAATAAAAAAAATATATACTTACTATTTAAAACACATGGGAACACGACATAGAAGTTCAAATTGGTCGAGTGGAAATAAAATGCTTCTGAGAAGTACAAGATTATGGTAAGAGTCAGCGACCAGTAACCCATTGAGACCACTCTGAAATAAAAGAAGAGGTCAACTTATTTAATATCTATACTAATATACAGGAGTTTATGTACGTACATACATACATAAACTCATGCCTTATTCCCAGAAGGGGTAGGCAGAGGTGCCAGAACACCCACATCTCGCCGTCCCACGATGTATTAGGTGGTGAGCACGTCGCCATATCGGACACAAATTCCTGACTCTGGGCTGATAATGAATAAAAAAATCCATTATCACTTTACCCAACCCGGGATTCGAACCCGAGACTTCAGCTTTGTAACCGTACCGTAATACAACTACGCCACCGAGGCAGCCTAAAATTTAAAAATTAACGATACTTATATACATAATACAGGGTATAATATCAAGACTACTACTGAAAACGAAGCCGGGTAGTTTTAGTGACTTCAGAATTCAGGCACAATGCAACTAAAACATGATAAAAAAATCATTTTTTTTCCTATCGTCGTAATCGTTAATAGTGTACCTCTGTGTTCTGTGTTACCTGGCAACCTGAGGGTTGTGACCGGAAAAAAATAGGCAACCTAACGTTTACATATTCTATGGGTTTCATACTTTCGATTGGTATAGAATTTGTTTAATAATCAAACAGGTGAAATGTGTAAAAAAAAAAATTTTTATTTTTAATAATTAATTAATCGTATTCTGGACTGAAATTTGCAAGGCAACCCATATACAATATATTTATTGACATATTAAATTGCATATAAAATAGGTTTCATCAAATAAACATCTCGGTGAAGGTCGATGTATGGCGGGATCTTAGACTATCTTAAAAAGGTCTAACGGGATAGGAAGGGTTTTACGGGACGGGTTGAAAAAATCATTAGAGGTCGGTAGTCACTTTGGTTTCAATATTAGCCAGTTAGAACACGAAATTATATGGTTGTAAGGTACAGGAGTGTTGTGTGAGGAATGTTACTCTATACTCTGCCTCGTAGTTCGAATTTTCGCACGCTGAACGTCAACATATAAGATAAAAGCTTTTCCTTACTACAAATTAATACTATTCTCTATGAAACTTAAGAGTAAGACACAGGATTCGAACATTTTGTAAAAGTATTTAGGCATATTCATATAGTTTTAAGTGCGATGTCCGAACATTTGGCATGTTAAAAGTGTCTAGGGCCCTACTATATTCATCCGAAACGAAGTTCGAAACTTCGGACGAACGAAGTTTGTGACGATACGAATGTAGGTGTACTCTGTAAATGTTCGCATACTTCGATCCGAAGATTCGAATTTCGTGTTACAGAGTAGGTTTCGAAACGAAAAACGTCACGAAGATTGGAATTTCGGATTTATATAGTAGGGCCCCTGAACCGAGTGGAGACGGGCCGCGCCGCTAGTCTATCATACAAAATATAATAATGAAGTATACTCACGGTCTGTAGTGTATGTACAATGTACAATGGATTAAAGCAAGAGCTTTGAGCACCGAATACATCCCGAGCATTCGGGATATTGTGTAGTCACCTGAAACAAACATCAATATAGGTACAGGGTATATCAAGACTGCTACAGAAAACGAAACCGAGTGGTAATTTTAGTGGCTACAAACACAATGCGAATAAAAATTTCGCAAACAAACGCGAAAACTTTTGTTGTCAATTTTTTCGTATCATTGTTTTTGGGAGGTAAATCCATAGTTTTTGCAAAAATATATCACTTCTTTCAGTAAAAATGTTAGTAACATTGTGTCTGAAGTCACTAAAACTACCACCTGGCTTCGTTTTCGGTAGCACTCTTGATATACACTGTAATTTACTGCCAGTCAAACATAACAAAGTGGAGAGAAGACCTAGTTAAGGTTGCAGGAAGTCGATGCGGGTTCCGAACAGGTCGATGTGAAGATCCTTAGGGGAGGCCTATGTTTAGCAGCATAGTAAGCATCTCCACATTGTGGACATCCTATTATTTACTATGATTAATTTTGTTGCGGGTTAAAGACAAGTTACACATTCCCGGAGACTCGGCGAGCTTCAATGTTCCGTGTCATTACATTGCGTGCCGCTACGAGTATTTATCCTAGCTTATAGGACTTACGGCCAATGCCAATAATCAATCGAAAAAATTAGATTGAAGTCAATCTGGATTGTTTTCTACTTTTCGATTTGTCATTTACCATGTTGCCATAGTTTTTTCACTACTGAAATTGATTATTGGCAATATAGTATTAGAAAAAAGATTGAGCTGTCAATCTCAAACGGCAAATTTTGGATTCGGATTGTTTATTGGCAACAGCTGTTATAGTGGTTGGTGTGAGAGTTGGACAGACTCCAAAAAAAAAAAGATCGAGCAGTTATTTATCTCTTAACTCCATTGATGTGCCACCGGATTTGCTACGGAGGGAAGTGGGAAAAAATATTTCCAACTCCTATTATTTACTTCATGATTAATTTCGTTGCGGGTTAAAGACAAGTTAGACATTCCCGGAGAGTCGGCGAGCTTCAATGGTCTGTGTCATTACAATGCGTGTTGTTGATTCTGCGACACAGGAGTTACAGTGGTGGGTGTGATAGCGGGACAGTCTCCAGAAACGATCAAGCAGGTCACTAAAGGCAAGTGATCACTGCCGCCCATGAATATCCACAACGATTGGAATAAAACTCGGGAGCGGAAAGAAAAGACTGCCTCGGTGGCGTAGGTGTACTAGGGTACGGTTACAAAGCTGAGGTCTCGGGTTCGAATCCCGGATTGAGCAAAGTGATATTGGATTTTTCTATTCATTATCAGCCCAGAGTCAGGAATTTATGCCTGATATGGAGATAGGGTCGCCACCCATTACTGTGAGTGGGCGAAATGTGGGTGTTCTGGCACTTCTGCCTACCCTTTCTGGGAAAAAGTCGTGTGTTTATGTATGTATAGAAAAAAGTGTGGGAAGAAGAGAGGGATCAATCATCGAACGAAACACGTCAGCAAAGCTGTCGCTTCACGTCGATCTCCTGTGAGACAGTACCGCCCCGGACGAGCCTGCTGAAACCAGCGTGGCGCTACAATTTTGGAAGGTTTGACCACTATTTGGGCTCACTATTTATAGGATGCCAACTCGCACTAGGCCAGCGTGGTGGACTATATGGCCTAATCACTCTCAATCGTATTTTCAATTGTAGAGTAGGCCCGTGCCCTGCAGTGGGACGTATATGCGCTGATATAGATAGATAGATAGATTTATAGGATGGTTATCCCGCTATCTGTCGGACGCCAGAGCTTCGCCCGTTGGCTAGCAGGGATCACGGCGAGGAGTTTTTTTTATTGCAATATCGCGAGGCAATAGCATGCCGTTCGCCTGATGGTAAGCGATACGACCGCTCATGAACAGTAGCAAAACCAAACAACACCTTCAATTACAAAGCAATGCTTGACAATCCACTACAGTCGCTGTCCTGAGATATTACATGTTAAGTTTCAATACGTCCAGTAGTTCCTCTGGCTACAATATCCTTCAAACCGAAACACAACAGTGCATTCAGACTGCTGTTTGGCGGGAGAAACAGGCGGCCTCTCACATATGAGAAACCTGCCATCAGTAACAGGTGAAGTTGGCTTGGGCCTCAGAAGGTGTCAGATGAAGCCCTTTACTCCAATTTGTTGTTGCATTGGGGGTTAAAGGTTATGTGGAAGCCACTTACAAGCAAGCAAATTTCAGGAACTGATCCAAAAGGTGGACAACCTGATTAAGCTTGCAGGAAGTCCGATATTGGGAAACATACTTCCAAGTTTGTGTGGGTGTAAACAAAAGCAAGAAAATGTACAAATTGTGCTTGGAAGTCCACTCTAACCCTCAAGACTCCTGGTAATGGGAGATGTGAAACAACTAGAAAGAGTACTCATGCTTGCAAATTAAAGGGACAGCCAGGATGATAATTCCTAGCTGTTCCTACATGCTAACATTCACTTAACAAACTTGCTCATAGACCAACAACAATAAAAAAAATACCTATGTTTATCTGAGGTAGTATATGAAAATTGTTGCTTTTTTTTTCTTATTTTTACACGCTTTATATTAGCTTCACTTGTATGTTTGTATATTTGTATGTTTGTATATTTGTATGTTTGTATATTTGTATGTTTGTTTGTAACCGACTTCTTTGGGCGCGATTTTGACCCACTTTAAACGGCCAGATTTCGTTCAAATTTTGCACACCTGTCAAAGACCGATGACAATACAATAATTCGATTAAAATATATAATTATCCTGATTAGATTCGCCAGGATTAATTATTCTTATAATTGATGACCATTGCTACATTCATCGCTAGATGGCGTTAACATTGTATTCTTCCAAGAAGCTTATACCCAAATGGAGATTGCATTCCGTATAAAACACTAAAGCACAAAAATTTGACCTTGAATGCAATCGCTGTTGCCTGCTATCCTTTTCTTTAGAGTGACAATGAATGAAGTTCACGTGAAGTTCATTCATTGTTACGCTAAAGAAAAGGATAGCAGGCATCAGCGACGTCATTCAAGGTAAAATTTTTGTGCTTCACTTTTATATACGGAATGCAATCTCCATTTGGGTATAAGCTTCTTGTATTCTTCAAGTGTCAAATGTTACTACTGACCAACAGATGGCGTTATTGATTGGAAATACAGCCGTAGATGGATGTTTTTAGTCAAAACAATTATATAATAGTTAAAAAAAACTAAAATACACGCTTTAATAAGATATACAACTAAAAAAGTAAAAATAATTGATACTGAATTTAAGATAAGAAAATGGAGTAAAATACATATATTTTATTGTTACAAAGCGTGGGGTGCAGGAGGATAAGTAATTGTTGTAAACACCCCACGCTTTGTAACAATAAAATATATGTATTTTACTCCATTTTCTTATCTTAAATTCAGTATCAATTATTTTTACTTTTTTAGTTGTATATCTTATTAAAGCGTGTATTTTAGTTTTTTTTAACTATTATATAATTTCTGCAATGTTCCGACCTCTTGAAAGAGGTGGCTCGTAGGGGATGGATGTGGGATGGATAAGACCAGGGTCGCTTACTTTGGGACACCAAAGTCCAGCAGTGCATTACAGTATATCCAATTAATTAATAATGAATACACCTAACAGTCACATCAATAACCCTGATCCCACACTAAAATCGAGGCTTGTGTTGAGTGTATCAGGAACGAGACTTTTCAGTCTCTCAAACGCCCAGACCGGAAAAAAATGCCTGTAGTTCCTATATTTGTCTCGGCGCGGCGATCGAACCTGTGGCCATTCGTTTCACAGCTGAAGTCTAACCAACCGCTCCACGGAAGCTGTCACAATATTTATTGTTATGGATATAGGTATATTTGATGACCTGACCTGATTCAAACAACCGCCTCCTTAAACACACGCGACAATAAGTCCAAATACTTACCATCTAATTGTTCGTTGTCTCCATTAGGACTCAAGAACGACCTCCTTTCGATATACGACCGTCCAGCAGTACCCAAGTCCATGAAAGCCACAAACGCTATCCATCCGCGGAAAGCGTACAAAACCTTATTCTGGACTGCCATTATAATTTATAATTATTACCACTATAAAAATACAAAAGCGAAGTACATAAAACTACAATCACGGTGTTTGTATCAATTGGGCGGCCTTAAAGTCTGTAATACGGCGTGTGTAAGTCTCAATGCGGTATTTTAACTGCATCGCGCTTTTTCATCATTTATTACGATTACAAAAATATCCGGCACGCGCAGACTCGAAGCATGTCAATCCGCGAATGTCAGTTTGACAATTTTAGGTTAGTGTTGTCAGAGCTATAAATAATTAATTGATTTCCGCATTCCATGTGCAAAAAGGATTGTTGAAAATTATTTATTCTTCAAGGTTATTATTTCTTTATTCTCAACACGTTTTTTGTATACTTATAACTGAATAAAAGCTTTGATACGACATATCAAATAGATAAATATAACCAATTTATACGTATGTAAGTTTTTAAATATTTTAATGTAAATAACAATATCTAAAAATAGATTTTGGAAAAATCATGGTTTAATTTTAAATTAGGAAAGCTTGAAGTAAGCCGATTAAGTAATGTTCGTGAGTAATATGTGATAACAACCTGTTAATGATTTTACTACGCATGCTTTGAATTTCTGCGGCAAACTATTGACGAATTTTGACAAACCAATGCGTTAGTTATATAAATCTGCATAACTATACTCAATTAAGAGAGTAATTTATTGTAAAGTCTACTTTTTCTCAAATTCAGTAGGAAAATGGTAGTTGAAGCATTCATTTCAGGAATAAATATTTAATAAGAGCTTTTGCATCTGAAAGGAAGCTTTCAGTTTTCTAACCAAGCTTTGGCAGGATTACTCCGATGTTGCCAGATAACAAATAGTTACGTTATCCGTCCTCAACTGGTCACAATATTCCTAAAAATACCGTCGCCATATTGGTATTGTCAAAAAGTTCGGAATATATCTGTGCGTATGAAAAAATGGTTTCACGTTTTACAATTAACGTAATAAACGCGTTTGTGTGATCGTAAACAATCAGCGTTGACTTTAGATGTTCCGTTCGTCGTTATTGTTGTGTTTATCGGTTGGTAAATGATGTTTTCTGTGGAAAAATGTATGGGAAGGAGTGAGACTGCACCGGAGGGTTCGGGGCTCTTTGCGGCGCCTGCTGAGGGTTTGAAGGAGGGTGGTGGTGGCGAGGAGGTGGCTTCAGCGGTGGCGTCTGCGGTAGCGGCGGTCTCGGACGAGATCGGGGACATTCTGAAGGATGAATTGGGTGACGCGGATAGGGCCGACCGTATCGGCGCTGAACTTGCCGACCTGAGCGCTGAACTAGGACTCCTGGCAGGCCTAGCAGACGAACCCCAGCAGGACTTCCCGTCCCTCTACGAGATCGCTGTAAGTTCAACAAACTAATTAAAAAAAAGACTGTTTGTGTTTCCTTTTTGCAAGTACAATTTCGGGTGTCGATGACCCCTGGTTTGGTTATTTTAGCAGATCCATTCATCCCATGAGATTAAAGAACTGGTTCAATAGGAATGTTATGGGTGCAGAAAAAAAAAGTTGTCTCTGGTCTGTAGTAGAATCTGTTTTAATTTATAAACACTATGAAATTGTGCTGTTTTTCATGCCTTTTCAATATGCGATTTTAGCTTTCTTGTTATATCTTTGAAGTAGAGGACACCAGACTATTTACACTTATTGGATTATGGACTGCCAATCTCATTTCTTTGTAAGCAATTTTGCAAATTCATCAACTTCAATTGTGTTTTTGACATGATGTCTAGTAGTAATTGCTTTGACAGAGTTAAGAAAATGCTTTAATCAAAATTTAATGTAGCCTGTAAAGTCTAGATCCACTATTGTGAAATTCTAAATATTTTTGGTTGCCATAAACTTCTTGGTTCTTGTCAACCCCTGGTTGGTTTGTAAACTCTTATGATTATAAACATCATAGGCTCAGTTGCATCTAGTCTCTTTGAAGATAACTTAGACTTACAATATCAACACCATAGCATATGTGAAATGTAGAGGGTGGACATAGTCTAAGTTAAAGTTATTAAAATTACTTGTTGCGATGGAACTCAAGTTTAAAATAATCTCAAAAGAGTTCTGTGGTCAATTGAATGAAATTTTATAACATGCATATTTATCACAGATGCAATAACTCCGTCTATGTCAAGTAGGGCAAATCACTTAAATTGTATTAAAGCACTTAAATGCAAAATTTTGAAAAAAAAAGTTGGATTCATATTGAAGTTTCAAAAATTATATCACTGATGAAATTAAACAAAAAAAAACAAGTATAATGCATATACTATGCTGCTGTAGTAATCAAGAGATGAGTTATTCAAAGATTACTGATTTGGAATGTATAATTTTGCAAAACCGACATTTAAGAAAATCCACTTCTAATTTACATAGATTTATGAAACCTAGATAAGAAGAAAACATGTATTGTACATTATAAGTAATATCATGTGCTTACAAAGTTGCTCCCTTTGTCAAAACATTTTGAAATACAGTAAAAGCTCCTTGGTTTGTAAGGAATTACGAAGTGCACAAATACTGAAAACATACCAACAGTGGTATCAGAAATTGAAGGTCATAAGAAACAGCACAAAAATCATCCCAAACCACTTGCTTCAGGCTTACTCGACAATGTTAATGTGGTTAAAAGAGTAAAAAGGTACCACATACGTTGAGGTCATCAATGCAATTTCTTGCTCTTAAAAACCATACTTTCCTTAAGTCAGCTGATAAAGGTCTGGTGACTCATTTGTTGAATGTTTCACCACGCTGGCCTAGAGCGGGTTGGCGGACTTACATACCATAGAAATTTATATAAATCGCTATGGTATGCAGGTTTCCTCACGATGTTTTCCTTCACCGTTTTAGTGCGTGGTGATTGACTATCAATACACACATGACTCCGAAAAGTCAGAGGTGTGCCCTGGGATTTGAACCCGCGACCACCGTGAACATGTTGGCAGTCGCGTCTAGTCCGTTTTACCAACAGGCCACCACGCACTTAGCGTGCAATTAGCTACAGTATTCTCTAACAATGTTATTAATTGTCGTTAAAATCTCCTTTTCTCCCTTTTGGATGTCTTGAATTTAAATTGAGCAATAAATATATGTTTAGCTTCAGATTTATTTTGGGTACACAAAATAATAATAAATAATTATAATCACAAAGGATTGTTTTCTCAATTATCTGATAAAGGAATCTAATTGATTATAACCTGGCTGAATATTAAAGTGAAGTCATTTGAAAGCTTAATTGGTACTACTGTTACTTTTGGAAAAATAATAGAAAAATTGTTACTGAAAAATCCTACTAATGTGGATGTTTGACACTCTCTTGTAGACAAACTGCTGAACAGATATTGATGAAACTTTGCAGTATTATAGCTCGTAGATCAGGATAATATATATTAAAAATATACAAATTATATGGTGCAAATAGTAATAATTGTAGTTAAGTATTGTATTGTATTGTATCAGCCCATATACGTCCCACTGCAGGGCACGGGCCTACTCTACAATCGAGAATACGATTGAGAGTGGTTAGGCCATATAGTCCACCACGCTGGCCTAGTGCGGGTTGGCGGACTTACATACCATAGAAATTCTTATGAATCGCTATGGTATGCAGGTTTCCTCACGATGTTTTCCTTCACCGTTTTAGTGCGTGGTGATTGACTATCAATACACACATGACTCTGAAAAGTCAGAGGTGTGCCCTGGGATTCGAACCCGCGACCACCGTGAACATGTTGGCAGCCGCGTCTAGTCCGTTTACCAACAGGCCACCACGCACTGGTAGTTAAGTAACCTGATAAAAATCCTTTCATTAATTAATGTAGAGTCATGTGGTCAAACCAAGATTAAACTGGGTAGGTCTACTAATTCATACTAAACCAGATATTTTTTCTTTATGGACTTCAAGTTAGTTGGATTCAAGCTGTCTTGATATTGACATAATAACCAAACTATTGTGACACAAAAAGAAATGCACACATTTTTAAAAATTAATAGAATTGATGACATCATTTTGGGAAAATTGTTATCACTATCTCTTATACTTGAATATATGTATCTATATTTAAGTAATTCCATAGTATATATTCAAAGAAAATCATATAATTAACACACAGAGTGGTGGACTATATGGCCTAATCATTTAATGATGTATATAGGCTGATACAGCACAGTACAAGACTTAAATGCTGGCAACAAAGTGACTTAAGTTTGCAGCCAAAACATGTAACCTATGAAAATATGTGAAGAAATTTCCCTTTTTTAATTTCCTTGAATACACTAAAATCATAGTTTATGATGTAATCATTCCGTAGAACACTCCAATACATACATACATAAACTCACACCTTGTTCCCAGAAGGGGTAGGCAGAGGTGCCAGGACACCCACATTTCGCCTTGTATGTTCCGTCCCACAATATGATAGGTGGCGAGCCTATCGCCATATCGGGCACAAATTCCTAACTCTGGGCTGATAATGAATAGAAAAATCCAATATCACTTTGCCCAACCTGGGACTCGAACCCGAGCTTTATAACCGTACCTTAGTACAACTACGCCACCGAGGCAGTCCTCCAATATGTCCTCAAATATCTACTGATTGTTTCATACTGTGGTTTAAAAAATAATAATGTGTATAATGATCTCCACAATAAATACATCTAATAGTCACATAGTCCTGAGCCCACACTAAGATCGAGTCTTGTGTCCTGTCTCAGGAACTACGAGAGACTTTTCGCTTTCACAAACACCCAGACCCGAGACAAATACTTGTGCCTGTGAGACATTTGACTCGGTGCTGGGATCTAATATGCGGCCTCTGGATTTACACCCAACTGCGCCACGGAGGCTGTCAAAAGCAATATCTAACCACCTCTAAATGTTGTTTTATCCACCATCTCGAAAACCAGAATAGGCTATCTACCATTGACGAGGTGTTAGGCTACAGCACAATTTATCTTCGTGACAGTCGCCATAAACTTAGGGAATTTGGTCGGGAAGATTTAATGCGTCCTCCATATTTGACAGCCTCCGTGGCGCTGGCGGTTAGACGCCGCCTATGAAACGAGAGGCCGCGGGTTCGATCCCCGCACCGAGAGAAATGTTTGTGCAGCCCACAAATATTTCTTTCGGGTCTGGGTGTTTGTGAGACCGAAAAGTCTCTCGTAGTTCCTGATACCCACGACACAAGACTCGATGTTAGTGTGGGGTCAGGACTATGTATGTGACTGTTTGGTGTTATTTATTTATTTATTTATTTATTTATTATAGTCCGGACCTGAAACCAAGCGATTACCACCGTTTTCTGGCATTGCAAAACTTGCTCAGTGATAGGAAATTGGGATCATGAGAAGATTGTGAAAATCGATTACTAGTTTTTCGTATTCATGGACAAAGACTTGTATGATATAGACATTATGAAGCCATCTTTAAAATAGCAACAAATTATACACCGAAATTGTGCTTATATGACCTAAATTGGAAATTCCGAAACATGTTAAATAAAGTTATGAATGTCACGCAAAAATAATGGATTTCTTTTTCCCCAAGTATATTACACATATATAGATAAATATACAGGGTACATCAAGACTGCTACCGAAAACAAAGCCGAGTGGTAGTTTAAACGACTTCAGACACAATGCAACAGAAAATGTTGCAAAAAAAGCGACATTTTTTTTGTTATTTTTTTAATGTGGTCGTATTTGGGTGGTAAATACATTGTTTTTCCTAAAATAATAGTGTATACCCTTTTATTTATAAAGATTCTAAGGTATCCCATCAAAAACATCCTGTAAAAAAATTCCAAGTCTCGCAGCCCAGGTTTTCTACCGCAAAAAGTTGTGAGATGCATGTAATACCAAGTCGATTAATTTATTTAGTCCTTAAGGGACCTTCTATATAAAGTTATTACGTTAGTTATTACCATATCAATATTAAAAATTCTTTACGTTTTAAATAAATGGATCGACTTGGCCATCGCATGAAAACATAATGTATCGTACAATTTATACATAATGCTGCTGGCCAAGTCGATCTATTTATTTAAAACGTAAATAATTTTTAATATTGATATGGTAATAACTTACGTAATAACTTTATATAGAAGGTCCCTTAAGGACTAAATAAATTAATCGACTTGGTATTACATGCATCTCACAACTTTTTGCGGTAGAAAACCTGGGCTGCGAGACTTGGAATTTTTTTACAGGATGTTTTTGATGGGATCTCACGTCTTTTTGTAGAGTCCTACTTTTTTCCTTTTCGGTACTTCTTACTTCTAGGATATCACTAACGATTTTTCTTAAAGCCTCTGTCTTATGGATTTTTCTTATTTTTGTAGGTATCAATTTATCACAAATATAGCGGATTTGATTATTAATGTTCTTTCTTTCATTGTGATTGATATTTTCGAGCTATTTAGTCTATTTATTTGCAAGTTTTTCTTCGTCATGTTTTTCTAGAGGAATGTTGTACAGTTTCATGGGCTGAATATACTATTTCCCTCTCTATATCCCCTCCTGTTATGCCTCATATTTATAGATCTACAACTATTATTCCATTATATACGGGTACAATGATTCATTAACTGCAAATGTAACTTTGTAATCCTATACATTTATATGGGATTACAAAGTTATTCACGCAGTTGATCTATCTAGAAAACTAGACACAAATTATGAAATGTTTGAATTTTCCCTTACTTTAGACACTAAACACTAATTATATTCTAAATTTGAAGGTTCTATGTCTGCTAGAAGTGCCTTAGACTTTTGATGATCGGTCAGTCAGTCAGTGAGTGACAAAATTGCGAAAGTTTGACTAGTTACAATTCTTAAACTACTGGTTCAAATTGAATGAAATTTGAAATATACCGTGTTTACACAATGCCTGCTTAGTAACTGAAAATTCAGGCTTCATGCTTTAGCCACAACGAAGTTATAGGGGGTTGAAAATGGTCTGAATTGCTTCGAGAAAAGGATGTTACGGCCTATAGCTCGACTTGGACGGGGGCTCGGCCGCGCCCCCAGATAAACGAGTTTTAATTATTATTTTCGCTTTTTTTGCAACATTTTCTGTAGCATTGTGTCTGAAGTAGTTTAAACTACCACCTAGCTTCGTTTTCGGTAGCAGTCTTGATATACCATGTATAAGATGTTTAGTATATTTATGTATGTTATGTGTTCCACAGATGGGTCACCGCGCCTCCGGCAGTGGCTCGTCTTCGTCGTCGTGGTCTGGCGGACGCGGCAGGCCGCTGCGGCAACCCAGGCCGACGCGCACGCATCGGCGACGACCCATCGCCAAGGGGAAGGACGTATGTATATCTTTATCATGTTTATGTAAGCTATATATGTCACACTGTAGGGCACTGGCCTCCTCTACAATCGAGAGGGGATAGACAATGTTTCTTATTAATTGCAGTGAATGGCGAGAAGAGCATGCCGCTCGCCTGATGGTAAGTGATACGACTGCTCATGAACAGTAGCAAAACCAAACACAATGAAGTACAAAACAATGCTTGGCATTCCACTGCGCTCTCCATCCTGATGAGATGTAAAGTCTCAATATGTCCAGTAGTCACTCTGGCTACAATGTCCTTCAACACGAAATACAACAGTGCGTTTAAACTGCTGTTTGTTAGGAGAAATAGACATTGCCATGGTACCTACCCAGGCGGCCTCTCACATATGAGAGACCTACCACCAGAGATTTATCATGTTTTATTACCTGTTATCTAATATCGATTTGGTTCTGGTCTGGGTGTTTGTAAGAAAGTCTCTCGTAGTTCCTGATACACGACACAAGACTCGATCTTAGTGTGGGGTCAGGACTATACATATATGTGACTGTTGGGTGTTATTTTTTAAATTTATTTACATTCATTATGTGTAATGTTTGTTTGTTTGTATGTGTGTATGTATGTCAGTTGCAGCGTCGTCGCGGCGCATGCGCGGGCGGTGGACGCGCGCGCGCCGCGCCTTCGGACGCGTCCGATGTCGGGGCCGATTCCGATTCCGATGACCAGTGGACTGAGCTTGACGATGCTTGTGAGTACTCTTGGAATATTTAGCAAAGAGTGCGTGGTGACCATTCAGGTATTATACTAGAGCGGACATCGGGAACAAAATCTGTGCGTATGGTGGGTACACACAGTGAAGCGAGAGAGGAGATAATGTTACTGGGTAGGCGAGATAGAGACAGAAATAGAAGGAGCGGTACGGTACTGTTTATTTTGATACAAACATTTTGTTTGCCGTGTCCCCTCTAGCCTACTGTCTCAATGGTGGTGGCCTGTTGGTAAAAAGACCAAATGCGGCTGCCAACATGTTCACGGTGGACGCGGGTTCGAATCCCAGGGCACACCTCGTGTCTTTTCGGAGTTATGTGTATTGATAGTCAACCACGCCCTGTAACGGTGAAGGAATACATATTGAGAAAAACTGCATACCATAGCGATTTATAAAAAAAATATGGTATGTAAGTCCAAAGTTTCTAGAGTGGAGGCCACGTACAGGCAAGTGAAATGTCGGGCGCCCGCCTATCAGGTGAACGGATCTGGTTAAGGTTGCAGGAAGTCGCTGGATACAGGCCGACCACAACAGTTCGATGTGGAAATCCTTGGGGCGCCTATGTTTATAAGTGGTCTTCCTGTGACTGCAGAAAGAGAATGTCACTTACACAAAGTCCTTAGCACATTTTTTTTTATTGCAATATATGGCAATACGTGCGTGCCCTTCGCCTGATGGTAAGTGATACAACTGCGACCAGGGTAGTTGTTGCGACCCACAAATATTTATCTCAGGTCTAGGTGTTTGTGAGACCGAAAAGTCTCTCGTATTTTCTGATGCACTACACAAGGCTCGATCTTAGTGTGGGGTCAGGACTATGTATGTGACTGTTGGCTGTGAAAGAAATTTTGCGCCTAATGTAACGATAAGCTCATAGCATATCGTAGGACGGAATATATAAAGTAAAATGTGGTAGTGGTCTGGTATTATTATTATAATTTGTTTTTCACAGGTTCATCAGATAGTTCTTCGCTGAAGGAGGCGGCGGCCGTAGGAGACGTCGACTGCGACTCTTACCAACATGAGGGCGCTGTGAGTAACTTTATACTGAATTCAAAAGTTGGTCGGAGGGGACTTTATATTTGATTACTAATTTAGGTTATAAATTAAATGAAATGATGTTTACTTAGATTTACGCGAATGTTACACATTGAAACAAAACTATTATTTAAGAATTTTATTGCGAATTTAGTTTAATTTTTACATTTTTCATTTCAATACTTTTAGTAATTATTTTTAAAGTTGTCTGTAACCTATTTACATTATAGAATTTATTGTGCATGTAAATTTTATCAACAAGATAATAGACAGCCTCCGTGACGCAGTTGGTTAGACGCCGCCTGTGAAACGAGATGCCGCGGGTTCGATCCCCGCACCGAGAGAAATGTTTGTGCGGCCCACAGATATTTCTTTCAAGTCGGGGTGTTTGTGAGATAGAAAAGTCAGGACTATGTATGTGACTGTTGAGTGTTATTTATTATATTCTGTCTTTTTTTTTTTATTTGGAGCCTGGAGGTGGGGGGTCATGACCCCCATGACCTCCCCCCTGAATCCGCCGTTGAATAAACTATTTGTTTCCAGGTGGAAGCCCCAGCACTGGGTCAGTTCCTGCTGCCGTTACTGAGCGCTGACGCTCCTCGTGACGACCGATTCCTCATCAGACACGAAGACATTCTTCAGGTCTGTACTGCTAATATACCGGGTATATCAAGACTGCTACCGAAAACGAAGCCGGGTGGTAGTTTTAGTGAGGACAAACACAATGCAAGTAAAAATTTCGCAAAGAAACGTGACAATTTTTTTAAATGATTTTTTAATATTTTTGCGTTTGGGTGGTATTTCTATAGTTTTTGCTAAAATAATAAATTAAGCCCTTGCATACCATAGTGTATTTAAAAATAAAACGGTGTACACTATTATTTAAGAAAAAACTTTGTATTTACCTCCCTAAGAAGACGAAAGAAAATAAATAACAAAAAAATAGTCACTATTTTTTGCAAACAAATTTAGTTGCATTGTATCTGAAGCCACTAAAACTACCACCCAGCTTCGTTTTCGGTAGCATTCTTAATATTATGATTTTGTTCTTTAGCCATTCCAATTGGTTTTATGCGAAGAAGTGGTGATAGTATTTACCATTTTAAACGATCATAACTCCAAAATGGATAGGTATTATCCAAAAATAATTCTTTATCATCATATTAATATTATACCCTTATATCCAACTTAGCAAGTGTTCATTATCCTGCACTCCCAGTATATTGATAATATTAATTATAATATTGTACAGTTGCTGGCGTCGGCTGAGGAGAGCGCTCGCGACACCATGCCCATAGCTGACGAGGCGCAACCAGAACAACCCGAGGCGTGAGTATACTCATTATTTTACTTTTTTTAATTTTTTAGTTGTTTTCTTTCTATTACTTTTTTTTCAATAAAAAATGTATATAGAGTATTTGTCACATTGTTATAAATTAGTGTAATTGGTGTCAACCGTACTAATTTTATAAATGAAAAAAAAAATGAAAAAAAAAACATTACTCCATCTGTATCAGCCCATAAACGTCCCACTGCAGGGTACGGGCCTCCTCTACAATCGAGAGTACGATTGAGAGTGGTTAGTACGGTCCACCACGCTGGCCTAGTGCAGGCGGACTTTATATACCATAGAATATTATATTATGTTTATGTAAATACTAGTGTAAGTACAGTGCGACCTGGCTCAGCCCGTGTGCAGATACTTATTGAGGCCAGTCTAAATGAGATAGTTAGACATATTACTTGGCATATTATTATAATTGTTTTATTCAATCTTATAGATTATCAATTATGCCAAGAATTGCAAATTTTTTATAAATACGCTAATAAACTCACAAACAACGCACTTGAACTTTCCATCACTAGATGGCGTTACGCTGGCCCAGTGTAGACGGACTTTACAGACCATATAACATATTCCGTTTATGTAAATATTAGCGGTTCGATACTTTTTGAGTCCAGTTCAAATGAGACACATATTACTTCGCATATTAACTGTTTTCACCTTTATTTAATCTTATAGATTGTCAATTAATACCAAAAATTGCTTGGTTATAATAAATATGCCAATTTGAACTATTCACCACTAGATGGCGTTAAGAACTATTAATCGATTTCAGGTTGTCGACGAGCGAGATGTTTCCCTACGAAGAGCCGGCGGTCACGCCCGAAGAGGAGGCCGCGCTGCTGCACTACGTTTGCGGTGAGTTGCACGATTGTCATCGATTGAAAATATAATCGATTTAAAAAATCATCGATTGAGATGATAATCGATTTAAAAAGTAATCGATTAAGAAAATAATTGATTGAAAAATTAATCGGTTTTTTCTTTTCTAATTATGTGTTTTGTCCACAGAATCAGAGCGTCCGTCTAGGTGCGGGTTCGAACCCGTGCCGGAGTGGCTGCTCGGCGTGTATCACTCGTGGTGCGAGATATCCGCGCTCATGTACACGCTCATTGGGACTAATATGTTTGTATTATTATGTAGTTATATGTGGGGATGTTTTTATTTTGTTTACATAAAACAGGTATATAACTTGGCTGATCTTGTGGAATATTTATTTTAAGGAACTAATACACACCAATTAACCTAAATATTATGCTATTCTATTGCTGTAGATTTGTAATGAGCACTGATCTGTTAATTGCGCTACTTAACTATTGATATTATTTGCCTGTAAAACTTTCTCAAAAACAAAAAAGTCTCCATGTCGGCTCGATGACACAAAAAAAAAACAGTGACTCAAAAGTCCGTAAATATTTTGGCCAGTACGTTGTTAGAGTGTGTTCAGGACTATGTATGTGACTGTTGGGTGTTATTCATTTATTTATTTATTTATTTTTGTTTCCAGGAGCGTGGAACGCGTCAGCTCGTCTTGGGTGTACCGCGCGCGGTTCGGATGCCACTGCCGCCTGTGTCTCTGCCTCGCTAACAACCAACAAGCACTCGCGACCTTCATCAGAGACGTTGTGTGGGCTTTAGCGCATGGTTAGTGTGGAAATTATTATAAAACTATCGGTGCAGATAATTTTTGAGTCCACTTTCGAAACATAAGTACTATTAACAACTTAAAATATTAAAATACTACATTAGTGCAGTGCTTTAAAGTTACTATACAATTCTTTTGAGTTTAAAAGAGTATCGAATATATTTCAATTACGTTCATAGGCCATGGAACACTACATTTTGTTGGGTAAAGGGCAAAAACAAATGTTTGTGTGAACCACAGGCATTTCTCTCGGGTCTGGGTGTTTGATAACTAATTATACTGATAACCAGTATGGGGGTCAAGACTATGTATGTATGTATGTACTGTCACGATAGCGTACTACGGTTCAGTTATAAAGCTGAGGTCTCGGGTTCGATTCCCGGATTGGGCAAAGTGATTTGTAGGAAGTCGCTGTATGCGGGCCAACTTCCAACAGTTTGATGTGGAGATCCTTAGGGAGGCCTATGTTCAGCAGCGGATTTCCTGTGGCTGAGATGATGAAAAACACTATGGTTCAAGCCCTCTTAATCGTATTCTCGATTTCACTAAAACTACCACTCGGCTTCGTTTTCGGTAGCACTCTTGATATACCTGGTAAATAATTTATACATGTATCTCAGGCGGCAGCAGCATGTCGCTGGCGGCGGGCGCGACTCGCGCGCTGCGTGTGTGCGGCGGCGCGCTGCTCGACCACGCGCGCTGGGACCTCACCAGGCTGCGCGCGCTGCTGAACAGGGAGCACGGTATCTACACACATATACACGCACTCATACTGATGCACGTATCCACACGCGCACGTGTACGCAAATAGAAACGTACACGAATATGCAAAAGTACACGGACGCACACGCACGCACGTGCACGCACACGCACGCAAGTACGTATTGTACGTACACGCACAAATACAAACGTATACGCACACGCACACGTACAAATATAAATGTATACAAACTCAAACGTACACGTACACGCACACGTACGCACACACACGCCCGTACGCAGTTACACGCAAATACAACGTACATGGACACGCGTGGATACACAAGCACGCAAACACAGAAACACGCAAATACAAACGTACATGGACGCGCACACGCACGCACGCATACATATACTCGCGCGCACGCATAAATGAGTCGTTAAGCTTCAAATATGGCCATCTCTACTTGGCACAAATTTTTGGTTTTGACGTAAATTGAAAAGAGAAATATACTTTTAATAAACAGACTTACTGTTTATTCGACATTCAAAACGTGGGTATTGGGTCGTATTAATATTCATTATTACAAACTAATATACACTAATACTACATAAAAAAAAAAACAATACAACTAATCAACATTCACTACATCTCACCAACATTCCCCACATCTCACCAACATTCACTACATCTCATAAACATTCCCCACATCTCAACAACATTCCGCACATCTCGCCAACATTCCCCACATCTCACCAACATTCCGCACATCTCACCAACATTCCCCACATCTCACCAACATTCACTACAACTCATCAAAAATAACTACGTTTCATCGCACCTGTCTTTTACATTGACATACACAAAAATATTTAATATATTCAAGTATAATTGTTTTTCTTTACGCAGGTGCTGACATAATTCACGAACAACTTTGCCGGCTCGCCCGAGAGAGCGAAATCACTGAGCAGATAGTGACCAACATATGTCTGTGTAGGCAATATGACAAACCTATGGAGAAACAGTGAGTATTCTACTATATCAGCTATATATACTAATGGTAGGTCTCTCATATGTGAGAGGCCGCCTGGGTAGGTACCACCGCAATGTCTATTTCTCCCGTCAAACAGTAGTAAAGGCACTGTTGTGTTTCGGATTGAAGGACATTGTAGCCAGAGTAACTACTGGACATATTGAGACATACATCTTATGAATGGCGAGCGCAGTGTAATGACAAACATTGATTTGTAATTCAAGGCGTTTGGTTCTGCTACTGTTCATGAGCGGTCGTATCGCTTACCATCAGGCGAACGGCATGCTCGTCTCGCCATTCATTGCATTAAAAAATATGCAAATATAAATACATCCCACTGCAGGGCACGGGCCTCCTCTACAATCGAGAGTACGATTGAGAGTGGTTAGTACAGTCCACCACGCTTGCCTAATGCAGGCGGACTTAACAAACCATAAAAATTCTTATAAATCGCTATGGTATGCAGGCTTCCTCACGATGTTTTCCTTAACGTTTAGTGTGTGGAGATTGACTATTATACACATGACCTCAAAAAATCAGATGTGTGTTCTGGGCCACTGTGCACCGATCCAAAAGTTTGTGTGGACCACAAGTATTTATTTCGCGTTTGGATGTATGTGAGATTGAAAAGTGTGGTAGTTTCTGATACACGATACAAGACTCAAGCTTAGTGTGCGGTCAGAACTAAACCGGGTATATCAAGACTGCTACAGAAAACGAAGCCTGGTGATAGTTTTAGTGACTACAAACCAAATGCAACTGAAAATTTCGCAAAGAAACGCGTATATATTTTTTTTATTATTTTTTAAATATCGTTCAGTTTAGGTGGTAATTCCATGGGTTTTGCTAAAATAATAATTTAAACGCTTGCGTAGCGTGTTTAAAAATAAAAAGGTGTACACTATTATTTAAGAAAAAACTATGTATTTACCACTAATAAGACGATTGAAAAAAAAACAAAAAAAAAAAAAAAAGTCGCAATTTTTTGCACAAAACTTTGTTCCATTGTATCTGAAGTCGCTAAATCTAACACCCAGCTTCGTTTTCGGTAGCAGTCTTGATATACCCTGTATATGTGACTGTTGGGTGTATTTATATTGGTTGCAGTTTAGTCTTGACTTAATAATAAAAAAATAATAATAATATAAAAATGAATAATACAATGATTTTAAAATATCTGTATTTTTGTTTGCAGGTATGCAGTGGAAAGGTTTTGCAAGATACTAGAGAATTACAAATTGGCATCTACCATTACATTCAAGGTATGAATATTATTGACACTTTTGATATTACTTAATGCCTATGTGTTGTGGGTGTAGCCTTCAATGGGTGGGTCGTTCTAGCCTATGTCCTGTGGGTGTTGCCTCAATGGGCCTCATTAATAAACTTGGATGAGCGAAGGATTAACTTTAGGCATTGGACTAGAGAATTCAATCTATTATCATGAATAGCTGGATAGTAATGACTATATTGATAAAAATCTATATCCTTCCGCCTAACATGATAATCCTGTTATGGTAATCCACTGAATTTAAAAGTAAAACAGAACGGTCAAAATAAATAAGTCAATTTTAAAGTTTTGGGCTAAAATTTAATCCCTCGCTCATCCGAGTTTATTAATAAGGTCCATAGAGTTAGTAATTATAACCTTTATCCTGTGGGTATTGACTGTCATAGTTGGGTCTTTATAGCATATATCCTTTGGGTGTTGACCTTAATACATGGGTCATTATGTCTTTTACTGTGAACGTTATTGGGTTAGTCATTATAACCTGTGTCCTGTGCGTTGTGACTTCAATGGGTAGGTTGTTATAGCATATATCCTTTGGGTGTTGACTTTAATGAATAAGTTGTTATAGCCTATGCCCTGTCGATGTTGACCTCAACTAATTAGTCATAATAACATATCATCTGTGGGTTTCCAGGGGGTGGATCGTTATAGTTTTTGTCCTGCTAATGTTAACCTTCGTTGGTGGGTCGTTTCAGCCTGTGTCGTGTTTCTTTTGCCCTTAATGGATTAGTGACTATAACCTATGTCCTGTAGGTGTTGATCTTAATGGATGGGAGGTTATGACATCTGTGGGTGTGGGTCTCAATGGGTGGGTCATTATAGTATATGTCTTGTCGGTGATGCCTTCAGTGGATTAGTCATTACAACCATTAGTCATTATATCCTGTGGGTGTTGACCTCTATACATAGGTCATTATGGCATATGTCCTTTGGGTGTTAACCTTAATGGGTTAGTCATTATAACCCATGTCCTGTAGGTGTTGGATCTTAATGGGTAAGTCGTTACTGCCTTTGTCCAGTGGGTGTTGCTCTCAATGGATTGGTCGCTATAGTCTTTGACCTCAGTGTATGGATCGTGTCGTGCTGTGGGTATTAAACTCACTGGGTGGGTCGTTATAGCCTTTATCCTGTGGGTATTAAACTCATTGGGTGGGTCGTTATAGCCTTTGTCCTGTGGGTATTAAACTCATTGGGTGGGTCGTTATAGTCTTTGTCCTGTGGGTATTAAACTCATTGGGTGGGTCGTTATAGCCTTTATCCTGTGGGTATTAAACTCATTGGGTGGGTCGTTATAGCCTTTGTCCTGTGGGTATTAAACTCATTAGGTGGGTCGTTATAGCCTTTGTCCTGTGGGTATTAAACTCATTGGGTGGGTCGTTATAGCCTTTGTCCTGTGGGTATTAAACTCATTGGGTGGATCGTATAGCATATGATCTGTGTATGTTGTTCTCTATCCTTGTGTATATGTATGTTCAGGTGGAGATGTTGCCGGTGGGCGGCGGAGCGTCGTCGTGGGAGTGGGTGGCGGCGGCGCGCGCGCGCCTGCAGCGCTACCTGGCGCCGCACCAGCACGCCAGCACCGCGCACCGCCTCGCAGACATGGCGCGCCGCACCACGCCGCACGACTGTATGTATACGTACACGCACACGTACACGCACCAGCACGCACCAGCACGCCAGCACCGCGCACCGCCTCGCAGACATGGCGCGTCGCACCACGCCGCACGACTGTATGTATACGTACACGCACACGTACACGCACTCGCACGTACACGTACACGCACCAGCACGCACCAGCACGCCAGCACCGCGCACCGCCTCGCAGACATGGCGCGCCGCACCACGCCGCACGACTGTATGTATACGTACACGCACACGTACACGCACCAGCACGCACCAGCACGCCAGCACCGCGCACCGCCTCGCAGACATGGCGCGTCGCACCACGCCGCACGACTGTATGTATACGTACACGCACACGTACACGCACTCGCACGTACACGTACACGCACCAGCACGCACCAGCACGCCAGCACCGCGCACCGCCTCGCAGACATGGCGCGTCGCACCACGCCGCACGACTGTATGTATACGTACACGCACACGTACACGCACTCGCACGTACACGTACACGCACCAGCACGCACCAGCACGCCAGCACCGCGCACCGCCTCGCAGACATGGCGCGCCGCACCACGCCGCACGACTGTATGTATACGTACACGCACACGTACACGCACCAGCACGCACCAGCACGCCAGCACCGCGCACCGCCTCGCAGACATGGCGCGCCGCACCACGCCGCACGACTGTATGTATACGTACACGCACACGTACACGCACCAGCACGCACCAGCACGCCAGCACCGCGCACCGCCTCGCAGACATGGCGCGCCGCACCACGCCGCACGACTGTATGTATACGTACACGCACACGTACACGCACCAGCACGCCAGCACCGCGCACCGCCTCGCAGACATGGCGCGTCGCACCACGCCGCACGACTGTATGTATACGTACACGCACACGTACACGCACTTGCACGTACACGTACACGCACCAGCACGCACCAGCACGCCAGCACCGCGCACCGCCTCGCAGACATGGCGCGCCGCACCACGCCGCACGACTGTATGTATACGTACACGCACACGTACACGCACCAGCACGCACCAGCACGCCAGCACCGCGCACCGCCTCGCAGACATGGCGCGTCGCACCACGCCGCACGACTGTATGTATACGTACACGCACACGTACACGCACTCGCACGTACACGTACACGCACCAGCACGCACCAGCACGCCAGCACCGCGCACCGCCTCGCAGACATGGCGCGCCGCACCACGCCGCACGACTGTATGTATACGTACACGCACACGTACACGCACCAGCACGCACCAGCACGCCAGCACCGCGCACCGCCTCGCAGACATGGCGCGTCGCACCACGCCGCACGACTGTATGTATACGTACACGCACACGTACACGCACTCGCACGTACACGTACACGCACCAGCACGCACCAGCACGCCAGCACCGCGCACCGCCTCGCAGACATGGCGCGTCGCACCACGCCGCACGACTGTATGTATACGTACACGCACACGTACACGCACTCGCACGTACACGTACACGCACCAGCACGCACCAGCACGCCAGCACCGCGCACCGCCTCGCAGACATGGCGCGCCGCACCACGCCGCACGACTGTATGTATACGTACACGCACACGTACACGCACCAGCACGCACCAGCACGCCAGCACCGCGCACCGCCTCGCAGACATGGCGCGCCGCACCACGCCGCACGACTGTATGTATACGTACACGCACACGTACACGCACCAGCACGCACCAGCACGCCAGCACCGCGCACCGCCTCGCAGACATGGCGCGCCGCACCACGCCGCACGACTGTATGTATACGTACACGCACACGTACACGCACCAGCACGCCAGCACCGCGCACCGCCTCGCAGACATGGCGCGTCGCACCACGCCGCACGACTGTATGTATACGTACACGCACACGTACACGCACTTGCACGTACACGTACACGCACCAGCACGCACCAGCACGCCAGCACCGCGCACCGCCTCGCAGACATGGCGCGCCGCACCACGCCGCACGACTGTATGTATACGTACACGCACACGTACACGCACCAGCACGCACCAGCACGCCAGCACCGCGCACCGCCTCGCAGACATGGCGCGTCGCACCACGCCGCACGACTGTATGTATACGTACACGCACACGTACACGCACTCGCACGTACACGTACACGCACCAGCACGCACCAGCACGCCAGCACCGCGCACCGCCTCGCAGACATGGCGCGCCGCACCACGCCGCACGACTGTATGTATACGTACACGCACACGTACACGCACCAGCACGCACCAGCACGCCAGCACCGCGCACCGCCTCGCAGACATGGCGCGCCGCACCACGCCGCACGACTGTATGTATACGTACACGCACACGTACACGCACCAGCACGCACCAGCACGCCAGCACCGCGCACCGCCTCGCAGACATGGCGCGCCGCACCACGCCGCACGACTGTATGTATACGTACACGCACACGTACACGCACCAGCACGCACCAGCACGCCAGCACCGCGCACCGCCTCGCAGACATGGCGCGCCGCACCACGCCGCACGACTGTATGTATACGTACACGCACACGTACACGCACTCGCACGTACACGTACACCCACACGCATGAAAACGTACGAACACGTACTCGCACGTAAACGCACACGTAAAAATACGCACAAGATCATTTATATACACAATTACGTACACGTGCGCGCACGGATCTAGTCCATAGGTCGGCAACCTGCGGCTCTTTAATTTTATACGTCAATACAATATATATTTTTTTTGTTATTATAAAATAAAAAATATTTCGTTCAAGGAATGGCGAGACAAGCATGCTGTTCGCCTGATGGTAAGCGTTGCGACCGCTCATGGACAGTAGCAAAACCAAAGATCTTGAATTACCAGGGTGGCCTCTCACATATGACAGACCTACCACCAGTAAAAACCTTGATATTGGTGTCCTCATTAAAACAGCCTTTTTCGCCAAGCTATTTTTATTTTATTTTATTATGTATCGAAAACTATATATACAATATTGTTGCAGTGAGCGCGTGGTCTGGCTACAAGCACCGCTGCGACTGTCTCACGCCGCGCACTCTGTGTGCACAGCAGAGGAAACAACTGCTCAGGTATGGGGTTCGAATCTCTTACAGGGTGTTTCCGGACTGCGACCGAAAACGAAGCCGGGTGGTTGTTTTAGTGACTACAGACGCAATGCAACTTAAAAAAAATAATTTTTTTTCTTCTATCGATTCTGGTGGTCAAGCCATAGATTTTGCTAAAAGAATAATTTAAGCTCTGGCGTACCATAGCGTTAAAAATGAAATGGTGTGCACTTTGGTTAAAAAAAATATTTACCACCCAAATACGACGTTAGGATTTTTTTATTTGCATTGTGTCTGAAGTCACTAAAACTACCAGCCGGCTTCGTTTTCAACAGCAGTCTTGATATACACTGTATCTGTATCAGCCCATATATGTCCCAGTGGCGGTACTTCCATACAAGCCCAAAAGCCCGGCTTGCCCTACTTAATACGTACATACTCGATACTGAACACAAACCATTTTATTTCACTCAATACAATCATATTTTATTAGAAAACATCTGCAATTTTTGAATTTACCGCGTCTTGTCGAGCGCGACAGAGGTCGTTGTCCCCTCGCGCGCCTAAAATCCAAAATAATATTATTAAAAGCGCCTGCGACGGTGCATCGCGACGAAGCGCCACGCGAAATTCATTCAATTGGCAGTAACATTAAAATATGAAGTCCGCTGGCTCCACGCGCGCTCCCGCAGTCGCAAGTCGCAACATCGCACAATATATCTATCTTTTTCTCTCTCGCGTGCTTTTACGAGGCTTTTGGCAAAATCGATATTTGTATGGGGATCTCACGAGTGAAGTGCACTACAAATGTATAGGTATAGACATTTTATATAGCAATTTGTACTACACCAAATGCCCGGCTTTTTAGAATGAACATCGTACGTTTCATGGTCGGCGCGTTGTTATTTAATAATATGATTTAATAAATTATATTTTTATTAATTTGCTTGGTTTTATAATATTAGTACAAATAATGAGGTTTTCCTATAGGTGCTTTTTAATAAAATATAATTGTATGTCGTAATGTTTATGTTACGTTTATGGGCAATACTGAACGAATTGCGATTAACTTCACATGTATTTTGACATTTTGCAATTGTTAGTACATAGTTCTCAAAAATAGTTCTTTTTAGTGATAATGTTTAGTTTTTGATATTATTTAAACTTTTTGATACTATAATGAGTGGTATTGTTTTGCTGTGATGGTGTGAGTGTGACGGTGAAAGTATTCATTGCCGTTAAAAAGGTAAATTTATTCAAGTATATTGTAACTAAACTGGCGCGAAAAATACGCCGGGATTGTGAATTTCTCAGTCGTGGTATATCACAAGAGATATTTTATCAACTCGCTTTATACTATGTGCGTTGTTTAATTTTAACATGCTCCACTTCAAATAGGTTATTGAACAATCGTGTTTCATAAATGTTTATCAAACGCCAAGTTTTGTGTGTTAAATTATTTGGAATATAATGATTTAAATTTAAAATAAATTAGTTCGTCCTTTAATAGAAATTATATCAATTGTATTACACAAAAACAGAACATGAATGTATTAATAACAATTTCTGCCCGCGAAGTTATACACGGCACCCTAGTTGTAACTATGCTTTTGCTATTAAAATGCAAATTAAAGTTACAGATGCATGTCCAAAAGTTATTTAAGTTACATATTTATTTTATTAATTGATTTAAAAACGAATTATAAGTAATGCCTTCATCGTGAAAGTCGCGCCATCTATTAGATTTTTACGGAACAACTTATTGTAAAATGTAATAAATGTTTTCATATCGCTGATAAAGATAGCTGTTTATTTTAATGGTTTCCATCCTATTCTTATATAGCCTTAGGTGTCGGATTCGAATCCCGAGTCGTTTTTATATTTTTTTAAATTCATTGATAATATTAACATCGCAAAGGCCCGCCCCCTATCACATGATGGCACGGAATATGCAAGGCGAAACATGAGTGTCCTGGTAGCACCTCTTTAAATATGTGTATGTATAGACGTTGTGTATTAGGTCTGCCAACTTAATACCATTTTGCTTCTAAATCAATACATATTAAAATATCTAAAAAAATATATTGGGCTTGCCCTAGTCCAGAAGCCTAGGCACGCCACTGATATGTCCCATTGCAGGGCACGGGCCTACTCTAAAATCGAGAGTTCGATTGAGAGTGGTTAGGCCATATAGTCCATATACAGGGTGATATTGACACATGTTACTTAAATTAACCCATATGTTTCTCATCACCTCATGTCACATTGTATACAATTTGAAAGCAATATGAGAAGATTTTTTGACATAAATCGTGATTTTCGTTTTCACGATTTTTGTACTACCCATGGAGATAAGAGTATTTATACCGCTTAGATGAACTTCAGTTCGGTTAAGGAACTTCTCTGAACCAAAAAAAAAACTCAGTATCTATAGGGGTCGATCAAAAGCCTTGAAACCTAAAATCGTGATTTTTGACAAAACTATCAGGCAGTTTTTATTCAAATTTGGCACAATAGTACCTAGGGTGATTAAGGAACATGTGTTTTAAATTAAATACCATATGTCAATATCACCCTGTATATACGTATAGATACACGCTGTATAGTAAAATATAACTTTTATTTACGCGGATATTACAGTCAAGTTACATTATGTTCTGAAACGCAGATTAAGAGCTAATTGTATTTGTAGTGTAATTCTATTTTTTTTTTTAAATATAACATAAAATCGAATCATAAATTAATTTACTATAGTTATAGCCAATTATAATTGTTCTGTATTTATTTATTTAAATCTTTATTGTACACATAAAAAACAAATACAATATTCAGAAACTATAAAAATTAAAAAGTACAAATGGCGGTCTTATCGCTTAAAGCAATGTCTTACAGACAACCATGGGATGGATTTAAAGAGAAGGAGAAAGAGAGGGCAGTGTAAAATAAATAATTAAAAGAGAGTATCATCTGTATATACATTAATATTTCATATTGTTTCATTGACACAGTCTGGCAAACAGGATCTCTTTCTTCGGCATGATGCAGGCTGTCAATGACTACAACGGAGCAAGCACGGACGCCGTACACCCCGACAAGGTACTGTAGTACTTATTACAAGGCTATAAAGACTATATTGCTCTGATAGATTATATCACAAGGATATGGAGACTATAATGCAATGACGAGGTGAAATGGAGATTATTAAAAGGGTATAGAGCCTATATTGCACTGATGAGGTGGTATAGTACTTATTACAATGCTATAGAGACTATAATGCACTGATTTGGTGATATAGCACTTATTACAACGCTATAGAGACTTAAATGCACTGATGAGTTGATATAGCACTTATTACAATGACATATAGACTATAATGCACTGATGAGGTGAAATTAACCTTATGGCAATGGTATAGATCATGGGTAGGCAATAGGGCTGTACAATTTAACCAGCCAAGCCGGCTAAAAAAGTTAGCTAAGTTTATTAGCTAGCTAACCTATAGGCTTAGCTAATTTAACCGGTTAACTTAATTAGCTCAGCTAATTAGCCAACGGCTAACCGGCTATTTTTTTTTTCAGCTATTCACTGATGCTCCAGGACAAACCATAAAAAATATAACAAAGAATTTTAAGCAGTATTGGTTGAGAAATAAGATCCTTTAATGTGAACTTTGCTCAGCACAAAATGACTGGTTTAATAGATGTGACCTACAAACTGAAATTTACAATTTTAGACCCTCCCAGTATAGTATAGTATATCTTGCAGTATAGAGAAGTTTGACATAATTGAAAGAATTAATTGTTTGTTTCAGCCACCAAACGACTTGCAACCGCAGGCAGCTGATGGAGAGTTACAACAGGGACATGGCACCGGGGCCAAGTAAGATCTTCTTTTAATGCTATATTGAATGAGTGATAACTGATAGCCAGCTTACAGTAAACAGGGTGATATTGACACATTGTACTTATTTTAACCCACATGTTTCTCATCACCCCAGGAGTCATTTTACTTAATTTGAAAAAAAAAAAATAAGTTTTTTTTTCACAAATAGTGATTTTAGTTCTTATTATTTTTGGGCACCCCATATACATAGATACGAGGTTTTTTACCGCTTCGCTGAACTTCAGTTCAGTTCGGAAACTTATCTGAGCTGTAAGAGACTCGGTATCCATAGGGGTTGATCAATAGTCTTGAAACCTAAAATCGCGATTTTTGACAAAACTATCAGGCAGTTTTTGTTCAAACTTGGTACAATGTTATCTGGGATGGTTAGGAGCATGTGGTTTAAATTAAATACCAGATGTTAATAACACGCTGTATATAGCGTGGTAGCTTTGTATATCTATTTATATATCGCACCCCCAGTGCAACACTGACACCATGTCACATAGGCAAAAAAATGCAAGGTTGGAAGGTATAAAGAAATAATCTTATATTTTTTACAATATTACATGGTCATCGTTTTTTTAACGGTAAATTAAAAGTTGATATTTTGATAGAAGCTGTTCAACTCGTCTATGTCTTGAAATATTATATTTTTTTACGATGTTAAAGTTTCAAATGTTTTTCCTGTTTAAAGTTGAGTTCCTGAAGATTCATTAAGTCACTATTATTATTTTATAATATACACCTTAGACTGCCCTCTCCATTTACCATTCCAATATCCATACAAAGGTTGCCTTTTTATCAAACGCGCCAATAGCACATTCAATAAAAAGTTCAAAATGGCAAACATAATTTTCCATTTTATCAATTTAGAATATCGAAGCAAAACACAACATATATACTCTTCAACTTTAGTTTGTAAGGATAAACGACACACTTTCGAGTGTCCGTATAATTAATTATCGTTTAAAATTATCTGACATAAAAATACTTGTCTTCCAGGCCACCAGACAGCGTGGAGGGTCAGCCAGCGAACGACAAAGACTCAAACCACGAAAACAGCGACTCTAATCCCACCAACGACCTTGACGATAGTGAGTATATACATCTGTTATTATATAATAACGAACGGATATAAAAACGAAGCCGGGTGGTAATCAAAGTGTACCATGTCTTTAAAAATAAAAGTATGTACACTACTATTTTAGAAAAAATCTATGTAATTGCAATCCAAATACGACTATAGGAAAAAAATACAAAAATAATTAATAAATAAAATAAAGTCGCATTATTCGGCGAAATTTTTAGTTGCGTTGTCACACTAATAACCACCAATTTGACACTAATAACAACCACCCTGCGAGTTCACTAATAAAACAGAATCAAAAATATATTGATCTAGTTGTTGACATCCTCCATAGAACATTTAGAAACATCAAACAGGTTGTGTACTCTCGTTACGCTGTAGCTTCGAGCTCCTTACCGAGACAAATATTTGCGTGCTCCAAAGTCTCTTGTAGTTCCTGATACCCACGACACGAGACTCGATCTTAGTGTGGGTCAGGACTATGTAGGTAACTGTTGGGTGTATTTAATTTCAATCATAAAAAATCTTTAGCAACCACGTTCTTTAACCCAAAATTCTTTCCACAGGCTCATTCCTGACAGTAACGGATTCGGACGCGAACTCCGGTACAGCATCTCTGGGCTTATCCACCTCTTCATCCTTGGACTCGGCATCAGAACTGCTCCTGGCTGCAGCTGCTGCTGTGGAGTCGGGAGGGTCTGAAGGCGAGGCGGCGCCTGGAGAGCTCTGCAGGACTGTGAGGCATCTCATGAGGTCCATAGCGTCTATAGAGAGGCTCATGGATCGGGTGCTCAAGCACTGCGACGAGTGGCCCGCGCCGCCCAGCCGGAACGATCACGAGGCCAGGTTTGTGTTTTTGGGTGACTGCTTTCTTAGACCAATTTTGAGATCTGGGGGCGCGGCCGAGCCCCCGTCCAAGTCGAGCTATAGGCCGTAACATCCTTTTCTCGAAGCAATTCAGACCATTTTCAACCCCCTATAACTTCGTTGTGGCTAAAGCATGAAGCCTGAATTTTCAGTTACTAAGCAGGCATTGTGTAAACACGGTATATTTAAAATTTCATTCAATTTGAACCAGTAGTTTAAGAATTGTAACTAGTCAAACTTTCTTAATTTTGTCACTCACTGACTGACTGACCGATCATCAAAAGTCTAAGGCACTTCTAGCAGACATAGAACCTTCAAATTT
The DNA here is from genome assembly GCA_023078785.2 of Hyles euphorbiae. Classification (NCBI taxonomy): domain Eukaryota; kingdom Metazoa; phylum Arthropoda; class Insecta; order Lepidoptera; family Sphingidae; genus Hyles; species Hyles euphorbiae. The sequence continues at coordinate 4,274,790 of CM041054.1, forward strand.
AGAATATAATTAGTGTTTAGTGTCTAAAGTAAGGGAAAATTCAAACATTTCATCATTTGTGTCTAGTTTTCTAGATAGACCAACTGCGTGAATAACTTTGTAATCCCATATAAATGTATACGATTACAAAGTTACATTTGCAGTTAATGAATCATTGTACCCGTATATAATGGAATAATAGTTGTAGATAGATATCTATATACATGAGGCATAACAGGAGGGGATATAGAGAGGGAAATGGTGTATTCAGCCCATGAAACTGTACAACATTCCTCTAGAAAAACATGACGAAGAAAAACTTGCAAATAAATAGATTAAATAGCTCGAAAATATCAATTACAATGAAAGAAAGAACATTAATAACAGCTATATTTGTGATAAATTGATACCTACAAAAATAAGAAAAATCCACAAGACAGAGGCTTTAAGAAAAATCGTTAGTGATATTCTAGAAGTAAGAAGTACCGAAAAGGAAAAAAGTAGGACTCTACAAAAAGACGTGAGATCCCATCAAAAACATCCTGTAAAAAATTCCAAGTCTCGCAGCTCAGGTTTTCTACCGCAAAAAGTTGTGAGATGCATGTAATACCAAGTCGATTAATTAATTTAGTCCTTACGGGACCTTTTGTATAAAGTTATTACGTTAGTTATTACCATATCAATATTAAAAATTCTTTACGTTTTAAATAAATAGATCGACTTGGCCAGCAGCATTATGTATAAATTGTACGATACATTATGTTTTCATGCGATGGCCAAGTCGATCCATTTATTTAAAACGTAAAGAATTTTTAATATTGATATGGTAATAACTAACGTAATAACTTTATATAGAAGGTCCCGTAAGGACTAAATTAATTAATCGACTTGGTATTACATGCATCTCACAACTTTTTGCGGTAGAAAACCTGAGCTGCGAGACTTGGAATTTTTTACAGGATGTTTTTGATGGGATATTGTTACCAGATTTTTACAGTAGCTTTGGGTAACCAAGCAACGGGACCACGCGAAATTTGATATAATTCAGATGAGATTTTTATTACTTTCCTAACTTTTATATTAAAACCTACCCACTGGTTTCTTAAACAAAATTGAACGAAGCACCACCGAATTTTATTTTCAACCTTACACACGCAAGCAGCGAGACTAAGCCAATTATGAAACGCCGTCAATGAGTTTTTTTTGTCTAACAGGAAACGCGTCGACATGGGTCTGTCGGAAGTGGACAGGAAGCTGATGGCCATGTACCGGAGGCTGCCGGAAGTCCACAGGAGGCAGCTACAAGTCTACAGGAAGCAGAAGAAATTGTCTACGGTGAGTTATTTCAAATTTTAAGATGACGAATTGGAAGCATACGCGGGTTCGATGACCTTGCATGACAGCCTCCATGGCTTGTTGGTTAGATGTCGGCTGTGAAACGAGAAGTTGCGACTTCGGCCCACGCACCGAGACGAATATTTGAGTAATCCACAGGTATTTTTTTCTGGTCTGGGTGTTTGTGAAATTGAAAAGTCTCTCGTAGTTTCTACCATCTGATATTATACAAGACTCGATCTTAGTGCGATGTTAAGTTTCAATATGTCCAGTAGTAACTCTGGCTACAATGTCCTTCAATCCGAAACACAACGGTGTATTTACACTGCTGTTTGACGGGAGAAATAGACATTGCGGTGGTACCTACCCAGATGGGCTCTCACATATGAGATACCTACCACGATTAGTATGTATGAGAGACTTTCCCGCTCTCACAGCCACCACTGCAACTCCTGTCAGTCAGGTTCAAGAGCACACAAAGAGTTGACACCGAGCTCCGGAGCTCGGCGAGTGTCTCACGGACACTAGCTTGTCTTTAACCCGCGTCGAAATTAATTAGAAAGAAAAACAAATAGGAGTTGGAAACAAATAGTTGTTCACTTCCCTCCGCAGCAAAGCGGGTGACAAAACATTGACTTGAGAGGTGTTATCGTCTGATATAAAGATATACAACTGGAGAAGCCAGATGTATTAATCACCACGGGATTAACAATGTATGAGTTACCATAGCTGTTGAAAATTCACTAAACATTCCTGAAAAAAAGATGTAAGGTATTTCTATTCGCCCCTGAGTTTCTATTCATCCCAATTTACTGTACAGCGCCTACAGTAAATTAAAGTGTCGGAATTAGGAACTACATATAAAATAAAAACTAATTCGGTTTTTGTTTGTGATCGTCCACTATACCATATACGTCCCACTGCAGGGCACGGGCCTTCTCTACAACCGACAGTACGATTGAGAGTGGTTAGGCCATATAGTCCACCACGCTGGCCTAGTGCGGGTTGGCGGACTTACATACCATCGATTTTTTATAAATCGCTATGGTATGCAGGTTTCCTCACTATGTTTTCCTTCACCTTTTTAGTGCGTGGTTATTGACTGTCAATACCAGCATGACTTCGAAAAGTCAGAGGTGTGCCCTGGGATTTAAACGCGACCACCGTGAACATGTTGGCAGCCGCGTCTAGTCTGTTTACCAACAGGCCACCACGCACTATTCAGGGTGAAATTGACATCTAGTATTTAATTTAAACCACATGCTCCTAACCATCCCAGCTAACATTGTACCAAGTTTGAACAAAAACTGCCTGATAGTTTTGTCAATAATCGCGATTTTTAGGTTTCAAGACTTTTGATCAACTCTTTAAAAAGACAAAAGACTTTCTTTTTAAAAGACTCTGTATATATATACAGAGTCTTTTACGGCTCAGATAAGTTTTCGAACTGAACTGAAGTTCAGCTAAGCAGTCAAATACTCGGATCTACACAGTCAGGTCATAAGTATTGTCACACAGTAAAAACTTTTCTTTTAGAATGCTGGCCACAAAAAAGTTACTGTTAAGTTACTGGTGGTAGGTCTCTCATATGTGAGAGGCCATCTGGGAAGGTACCACCGCAATGTCTATTTCTCCCGTGAAACAACACTGCTTAAATGCGCTGTTGTGTTTCGGATTGAAGGACATTGTAGCCAGAGCAACTACTGGACATATTGAGACTTAACATCTTATGTCTCAGGATGGCGAGCGCAGTGGAATGTGGCTACTGTTTATGAGGCGTCGTATCGCTTACCATCAGGCGAACGGCATGCTCGTCTCGCCATTCACTGCAATAAAAAAAAAGTTTATTGAATTCGAATTTCGAATTGTTCATGAAAAAATAAATTATACTTTTTAGAATTTTAATCATTTTTAAATATGGAGTGGACGCTTAAAGAAGACCGTGTTGCAGTTATTGCGTTGCATCGTTGCGGTTACGCGCCAATTCAAATTTTTGACATACTGAAAAATTTGAATATAACCAAAAGATTCGTTTATTGTATCAAACGATACAATGAAGACTCTAGTGTAGAGGACAGGTCAAGAAGTGGTCGCCCTCGGTCTGTTAGGACTCCAGCAGTGATAAAAGCTGTGAAGGCGCGAATTCAAAGAAATCCCAAACGTAAGCAGAAACTGTTGGCCCTTCAGATGGGGTTAAGCAGAACCACGGTGAAAAGGGTGTTAAATGAAGACTTAGGGCTTCGGGCATATCGAAGAAAAACAGGACATCGTTTGAATGCTCGTCTAATGGACCTGAGACTGAAGAGATGCCACGGTTTGTTGAAGGTGTACGCGGGAAAAAAATATCGCGAAATTCGTTTTTCAGATTGAAAAATTTTTTACCTTAGAAGAGAGCTACAACAAACAAAATGATAAGGTGTACGCACACAGTAGTGAATAAGCGAGCAACCGTATTCCCCGTATCCAACGAGGTCATTTTCCATCCTCGCTCATGGTATGGTTGGGAGTTTCTTATTGGGGCTTAACAGAGATACATTTTTGTGAGAAAGGTGTAAAAACGAATGCAGTTGTGTATCAAAATACAGTCCTGACTAACCTTATGAAACCTGTTTCTCATACCATGTTCAATTACAGGCACTGGGTATTCCAACAAGATTCGGCGCAAGCTCATAGAGCGAAGAGCACACAAGACATAATGAATAAACTTGTTTCAATTATTTTATATTAAACATGTGACAGAATTTATGACCTGAATAGGTATATGAGATGCCCAAAATTCGTGCAAACTAAAATCCCGATTTTTGTCAAAAAAATCGTCTCGTATTTTTTTCGGACTATTTATAATGTCATCTGGGGTGATGAGAAACACGTGGATTTAATAAGGTACCATGTGTCAAAATCACCCTGTATGTCTGAGTTGTGTATATCCCCGGCAGGTGTGCATGCAGCTGGTGGGCGGGCGTGCGCCGGCGCCTCCGCCGCCGGGGTCTCCGCCGCCCGCGCCGCAGCACCAGCCGTGCCGCGCGCTCTGCCCCGAGTACCATCTGCAGAGGTTTAAAGAGGTCAGTACATAGTGTAACGAGAGAGAGAGATGATATCAAACTTGGGTGGGAGTGATAAGGACAATATTATGTTACGTATGAAGGTATTACGGGGTACTGAAGCAGAGTATCAGGTGATGTTACCATGTTGCGCCTTATTCATAAATATTTTATATACCTATTTAGATTTTTCTTTATGTTTTAAAGTGTTTTCTTCACAGATGGTTCCATAAAAAAATGGTGAAGACCTGATGAATATATTCGGATATAGAAAGTAGAACTCCTCAAAATTGAGTAGGATTCCTAAAGTTCTTTTTGCATAAGAGTTAAACTATACAGGTTGTGAGAAGTAAGCTTCGGGGGTGAGAAAGAGGAGGGCAAGGGGGTGGGGAGCGGTTGAGAAAAATTTAATCATAACTAAAAGGTTCTTGACTTTGGACTTGTGAATCATGTTATATATGAAATTAAACGATTTAATATTATGTTTTTCTTAATTATATTCAAAAGATTCCTTATACAGGACCATTATTTTTTTAAATTTTATGTCGAAATGAAAGCCACGAAAATTAAACAACACATTTTAAATATTTTCTTATGTATATCCAAAAGATCCTTTCTAAAATAGCTTCAATTTTTTTTTTATATTTACTTGAATACAGTGATATAATTTGTCTGTCGACATGTCTGACAGTCGCCGAGGTGCGTGAAGGCCGGCTGTGAGGCGACAGGTCGGGGGCTCGATTTCCGCGCCGAGGCTAACGTTTGTGTCACTTTGTTTTGCAAAATAACCTAAATACGGTTATGTAACTGACGAATATTTTAAAAATAGATTGGATTTCTTGCTTGAAAAAAGAACAAGAAAATATTTTTGCTTTCCTTCAATCCATTCAAAGGTTGGTCGGACAGAGGTCGCTTAGAGTGAGCACGCTTTTTGTATTTTTTAGAAAAGTTATTTTAGCATATTGTAACGATAAATAAATAAAAAAAGTTTGAGAGAGATTTGAGTATCTAATGATATTTCAAAAACAAAAAGATTAAATTCTTTTATAGGAAAAGAGTATAAATATTTTCGATAAAACTTGGTGTGCTTACTGGTTTTTGGGTACCTATATATTTTTTACTTTTTTTTTGTAATATGTTTTTTCTTCATTGATTTAAGATACTTGGAAAAAGTGTAAAAAAATATGCACGTAATAAAAACAATGTTTTTTGATTAAATATTTTCCTTTTTCGTTTAAAGCAAAAACAAAAAAACTACATTAATATCATCATTCTGTTAAACATTTGTAAACTTCAACCCACAGCATTCTAAACAGACAAAAAACGCAAAAAAGTTTTTTTTATTTTTTACAAAAAATGTTTTTGCATTTTTTCATCAGGTGCGGCGCAAGGTGATGCACATGCGTGATCAGCAGCTGTACTACCACCGCCTCAGGATGTGGCTCGAAGACCAGCTAAGGCAGGAGCGAGAGAGGTATAGACTTTTTTAATTTTTTTTTAGACTAAATCGTAAGGGAATCTGTATAACATAGCGATTTGTACGAATTTCTATGGTGTGTAAAGTCCGCCTGGTGCTAGGCCAGCGTGGTGGAGTGTACTAACCACTCTCAATCGTACTCTCGATTGTGGAGGAGGTCCGTGCCCTGCAGTGGAATGTATTTTTTTAGTGCCATAAATGGCGAGACGAGCATGCCGTTCGCCTGATGGTACGCGATACGACCGTTCAGACAGTAGTTTAATCAAATGCTAGGAATTACAAAGCGATGCTTGGCATTTCACTGCTCATATTCTCAATATGTCCAGTAGTTACAATGTTCTTTAAATCGGAACTTTATTTACACTGCTGTTTAGCGGGAAAAATAGGTGGTGCCTACCCAGGCGGCCTCTCACATATCGGAGACCATTAAAACTTTTTGTTATATAAAAGTAATTTTTCACATATACAGGGTGATATTGGCGCATTGAACTTATTTTAACCCAAATTCTCATTACCCCAGGTGACATTTTACATAATTTAAAAAAAAATATGAGAACTTGTGATTTTAGTTGTTACTATTTTTGGGCACCCCTATAGATACGAGTTTTTTTACCGCTAAGCTGAACTTCAGTTCAGTTCGGAAACTTATCTGAGCTGTCAGAGAATCGGTATCTATAGGGGTTGATTGGCCTTGAAACCTAAAATCACGATTTTTAACAAAACTATCAGGCAATTTTTGTTCAAACTTGGTACAATGTTACCTGGGATGGTTAGGAGCATGTGGTTTAAATTAAATACCAGATGTTAATAACACACTGTATATAGCGTGGTAGCTTTGTATATCTATTTATATATGGTCGCACCCCCAGTACAACAATGTGACATATACAAAATATTTTTCGCTCGTGCCCTGCAGTGGGACGTATATGGGCTGATAGATTTATTTATTTAAGTGCTACTACTACTAGTATCTATAGCAGTTTCATGGAAAAAAAAAACATTTAATTTCACACAATTCACATATTGTGTTCTCCTCTCCGCAGTTTACCAGAAAGCAACGTCACCTTAATAGAAGACCTACCCCGTCGCAAACGGCGCACTGCCAGTCCAAAAGTGCCTCGCCTTGCCACCGCACCGAAACGGAAACTCAAACCCGTCTCACCCATCAGCAAACCTCACAGAATACTCCAGATGCTCAAACACAAAGCACCGCAACCTGACACCGAGAAGAGCGAGAAAAAAGAGGCAGACCCACCCGAAGCCTTCCCGCTAGAAAAGGAAGACAATATAAGCGAAGCGGAAACGATAGTGGGTGAGAAAGAGACGGGTGATTTGTGCAAAGAGATGAAAGAGTGTTTGGCTAAATTTGCCAATTTCGCCCTCAACAGTCCTGATAGTCAGTCGGAAGCTAAATATCCTGAATCGGTCAGTCCACCACTGCAAGAGCTTTCTCCTACTACTTCGGAACCACTGCCTGTTTATAGTACGAAGCCCAGTCAAAGGTTATTAGCGGTCAATACGTTTCTAAAGAGGAATGGTTTGGATGAGATGCCAGTTGATTTCCAAATGGCTCCGGAGTTAAATGTTCCGCTGAATGCTAGAAGAACCCCTCTGTTAGTCAAAGAGGAGAGCGAGAAAGATATACAGAAAGAGACGGACGATAAAGACCCTAATATATATAAGTATGTGACTTTCGGACTTGAAATAAAAAAGGCTATGGAGGAGTGTCAGAATATTATCAATTCTTACAACAGTATTAAAGATAAGGATGGGAAGGATAAAGAGAGCGATTCTCAAGACGGTCCGTTGTCGTTGGAACAGATTTGTGAAGTAATGATGAGTTTGGACAACAATCCGGCTGAGTTTCTAAACAAAATTGATGATGAAGCACTAGATATCAGTGCTGCCAACACAAAACTAGCTGAATTGGTAGAGAACATGCCACAAATCCTGGCAAATATGCCAGAAATAGCCTCAAAACTATCAGAATTCGCAAACGCGTCCTTTGAACTGCCAGAATTTGCCTCTATAATGAGCAATTTGCCTGACGTTAATAATGAAGCGCAATTGACGCCGGAAACTTTAAAACAAATAAGGGAATTGAAGTTAAGTAGATCTAGGGATAATATAAAGGTTACTAAGAACACAGCTAAGCGCAAAACTAGCCGTAAGATTAAAAATAATGATGACGTAAGCACTATGACACTAGAATTTGATAGTAAAGACCTAAATGACCTATTAAAAGAAGACAAAGATATACAGGCTTTGATGAAAGGCAAAGCAAATAGCAAAGATGACTTTAAAGATCTGCTATTTTCTATATCAGCTCAAGTTGTGATAAACAAAGTGTTTGAATATTTAAAACAAAACAAAAGTCCGGAATTAGCCAAATGTTTGGAAGAAGGAAGGGACTTGTTCTCACTTCCAAAGAAATATATAAATTCCGAAATGTATTCGGAAGCATCTACATTATTTGATAATTCGGTTAAAGACGCTTTTAGTATGGAAGAACTACGAGAGTTAGTTAAATCTAGGTTCAACGCTTGGAAACACTATGTGGCGACCAAATTTAAGAGCATACCTATCGAATTGCTCGAGAACGAAATTGAGACTATGCTTGATAAATTTTATAGTTATATCCAAGATTTAGCGGCAAAACAGTGTGTTAACGACAGTGATGTTTTAATAGAAAAAATCGACGTCATGAGAAAGAATTTGGAATTTGTAAAAGACACCGAGTTAGATACTGGGACTATGTCTAAAGAATCTATGAAACAGATAACCAAATTGCTGAGCAGTTCGGCGGGTAATACATTTGATTTGCTGATAATGAAATTGTCCAAAATGTCGCAGGAAAAAAAGGTCGCGGTTACAAATCTTAAATTCAAATACATGGATGTGATTAAGCGGTGTTCGGAATCTTTGCAGTTGGCGTCTTGGATCCTCTTAGACCCAGATATCGCGGCAAAGGTTATACAGGAATTGACAGGATTGCCCGTTAAAAAGGTTGAAAATGTCCCGGATTTTACTACTCTAAGTGAGGAGAAGAAAAGGGATTATTTCCTAGAGAGATTAAGAGAAATGAATAGGTTATACATGGAGTCTTTACCCAAGAAAGCTTTAACGGGTGATGAATGGTTGGTTCTGTTATACAAACAAGAACAGTTGGAGGCGAAATTAAAAGAGATATTTGCTCAAGCTACCCCTGCTAAAACCACGCCAAGTAATTCTAATGCTAGTGAAGCGGAAATTCTTGCAGCTAAGGGTCTTAGCAAAATAATAGGCAAAGCAAACGTAAGGCCTGTCAAAAAAACTGAACCACCCAAGCCAGTTAAGAACGAAGAGAAGAAAGACCCACCGAAAGAGGACGAGAAGAAATGTAAAAACGATGCTTTGCTCGCGAAATGTGAAGCGATTTTAACATCGAAAGGAGAGAAATCTCTGCTCGATAGCTTTTACACAATCAAATCGTATATAACGCAAGGTATGCCCGTCCCTGAGACGTACAAGAAACACGTCATATCGATTTGCTCGACAATCGATGCAAAATTACTCGATGAAGATATCGAGGAATCGTTAAAAGTCGAGGAGAAGGACACACCTCCGATCATAGCCTCGCAGAATCCAGAGGAATTGGCAAAATATTCAGCTCAGGCTTTACGAAACGCCAAGCAGACACTAAACGCTGTGGCTTTTAAGAATATGATTCGGCAGACGAAATCTGAAAGCGAGGCTTGTGATACTCCGAAAACTGACTGTAAATGGACAAGTGATTGCATATGTAGTAATTGTAAGGACGACAGTTCAGTGTGTTTGGGGGATATTGTGAAGCAATGTTATGAGGACACCAAAAAGGGGGAGAAGAAGGAGGTGAAGGCTGCAAAACCTCCCCCTAAAGTCGCCAAGCCGCCCCCTAAGGCTTGCGAGAATGCGTCGCATCAGCAACATGTTTGTAAAGGTATGTTTTTAGTGTAAGAATGGCGAGACGAGCATGCCGTTCGCCTGATGGTAAGCGATACCACAGCTCATGAGCATTCCACTGATATTCCACTGCGCCTGCCATCGTCATGATGTTTAGTCTCAATATTTCAAGTAGTTACTCTGGCTATAATGTCTTATATGTCTATTAGGTTCTCAAAATATTATATTGGTTTTTAAAACACTGCCTTACATAGCGCAAAAGAGAAGAGAGAGAGGAGGAGATCCGTAGGAGAACAAAGGTTACCTACATAGTCCATAGGATTGGCAAGTTGAAGTGGCAGTGGGCCGGTCACATAGCTCGTAGAACCGATGGCTGTTAGGGCCGAAAGGTTGTAGAGTGGAGGCCACGTACAGGCAAGCGGAATGTCGGACGCCCGCCTACAACGGACGGACGAGCTGGCTAAAGTCGCAGGAAGTCGCTGGATGCAGGTTCCCGACAGGTCAATGTGGAGATCCTTGGGGGAGGCCTATGTTCAGCAGTGGACTTCTAGTGGCTGAGATGATGATGATGAATGATAATATTGTAATAAATAAGTATGTATGCATGTATGTACGTTGTGTGTGTCAGTGGGTCACGCGGCGACGTCTGCGTGCGCGGGTGACGGCGGCGCAGACCAGCCCTGCACATGCTGCTACTGTACCGTGTTCGGACATGCCGTGAGTATACAACACTATATTATAAAATATATTCAATTAATTAGCCGTAATTTACCTAAAACCTCTTTAGAGGCCGTCCACTAATCACGTGATCTTTTATTTAGACCTCCCTAGTGATATGTGCTGAGATTTAAGACTACCCAACATCACGTTTATTTTTAAGTAAATAATTTTTTTTTTCCGAATACTTACTTTAACTACGGGTAATAAAGTATAATCCATTTTGAATCTGAAATTAACGACCATGATGTAATAAAAGAATGGTGTAACCATACGAAAAATATATGATGTAGAGTTTTAATCAAAATTATGTGTCGAAAAAAAATACACGTCATATCTTACTAGACCCCGCCTCCCCCTTGATATTTCGTGATTTTTATCCACCCTTCCCCTCCTATACAGGCCTCACGTGGTCAATGGACGGCCCTACTACTTTTACTATGATTATTGTGTTATTTCAGCCACCGTTAACCACTCCAGTGCCTAGAAACTTTAACGAGACGAGAGAGAGATTAAGATCTATACTCAACAAGAAGAAACAGCAGTGCAAGCCGCCCGCGAATGGTAATGTAAGTATCGTTTATTTACGAGGTGCAATAAAGTCACTGTGTCATCACTACATAGTATAAAACAAAGTCGCTTTTTCTGTCCCTATGTCCCTTTGTATGCTTAAATCTTTAAAGCTACGCAACGGATTTGATGCGGTTTTTTTAATAGATAGAGTAATTCAAGAGGAAGGTTTATGTGTATAATACATACATATTATTGTACAGAAATCTGTTTGTACCCGGGCGAAGCTGGGCCGGGCCGCTATTCCAGAATAAAATATACATTATTTTGTGTCACATATTTACGCCCTTTTTCAGAAACAATTCTAAAATCTACAGCTTGGCAATAAAAAGTCTGTTTTTAATGAGGGTGGTAACATCGAATTTGTAATCAATTCATTCATTTCTTTAGAGCCCTAAAGTAAACTGTCATGGAATGCCTCAGGCATTCAGTCTGCCTGTATACTTTCAGTATATAAATAACACCTATCATTAGAAAAGAACCACTCAATCGTACTTTCGATTGTAGAGTAGGCCCGTGCCCTGCAGTGGGACGTATATGGGCTGATGCCTGATACAATACAATACAATACAATTAGAAAAGAAATAATTTCGATCAATTATTTTCTTAATCGATTACTTTTTAAATCGATTATCATCTCAATCGATTACTTTTTAAATCGGTTATTTTTTTTATCGATAACAATCGTGCAACTCACCGCAGACGTAGTGCAGCAGCGCGGCCTCCTCTTCAGGCGTGACCGCTGGCTCTTCGTAGCGAAACATCTCGCTCGTCGACAACCTGCAAACGATAAATAAATAAATAAATAACTAACCAACAGTCACATACATAGTGACCCCACACTAAGATAGAGTCTTGTGACGTGTATCAGGAACGACGAGAAACTTTTCAGTCTCTCAGAAACCAATTGATTAATAATCCCGTCAACTCAATGTACTTGTTTGTTTCAGGGTTCAGCCGAGCCGGAAGTTCCCGAACGGAAGCAGGTGAGCGTTCAGACTCAGGTGTCTGATCTGCCGCAGCATCCGAAGATCCCTAAACCTGCGCAGGTCGCGCCCAAGCCTCCTGTGAGTATATTACTAACTTTTAAAATTATTTTTTTATTGTATCAAATGGCGATACGAACATGCCGTCCGCCGGAAACTTGTACACACGTTCGTTCGTTTTTGTACATTAAAAATTACTATAAAAATGCATTGTTATAAATGGAGATGTCTTTTTAAAGTAAGACACTGAAAGTTTCATTGAAAAATGTCATATAGATCGTAAGATATTAATATTTTACGGAAAGTCTAATTTGGGTGCAAAAATTAAAAACACCGCTCTGGGCTGCGAATTAGGGAGAAAATGACCCGACTACATAGTGTTAAGTCTCAATATGTATAGTAGTTACTCTGGATACAATGTCTTTCAATCCGAAACACACTGCTTTATTTCGGATTTTAAACTGCTGCATCATTTAAACTGCTGTTTGGCGGGAGAAATATACATCGCGGTGGTACCCACCCAGGCGTATCACATATGAGAGACCTACCACCAGTAAAATTTATTTACATTGTCTCTTAATTGTTACAGGCTTTACCCAAAACCCTCCCACCGAACCTAACGTCAGCCCAAGCACAACAGAAGCGGCAGACTATGGACGCTCAGCAGCGCGCCCTGGCGGACAAGATGGCCAAGATGGCGGTCACGGACAAACCTGATAACAAACCTAAGGTGAGTGAGAAGGGAAGGGGGAGGGGGTAGATTTAGAGGTAGGGGGAGGACTTAACACTTGTTTAAGGTAGACATTTTGGCCGGTATTTACAAAGTGACTAAGGCACTAAACAAATAAAGATAGTAAAAAAAGGTAGATTTATTATGTTTATCTTATTTAATAAGCACACGCTCATTTGTGCTCTTATTTCTGTTGCCGTTTTTTAGACTGTTATTTACACAGATCACTCCCAATAGATACCTAATGCAAGGCAGCGGTTGCGCGCCACACATATAAGGTATCAGAAATATATAAACCGATGCCAAATGTCGCGTCATCAGTGTCGTCCAAGTAGTGGACCCGCACATGTCGTCGCAGGTTGGCGAAAATTACATTTTGGGAACATAATATTACAGTTAAAAATGATTTGTTCAATAAAATGGTGTGCAAAACCTCAAAAAAATAAAGTATCTAAAAAAACGCAATAAGTTTTCATCGATAACTAATATTCTTTAAATTAATTTGTTCCCGAGCGAGCTCAATTTATACTGGTTAAAGTATCAATGTCAAACAGTCGAGTTCGGATGGAGAATCAGCCGTCTCTTTTTCGCATAGCAATAACCGTAATAAGCCATCTTTTTTTGGCGAAATCACGCGTTCTTCTAGTGTTTGACGCATGTTTATAATATAATTCCCAGAAATATCGATATTGTAAAACAATAATGTAAATTAATTTTATTAAATGACAATGTCACAAAATATATATTGATTTAAATAAAAATTGCAAATTACCATAATTACGTTATTTTATGTAATTTGAAATAGTTAAATTTGTTAACTAGGTAATTTTACAATATTTTTTTATTTATTTTTATCTTTGGCGTAATTAAATTTCCTTTTTTTTCTTCTAGTTGTATACGTTTTCAAATATAATGGGAGGGTATTTATCATAAGTTTTAGTATACTAAGTTTATTGAGAATTAGTAGCACAAGCTATTGCACTAATTTTAACATACGTTGTATATATCGTCTCAAAAACATTCATAGTTCGTCAAGTGAGTTTCATCGTCACTTGTCGATATTACATTTAATACACTGCTCTGCCCGCTGCCTCGGTGGCGTAGTTGTACTAGGGTACGGTTACAAAGCTGAGGGCTCGGGTTCGAATCCATATTGGATTTTTCTATTCATTATCAGCCCAGAGTCAGGAATTTGTGCCCGATATGGCGATAGGCTCGCCACCTATCACATCGTGGGACGGAACATACAAGGCGAAATGTGGGTGTCCTGGCACCTCTGCCTACCCCTTCTGGGAAAAAGGCGTGAGTTTATGTATGTATGTACATTTAATACAGCCGCCGTCAGAATTCAAGAAACGGAATAAGTTATTGTAGCCCTCTAGGGTATGAGGTATAGTTATTTACTATTTCATATTTTGATCTGATTTTTTATATTAACACTTAATTTGGGTATTTCGCCATTACGGTATACAAAAATACACGGTGAATAATAGAAATAAAACCGTTACATACTAAAGTATAAATCTTAATCCTATTTTATTCGTAGTTAGCTGTTGCCGGTTGGTATAATTTATCAGATCAGGCCGGTGAAAAAATAATATCAAACATTTAACAAGTTGGTAATCAAGTTATAGAAGCGATCATAACACATGAACTTACTGGCAAATCGAACTATCGATACATTTTTTTATTTATCGACTTGTGCCTCATCTCTCCAGTGATGTCCACGTGACCGCGCTGCAACCCGCCCACCCCCCGCGCAGTTCCCTTCGTTGGCGTTTTCGGTTCAAAACAAAACTATCGTAATGCGGTATCTATTGGAAGTGATCTGTGGTTACTTATAATCTAGTGTATTGATCTAAGTCTATAATATAGTATTGAATTTTTGACAACTATTCTATGCTTTTTTTCTATTTTTAGGTCCTACAGCGCACCGTTCCTGTGCAAGTGAACGTCGCGCCTACTCTCAAAGCCGAGGGGAAAGTTAACCCCAACGCAATGGAGCAGATTCGATTACAGGTGCGTTCCTTCACTTCACATTAAGCATACTTACAGTTAGTAATGGGTATTACTGCTATTTCAAATTAACATCACGGTTGTTATTTTTGAAGGCTTAGCATGCTCTATATTTCTGCTATTACTAATTGCTCCCACCAGGATTTTGAAACAAAAAAACTGACTACATATTGTACCCATTTTTCACATCTCAAATTACTGGTGGTAGGTCTCTCATATGTGAGAGGCTGCCTGGGTGGGTACCACCGCAATGCCTATTTCTCCCGTCAAACAGTAGTTTAAATGCACTGTTGTGTTTCGGATTGAAGGACATTGTAGCCAGAGTAACTACTGGACATATTGAGACTTAACATCTTATGTCTCAGGATGGCGAGCGCAGTGGAATGCCAAGCATTGCTTTGTAAATCAAGGTGTTTGGTTTTGCTTCTGTTCATGAGCGGTTGCAACGCTTACCATCAGGCGAACGGCACGCTCGTCTCGCCATTCACTGCAATAAAAAAAATAAAAAACACACACAAAATTGACTGTTCTTCTTCTTGGGTTTGTAAAACAACCTCACTCCATAAATACACGAAATCGTATAAAAATATTAGCTGATCGGCTTTTTATATCACAATTGCAAATGGCAAAATTTAGCTTAGGGGCCGTCCATTAATTACGTGAGGCTTTGAAATGGGGGGGGGGGGAGGGGGTCACGTTTCCTAGTTAACGTCTATCCAACTACGCCACTGCTGTCGAAAAATAATCAATATATTTTCTTTCACAGCAAATGAAGCAACAACAGCAAGCTCAATTCCAACAGCAACAAATTCAGCAACAACAGGCCGCCCAGCAACAACAGAACAAACCCGAGCCCATATACGACCTGCCGATACACAACAAGCCAACGCTGACCGCGCAACAACAGCAACAGATACGACAGCAACAGCAACTGGTGAGTTGAATTTTTATATATATTTTTATAGCGATAAAAAGGGCATGGCATCCGCCTCATGGTAAGCGATACGACCGCTCATGAACAGGAGCATTATTTTTGTTTTCGGATGTTCTGTGAAGGAAAAAAAAACAATAAATGGGTTTTTGATTAATAACAGGGTTATTTTTATCATAACAATGAATGGGGAGACTAGCATGCCGTTCGCCTGATGGTAAGTGATACGACCTCTCATGAACAGTAATAGGACCAAACACCTTGAATATCAAAGCAGTGCTTGGCATTTCACTGCGCTCGCCATCCTGAGACATAAGATGTTAAGTCTCAATATGTTCATATTAGATTATTTAGAAGGATAAAAATTGTGTTTCATTTAAACACATTTTCGGATAGGTTGCATATCTATTTGCTGAAATCCTCTACAATCGAGATTACAAATTGCGGGGGATAGGATATAAGATCTATCACGCTAGCCTAACAGTCAGCAGACTTGACACACCATAGAAATTCTTAAATGCACTTATCATTAATATACATCTTCACAAGGGCGTCGCCAAGGGGGGGCAGGTAGGGGCAGCTGCCCCCGCCCTAGAGATTAAAAAAATTTACAAATGTAAAGCAACCAAAATCTTTGACTTGGCTTGCCTACTATACGGTATTTTTTTTGCATCTATTGTACAATAATATTGACCGTCCGGGGGCCGCCGTCAAAAAAGTTTAAGTTGTGATCACATTTTTCTCATTGTCCATAAATTTGTGCCATCTGGGCCATCGGCTGGCGACGCCCCTGCATCTTCATATCATCTTTACAGCTACACCAGCAGAAACTTCAGCAACAACAGCAAGCACAGCAGCAGCAAGCTCAGCAACAGCAAACTCAACAGCAGCAAGTTCAGCAGCAGCAAGCACAGCAGCAGCAAGCACAGCAGCAAGCTCAGCAACAGCGCCAGAGCAGAGCACAGCAGCAAAGAAGCACTGTCTCGCTGTCTAGTAGGGATACTAGCGTGTTCTCCACTTCTTCAGGGTGCTCGGGGTGAGGAATATATTGTACATTTACATACATATACAGGGTGATATTGACACATTGTAGTTAATTTAACCTACATGTTACTCATTACCCCAGGGAACATTGTACATAATTTGAAAAAAAATATAAAGAGATTTTTGGACAAAAATCGTTATTTTTGTTTTCACGATTTTGGGACATCCCATATAGATAAGAGTATTTTACCGCGTTGCTGAACTTCAGTTTGGTTCGGGAGATTACCTGAGTTGTAAAAAGACTCGGTATCTATAGGGGTTGATTAAAAGTCTTGGAACATAAAATAGCGATTTTTGACAAAACTATTAGGCAGTTTTTGATCAAACTTTGTACAATATTACCTATGGGGGTTAGGAACATGTGGTTTAAATTAAATACAATATGTCAATTTCACCCTGTATACATACATACATATGCACATACATAGATTTTTCTATACATTCAGCGTGGAGTCAGGAATTTGTGTGTGTGTGATGGATCATACAGGCGTAATGTGGGTGTACTGGTTGCATCTATGTGTACATCTTCTGGGAAAAGGCGTGACCTTGTTTGTATATATGTGTTTGAAAAAACAAGATCTTCAACCCATATTTCTACTTCAACGAGCACTGTAATACGAAATTCAAACATAAATTCTCACGTTCAATATCCACCCTCTACGATTTTCAACCTTATTTCTTTAACAACAAATATCACATTCGCTTCACAATATCCACATATATCAAAATGTCACATCACACTAACCATGCCCCACAACTTTCAACCCTAAGTCTACTACAATAAGTATCAATTTCGTCTACAGTAGCGGCGGGTCATGGTGGCGCGGCGGATGCGTACGAGGCGAAGATCCCAGAGACCTGGATGCCCTACTGCAGTACATAGAAGGACCTGCTAGACACGTGGATAGGTCTAAGAAGAGAGCTAAAAAGCAACGACAGAAGGCTAAACGGGTATGTGTATTAAATTAATTACTTTATAGTAGTTAGCTCACGCCATTTATTGATGTATACAGGAAATGATCGGACCATCGAATTTGATTTGGGAGGTTTTATTTTGTTGTATAGTAGATTACAGGTCAAGAAATTATCGCTTTATTATGGCATGAGGAAAGTAATAGTACGAGAGATCACGACCAAAATATTTGTCTCATAGCAATACAGCCACAACCGCATCAAATTGCTAGATTTGATTATTTCGAACCCGAAAATACCCTGAAATTGGTATTTTCGGGTAGCGTTTGACTTGACTGATTTTTTAAAAATGTCAACAAATTTTACCGAGCTGCATCATAGTAATCTGTTTGATTTTCTGACTGCAGTTAAATAATAGCTCTAAGATACGGAAAACATATTTTTCAGAAGTCAGTAGTGTAGCGCGAACTCAAAAAATCATATCATCATCATCATCATCATATCAGCCACAGGAAGTCCACTGCTGAACATAGGCCTCCCCCAATGATCTCCACAATGACCTGTTGGAAGCGGCCTGCATCCAGCGACTAAAAATAATTTATAAAAAAAAAATGCGACAAAAAAAATGATGATAGCAATCCGTCTGAAAATGTTCTTTACGGGTAAATTAGGGTTAATTGATGGAGAAAAAATATTTTCAGAAGGAAATTTGGATGCATCAAATTTTAAGACCATTCTAGATATGTTAGGGAATTTTACCGATCGGTATCATAGCAATCCGTCTGAAAATTGTTGAACGTGATGAAATTAATTATTCAAATATTTAAAAAAATGTATCAGAAAAATTGAGTGTAGCATCTCCTTTATCAGACAACTTTTCGATACCGACCGTGTTGAAGCGTGACTGATTGCAAGTTGTTGCAATTGCCTTACTTTCGTCTTGCCAAAATAGAGCGCAGACAACGTTTGTATGCTATAAAACATATATTATAATTAATAATTATGAATCCTTAAAAACCCACTCTTCCATCCCTAAAAACTTCTTCAATGGCAGATGAGCAAACCGTGCCTTGTCATTGGGAATAGACGAAATAAAACGTCCGCGAGCCCTCGGACAACCAGCGACACATTATGAGGCGCCTCATCCCGCTGTCCTCTCCACCTGCTTCCACACCCGTCCGCCTGCGCAACTTATAGTTTGTTGTCACCTTATGTGGGCGTCATTCCAACGGTTAGGACAGCTGTTGAGTGACTGTATAATAAGAGAGTGGCAGGAGCGTAAAGGTGAAATCATACTATATTATTCCGTCTTACGCATAGATTAAAGAGCGGTAAGTAAGTGGGCAACTGGCCAGTCAGGATAATGGAACATACAAGATCACGTCATAAACGTATGATTGATAATGTGCACACAACAGAATCCATTATTCAGATCGCTCTAAGACGCGTTTCTCTAGTATTTATGGCCGCTTCTTTACTTTATGTGTAAGACGGTATATTATAGTATGATATCATCTTAACACGGAAAAACCATTCCCACCGCCGCGTAGTAGCGCTTTGGCATCGGCCTAGCGACTCCAAAACGTTCTTTTCTCTTTTGGGAGTACATGCGACATCTAAAATTCTGAAAACATTTTTTTTGCAATCGTACCAAATATACGAACGGTTATTTTTTTATCCGGATTGCTATAATACAGGTCGGCTAAATTTTTTGACTTCAAAATTTCGCTTCAGCTATATACTACGCGCAAAATATCTGAAAACTAACTTATTCGTTATAAAATCATAAAAATTATGTATATTTCCAATATCAGACGTATTGTTATGATACCGAACACCTTTTTTTAAACACAGCAGAAATAGCCTCACACGCAACTGCTACACTTTTGACCGTTACTCCACATCTAGTTGGGTTCAGAATCATATATTTTAACGATTTTATATAGTTTCTGTCGTACTGCTACGATACATGGTTTTGGTCGTGATCTCTGGTACTATAATATTTTTTTACAACGTCCGTTGCGCAGGCGGTTAGATGCCGCCTGTAAAACGAGAGGCCGCGGGTTCGATCCCCGCACCGAGAGAAATGTTTGTGCGGCCCACATATTTCTATCGGGTCTGGGTGTTTGTGATACCGAAAAGTCTCTCGTAGTTTCTGATACCCACGACACAAGACTCGATCTTAATGTGGGGTCAGGACTATGTATGTGACTGTTGGGTGTTATTTATTATTATTTATTTTGTTTCTTTGTTTAAATTGAATATTATATGTGCCTTCAGACGGAAGCCCGTCTGTGCGAGGAGGCGGCCCGGCTGCGTGCGTCCCTCGCGCGCGCTCGTCACGAGGCGGACGCGCTGCGAGCCGCGCACGCCGCCGCCGCCACGCGCCTGCGGGACGCGCGCGCCGCCACGCCAGCCAGGAACCAGCGACGCGCCGCAGACCGCAGGGGTGAGTGTACATGGCATCATCATCATCATCATCACACACATCACAATACTGTCTAAAGTTCTGCGACGTTTTAGAAACAACGGTCGGTGTGTGACTGAAGGCGAGAGTGCTTAAAGTACTCTTTTTTAGTGCCATTTTCTAAGCGCTCATGTTGTATCTAGTGTATATTTGATCGAAGCATACATACATCTTACTTATTTATAACAATATTGTCATTCATCATCATCATCTCAGCCACAGCAAGTCCACTGCTGAACATAGGCCTCCCCCAAGGATCTCCACATCGACCTGTTGGGAACCCGCATCCATCGACTTCCTGCAACCTTAGCCAGCTCGTCCGTTAACCTTGTAGGCGGGCGTCCGACATTTCGCTTGCCTGTACGTAGCCTCCACTCTAGAACCTTTCGGCCCCAACGGCCATCGGTTCTACGAGCTATGTGCCCGGCCCACTGCCACATCAACTTGCCAATCCTATGGGCTATGTTGGTAACCTTGGTTCTCCTACGGATCTCATTTCTGATTCGATCTCGTAGGGAAACACCGAGCATAGCCCTCTCCATAGCTCGTTGAGTGAGTGAATGAGTGATCGGTAACAGCTTTTAGAAATATAGAAACCTAACTAAAAAATGTAATTTTTTGGAAAACATTCGTTAAAAATTTGTAACATAAGAAATTTTGTACTTATTGAAGATACATTTAGAACACCGATTTATACATATTTCTGCCTTTCATGTGTCTATAGGTTCGTTAATAACGGGTCGACAGGTCATTTTGAGCCAAAATATAATTAAAAGCCCGAAACTATTTTTTTTTATATTAAGTCACTTTAATGCTAAAGGTGCGATATATACAAGACATAGGCATTCACCGTCGGCACTGTGATCACTGCTGGACATATACCTCTCATATGTTATTTGCCTTGAACACCACCTATGCATGCTACATCAGCTGTGCATCTACTGCTGAACATAAGCCTTTGCCACTAAACTGGTCCTTGTCTGCAGCCCATCGTCCCCAACCACTGCCTACCATCCTTTTTTATTTCTATCTATATAAGAATTTTTAATTTTATTTCTTTTAATTTTACCTTTATTATTTTTATTAATATATTACGCAACCATCAACTCTACTGGACATGCCATTCCCATGCCACTGGGCTTGATCTTCAGCCCATTGTCTGTTAACCACTTCCAGCCATTATTTTTATTTTGGAGTATTTATTGGATTTATTTTTGCCTACTTTCATAGTCTGATGAGTTATGGAATTTTACTGTGGGGTGGTGCTGCTGACATTAATACCATCTTTGTTCTCCAAAAGCGAGCTATAAGATCAATTTATTCGCTTGGGTCCAGATATTCTCTTAGAGAAAAGTTTAAAGAGATAAATATAATGACAGTAGCATCACAATACATTTTTGAAAATTTAAATTATGTCCATAGAAATAAAGAAAGTTTTCTTAAGATTAGCGATATTCACAACAAAAATACTAGGAATAAGAATAATCTAGCTACTCTTAAGACCAGACTCCACAAGATCAGCAAATCTTTTAAGGGTTACTGTATACACTTTTATAACAAAGTTCCCAGTCATATTAAAGCCTTATCTATTACAAAATTCAAAGCTAATATCAAGCAAAAATTATGCAATAAGGCATATTATAAAATTTCGGAATATTTAGACGATAACAAGGCTTGGGAATAGAATAAAATTAAATGAATGTGTAGTATCTCGGAGCGTAAGTCTTGGTGTGCTCTATAATATATCATTTAAATCAAGTAACTTGTCAAATTTGCCATTATTTTCCTGTGTAAGTGATTGGGTATGTCATGCTCGCTAAAAGGTCTGTGCTTGCGGTGGCGTCGTGTGCCAGGTCAGTCACTTCCCTGCAACATGGTTGAGGAGGCCGATGGCTGGCACATGCGTCATACTCGTGAACGGGTGCTGCTTGCGTAGACTGGTCTATCCGATTTGCTTACATTGTAATGGATGATTGATGGATTACATAAGGCTTTCGCAATTATTCACTGCTTTGGCGAAAAAGAGTATACTGATTCTTCGTTCTGGGCGACTTCACTCAGCCATAGTAATTATATTATAATATAATAATATTCATATCAAAAATATTTATTGTAAAGCAACATATTATTATTAAACTGCTCTGATTTAAACCAACTTGTAAATTTTGTAAAAATTCACTACATTGTAAACTGGTTTTGAAAAGAGCAACACTAGAGTTTCTTGCCCGTTCTTCTCTAGTGAAAACAGCTTTCCGAACCGGGTGGTAGATAAAAAAATGACTGAATCTAAATGATGTTGAACATTTTAATGGATTCAATAAATTATTTTCATTTCATTTTCATTTCATTTCAGAACACCAACAATATATGCATTATAAATTGAAAAAAAAAAACGGTTATTAAATAAAATGCTGATGCAAATGACTATTAGTTTGTACAACATTCACAAAGCGAGAGTAATATAAATAAATAAATAATAAATAACACCCAACAGTCACATACATAGTCCTGACCCCACACTAAGATCAAGTCTTGTGTCGTGGGTATCAGGAACTACGAGAGACTTTTCGGTCTCACAAACACCAAGACCCGGAAGAAATATTTGTAGGCCGCACAAACATTTCTCTCGGTGCGGGGATCGAACCCGCGGCCTCTCGTTTCACAGGCGGCGTCTAACCGCCTGCGCCACGGAGGCTGTCAATATAGGTATATCCTACAAATATCGTCGCTCCACATGGTTGGAGGCCGTTTATACCGGGTATATCAAGACTGCTACCGAAAACGAAGCCGCGTGGTAGTTTAAGCGACTTCAGATGCAATGCAACAGAAAATGTTGCAAAAAAAGTGGCATTTTTTTTTTTTTTTTTTTCTTGTGGTCATATTTGGGTGGTAAATACATTTTTTCCTAAAATAATAGTGTATACCCTTTTATTTATAAATACTCTAAGGTATAAAAGAGTTTAAATTATTATTTTAGCAAAAACTGTGGATTTACCACCCAAGAATGATATTTAAAAAATCATTAAAAATTATTGTCGCGTTTCTATGCAAAATTTTTTGTTGCATTGTGTTTGTAATCACTAAAACTACCACCCGCCTTTGTTTTCGGTAGCAGTCTTGATATACCCGGTATATTTGCCGAGGCGTAGCATTGTATACATTCATGGATATTTACGCTCGCATGCATCCAAGCACACGTACACATTTATACATAAAAAAATTAACAAAAAAAATCTTCACACAACCTAGCAACTATAGTAATAAAAAAGGAAAAATAAACTTTTAGTAAATAGTCATACATTGCAATTTTCAACGGCAAGTCCTTATATTTGTTAACAAAGAAAAATGAACTTAAAGTGCATGATCTTAGATCACAATTTGCAACAACGAGTCCTTATATTTGATAACAAAGAAAAATCAGCTTTAAACACATGAATTGAGATTGCAATTTTCAACAGCAAGTTCTTATATTGTTTTTCATTACAGGCAAAAAGCAGAAATTGAACCCGGCCCAGCAAGCCAAGGTGCAGTTAGCAGCGGAGCAGTTGGGAGAACTAACCACTCTCATGAACACTACTGCAAAGGTACTGTCCTTTATACATACATACATAAACTCTCGCCTTTTTTCCCAGAAGGGGTAGGCAGAGGTGCCAGGGCACCCAAATTTCGCCTTGTATGTTCCGTCCCACAATGTGATAGGTGGCGAGCCTATCGTCATATCGGGCACAAATTTCTGACTCTGGGCTGATAATGAATAGAAAAATCCAATATCACTTTGCCCAACTCGGGTTTCGAATCCGAGACCTCAGCTTTGTAAACATATCGTAGTACAACTACGCCACTGAGGCAGTCTGTCCTTTATACATTGAGGTATTATACTAGAGCGGACATTGGGAACAAAATCTGTGTATGGTGCGTGCACACGGGTACACTGTGAAGCGCAGAGGGAAGATAATGTTACTTCGTACGCGTGACAGAGACGGAAATAGAATGTACCCTTCATTTTGTTACAAACATTTTGTTTGCAGTGTCCCCTCTAGTATATTATCTCAATGCCTTTATATTGTAGTTACGCGTCGTTTTAGAAATACTCGTGGCCCACTAAATATATATTAACGTGTTTACTTTAATCAAATATTACTTACTATAAATAGTTCTAATGTGGGTGTTTGTGAGAGCGAAAAGTCTCTCGTAGTTCCTGATACCCACGACACAAGACTCGATATTAGTGTGAGGTCAGGACTATGTATGTGACTGTTGGGTGTTATTTATTTATTTATCTGACTCGATCTTAGTGTAAGGTCAGGACTATGTATGCGACTGTTGGGTGTTATTTATTTATCCGTATTTCAGGAGATGCACGCAGCCGAAAGACAAGTAGAAGAGTGTCTGAAGAGATTGGAGGAGTGCGAGCAACAGCTTGCCGAAGCCAGGGCAGTCCAGGGAAAACCGGAGAGGCCTCCTGTAAGTAGTTATTATGTCGGCACGCACGTACTTGGATCAGATTATTACTCTATGTATTGAACATCGACATACATACAAGGTATATCAAGACTGCTACCGAAAACGAAGCCGGGTGGTAGTTTAAGAACTTCAGACATAATGCAAAAGAAAATGTTGTAAAAAAAGACGATTTATTTTTGTTAATTTTTTTCCTATAGTCATATTTGGGTGGTAAATACATTTTTTTCCTAAAATAATAGTATATCCCCTTTTATTTATAAATACTCTAAGGTATAAAAGAGTTTTTTAAATTAATATTTTAGCAATAACTATGGATTTACCACGCAAAAATGATGATATTTAAAAAATCATTAAAAATAATTGTCGCGTTTCTTTGCGAAATTTTTAGATGCATTGTGTTTGTAGTCACTAAAACTACCACCCGGCTTCGTTTTCGGTAGCAGTCTTGAGATACCCGGTATAAAGCCGAAGAGTTTGTTTGTTACCTACAATCTCAGGAACTGCAGGTTTGAATTGAAAAATTATTCTTGTGTTGGGTAGCACATTTATCGAGGAATGCTATAGGCTGTACATTATCACGCTATGACATATAAGAGGGAAGCAGTAATGATAAATCTAGCAATTACGAATAAATTTTATTCGATTTTCGTGGTCCGATTGGTCGATATTCTAAATTGATAGTCGTAATTAAATATTTTGGCCGCCATTTTGAAAAGTGTATTTGCACCCAGGCGATTTTGCGTTTAGCAACATATTCATTTTATATTATAGATATAACTAGCTGTACCCGCGACTTCGTCCGCGTGGAATTTAACAAAAAATTTATTCTTCTAAAAGAAAAAAATAATTCTAAAGTAAATGTAGCCTAAGTTACTCCTTATTATATCCGCTACCTGACAATAAAAGTCCGCCCCGTGACCACGAAAGCTGTAAAGTAATCGAAACGTCGGGAATTCTAAAAATGTAAAATTAAACCAAATCCGCGATAAAATCCGTAAATAATAGTTTTATTTCAATAAAAGTCCCGTCAAAATCGGTCCAGCCATTCCAGAGATTAGCCGGAACAAACAAACAGACAGACAGACAGACAAAAAAAAATCTAAGATCATTTTCGTTATAGGTATCGTGTATATAACGATATGTAGTTGGATATTTTCTTTAATTTTCACTTTACAAACAGACACTTCAATTTTATTTATATGTATAGATTAATGGGGTTTTAGTGTACCAAATACAGCGTGATATTGACATCTGGTATTTAATTTAAACCACATGCTCCTAACCATCCCAGGTAACATTGTACCAAGTTTGAACAAAAACTGCCGGATAGTTTTGTTAATAATCGCAATTTTAGGTTTCAAGGCTATTGATCAACCCCTAAAGATACCGAGTCTCTTACAGCTCAGATAAGTTTCCGAACTGAACTGAAGTTCAGCTAAGCGGTAAAAAAACTCGTATCTATGTGGGATGCCCAAAAATAGTAAGAACTAAAATCATAATTTTTGACAAAAAAATGTTTTTGTATTATTTTCAATTTATGTAAAATGTCACCTGGGGTGATGAGAAACATGTGGGTTAAAATAAGTACCATGTGTCAATATCACCTTGTATAATAAAATATAAATAAGATTTAAAATATTTAACTAAATTGCAGATGGACCAAGCAGCGCTCCTAGCGAAGCAGCAACATTTACAGCAACAGCACATGCAACAGCAACAGCAGCAGTTGCAGCAACAACAACAGTTGCAACACCAGATGCAACAGCAACAGTTGCAGCAACAACAGTTGCAACAACAGATGCAACAGCAACAGTTGCAGCAACAGTTGCAGCAACAACACATGCAACGGCAGAGGCAGTTGCAGATGATGGAGATTGAGAAGCAGAAGCAGAATGAAGCTTTTATGAGTGAGTTATACTAATATTTTCGAATCTACACAACCTAAATTGGTGATAGCCTCAACCCTTGTAGGTCAAGAGTACCCTGAACTGAAAATGAAGAGGTTAGGTTACTTTCCCGCCCTCACAGCCACCACTGCAACTCCTCTCAGCCAGGATCAACAGAAACACAAAGAGCGAGTCTCTCAGGGACACATGCTTGTCTATAACCCGCGTCGAAATTAATCAGAAAGAAAAACAAATAGGAGTTGGAAACAAATAATTCCACTTCCCTCCGCAGCAAAGCGGGTGACATAATATTGAGTTGAGAGGTATTATCGTCTGATATAATGCACCACGGGATAAACAATTACATGGGTTCTATAACGTGGGCATAGTTACAAGAACAGGTTCATGAAAGTGGATTAATCGAAAGTAATATGTCAGGATCGGGTAAATTGGCGGTCTATAGTCTCTGCCCACACCTGTGGGATACAGGTGTGATGATTATATACGTATGTACTTAAAAAATAAATATTATGTACAATAAAAAATACATACACTAAAGTATTCTAATGTGATAATTTGTAAGTGTAGGTGGATGTTTGTAACTCTATACGCAAAAACGGCTGGACCGATTTTGATGAAATTTGATATAGGAGTAACTGACATATTGGATTAGCACATTGGCCCTAAAGGTACCACCCAGCTTCGTATTCGGTAGCAGTCTTAATATACCCTGTATTTTGGAGACTGTCCCGTCCTCACACCCACCACTGTAACTCCTGTGTCGCAGGATCAACAGTGGCACGCAATGTAATGACACCGAGCATTGAAGCTCGGCGAGTCTCCGGGAATGTCTAACTTGTCTTTAACCCGCAACGAAATTAATCAGAAAGATAAATGAATAGGAGGAGTTGGAAATAAATTATTAATATACTCGGTATATTAATTTATTTTAGTTTGTTTTCGTTTAGTTCTAAATGTTTTTGTTTTTCACAGATGGCAGTATGGTGTGTGTGAGGCGTGTGGCGGGCGACGGGGCTGTCACATTGGCGCTTCGGGCCAGACAGGATCACACGCCGCAAGGTTATATAACGTTGTCTATTTACTATACATATATACCTTATACATAGACAGCTTTACAATATTTTTCTCTCGCCTAATACCAGTGTAAATACGATGTTGTTTTTTTTCTTTTTTTTTATTGTAATTAATGGCCAGACGACCGTGCCATTCGCCTGATAATAAGCTACACGACCGCTCATGGACAGTAGCAAAACCAAACACCTTGAATTACAAAGCAGTGCTTAGTATTCCACTGCGCTCGCCATCCTGAGACATGTTAAGTCTCAATATGTCCAGTAGTTACTCTGGTTACAATTTGTTTCAATCCAATTTACACTGATGTTTGGTGGGAGAAATAGACATCACATACCCAATCGTTTCTCATATATGAGAGACTAGAGAAAATTTGTCTCAGGTCTGGGTGTTTGTGAGACCTAAAAGTCTCTCGTAGTTTCTGACATCCACCACACCAGACCTAATTGATCTTAACATGGGCTCAGGACTATGTATGTGACTGTTGGGTGTATTCATTTTATTTTATTTACATATGAGTGACGTTGCAGTAGTTACCATACATTTAACAGCATTGTTTTAGCTATAATATTGATAATGTACTGTTTGTCACAGTGGCCGCATGTCCCCAACCGCCCCAAGCAGCCAAACCGGCGGATCCGCAACGCAAGCAGACCTGGGAGCAGGCCATAGCTCACATCAACCAACTAGCCAAGGGAGCTAATAAGGAGAAGGTACTATTATACAGGGTGTTTTGTATGAGGTTATCGACTAACACCCGGCAGAACGTGAAATGTAAACTCATTTTCCCAATCATCATCATCATCATCATCACTCATAATTTACTTAATTACTGTCATAATCATAATAATAATCATCATCATAATCATCATCATCATAATCATCATCATCATCATCATCACAATCATAATCATCATCATCATCATCATCATCTGCTGAACAAAGGCATCTCTAGATCTCAACATCGACCTGTCATCGTCGGCCTGCATCCAGCGACTTCCTGCAACCTTAGTCAAATCGTCCGTCCACCTTGTAGGCGGGCGTCCGACACTTCGCTTGCCTGTACGTGGCCTCCACTCGAGAACCTTTCGGCCCCATTCGGTTCATCGGCCATCGGTTTTACGAGCTATGTGCCCGGCCTACTGCCACCTTAATTTGCTATATACCGGGTATATCAAGACTGCTACCGAAAACGAAGCTGGGGGTAGTTTTAGTGACTTCAGACACAATGCAACTTAATTTTTTGCAAAAATTTGTAGCGTCTTATTAGGGTGGTAAATACATAGGTTTTTCTTAAATAATAGTATATACCCTTTCATCTTTGCAGACGCTATGGTACGCAAGGCTTTAAATTATTATTTTAACATAAACTATGGATTTACCACCCAAACTCGACGACATTTAAGAAATAAAAAAAAATATAGCCTTTCTTTTCGAAAATTTTAGTTACATTGTGTTTGTATTCATTCACTAAAACTACCACCCGGCTTTGTTTTCGGTAGCAGTCTTGATATATCCGGTATATTAAAGAATATTAATATTTTCCCATTCCAACGACTTTTGGATTCAATTTGAGTGAAGGAGACAAAATATTCGATTGATAAAATAGGTTTTAAAACTGCTATGAATAACACCGTTAGAAGTTGGCTTAATGTGGGTTTGACTTAAAATATCATATGAACTCTTTTAAGGATCCCAATTATATGCGAAAAAAAATGTTACAGAAAAAATCCAAGGACCAATCAAAACAAGCGCAAAAACCGAAGGAACAACCAAAGTCGGAAGGAGAGGCGGAAACTAAAGCTTTGTCCAAGAAGCAAAGGAAACTATTGGCTAAACAACAGGTATATATAGTATTAATAATAAATAAATACAGCCAGCAGTCAAATACATAGTCCTGACCCCACGCTAAGATGTTATTTACTCCACCTAAACGTTAATTAACTGAATCATGTTAAGAGTTGATAAAACGTTTATTAAGTTTTGTTATTCATAACGGTTCTACATGTCAAGACTAAAAAAAAGTCTCGAAAAATGCCTCTGCACAGAAAAAAGTGATTTCATTCACTTGACAGTAATATTCAACTTCCAGTTGACGGACATCCGCTGTTTTTTTGCTTAAAACAAGGGCCTCAGCTATTAATGATCTGTTAAATAGCTGATTAGTAATTTTTGACGTCTATGAATAACGTTTTTGAGTAAGCTCATATTAACGCCATTTGAAAACTGCATGAAGTCCTTATGAATAAATTATGAATAAAATAGATTATATAAAATAACTTTTCCACTTCTTATAGGCGGAAGAAGAAGAGAAAAAGAAGCAGCAACAACAAGAAGCGAAACAGAAGAAGGCGGAAGCAAAAAAAGCGGAGGCGGCTAAAACAGAAGTCACTAAGAAAGATAAAAAGCCAGAAGTAGTGAAAAAAGCAGACGTTGTAAAGAAGAAAGAAGATAAAAAGGAAAAGAAACAGGAAAAAGTCGAGAAGAAGAAGGAGACTAAACAGGAGAAGACTGGTTAGTTTTATTTTGTAATTGTATCATTATCAGCCCATATACGTCCTACTGCAGGGCACGGGCCTCCTCTATAATCGAGAATACGATTCGATACGATCGCCTCTCAATGGGTGCCTAAGTATTGCCAGAAGCTACGAGGCAGGCCTCGGAAAAGGTGGCGTGATGACCTCGACCAATTTAGCATCGCTTGGATGGCATCAGCAACTAATAGGGATCAGTGGAAAGAGTTGATGGAGACCTTTGACCAGCAGTGGGAACGTATGTTTATCTATACATATAAATAAAATTGAAGTGTCTGTTTGTAAAGTGAAAATAAAAAACATGACCAACTACATATCGGTATATACACGATACCCATCACGAAAATGACCTTAGATTTTTTTTCCAGCACAACCGGCAACAGCCAAGTCGAAACAGCCACCTCCGCAGCCGACCAAGAAAGAGGGGAAGAAGAAAGAACAACCCTTACAGCAACAGAAGCCTCAAGTCATCAACATCACACCGGACACTACTATAGAAATTGTCAGTAAAAAGGTCAGATTGTCACACTCCCTTAGGGGCCGTACATTAATTACGTGAGGCTTGAAAGGGGGGAGGGGTCGCACAAAAATCACAAGTGGGAGGGGGGGGGGGTCTAGTAAGATATCACGTGTATTTTTTCCGACACATCATTTTGTTTAAAAAATACACGTTATGTCGGAGGGGGTAGTATTAAATATCACTACATATCACTCAAGGGGATGGGGGGTGGTGGTAAATAAAAGATCGCGTGATTAATGGACGGCCCCTTACACAAATTAGATTTCTTATTAATATTATATAGGTATTAGGTTTTACTGGTGGTAGGTCTCTCATATGTGAGAGGTCGCCTGGGTAGGTACCACAGCAATGCCTATTTCTCCCGCCAAATAGCAGTGTAAATGCACTGGTGTGTAGGTTTGAAGGACATTGTAGCCAGAATAACTACTGGACATATTGAGACTTAACATCTTATGTCTCAGGGTAGCGAGCGCAGTGGAATGTCAAGCATTGTTTTGTAATTCAAGGTGTTGTTTGGTTCTGCTACTGATGAGTGGTCGTATTGCTTACCATCATAGTCTAGTCTCTAGTGTCTTGCATATTTGTATAATTAGTAGACTGCCTCGGTGGCGTAGTTGTACTAAGGTACGGTTACAAAGCTGAGGTCTCGGGTTCGAATCCCGGGTTGGGCAAAGTGATATTGGATTTTTCTATTCATTATCAGCCCAGAGTCAAGAATTTGTGCCCGATATGGCGATAGGCTCGCCACCTATTACATTGTGGGACGGAACATACAGGGCGAAATGTGGGTGTCCTGACACCTCTGCCTACCCCTTCTGGCAAAAAGGCGTGAGTTTATGTATGTATGTATGTATAATTAGTTTTTTTCTGTTATTATGTTGTAAGTTTAGTGTGTAAGCTGCTGGTGTAACTTGAATAAATAGTAGCAGAAATAACGTATTTTTTCTCATGTTATAGAACCAATGCGCCGCGGAGCCAGAGAAGCCAGCGTCTTGCAGCATCATGGAGCAACTCAGCTGCGGCGTGCAGGTAAACATCGCTTCTAGAATTTACTATTATTTATTATGAATGGCGAGACGAGCAAGCCGTTCGCCTGATGCTAAGCGACTCGACCGCTCATGAACAGTCGCAAAACCAAACAACACCTTGATTTACAAAGCAATGCTTGGCATTCCACTGCGGTCGCCATCCTGAGACATAAGATGTTAAGTCTCAATATGTTCAGTAGTTACTCTGGCTACAATGTCCTTCAATCCGAAACACAACAGTGCATTTAAACTGCTGTTTGACGGGAGAAATAGACATTGCGGTGGTACCCACCCAAGCAGCCTCTCACATATGAGAGACCTACCACCAGTACGTACGCCATGTACGTCATGTACGCCTTAGACTGCCCTTTCTATCTCCTGTTAGTATATCCATCCTATGGTTGCCTGTAAGAGATTACTTAGTGTGATAAGGTCGCCAATAATACTATTAATTTTACTGTTTAATACCTTTATAGCATTTCTGTGCAGTGCAAAAAAGGATTAAATAAAAAAAATAAGAATATAAATAGTTGAAGTTGGTTAATAAATAAATAAAATACATAACATATTGTATGCTTTTTCAGGTCGCCGATCTGAAGTTGCCTCCCGGTATAACTTTGACGAGAGTCCAACCAAGCGAGAAGAAAGAACCGCCGCCCATCAAATCTGTGGTAAGTGATTTTACATTGTAATATCGACGCAGGAAAGCGATGTTGTCGTATCTCGAAACAAGCAATTTTACACCAGAACAAAAAGAAAATATTTATGCTCTATAAGACTAAGTTTAATGACTTTCGGAGTGAATGATAAGTGTCATGGACAATAGTATTGATTTTTAGAAGTCTGTATCAGCCCATATACGTCCCACTGCAGTGCACGGGCCTCCTCTACAATCGAGAGTACGATTGAGAGTGGTTAGGCCATATAGTCCACCACGCTGGCCTAGTGCGGGTTGGCGGACTTACATACCATAGAAAATTTTATAAATCGCTATGTTATGCAGGTTTCCTCACGATGTTTTCCTTCACCGTTTTAGTGCGTAGTGATTGACTATCAATACACACATGACTCCGAAAAGCCAGAAGTGTGCCCTGGGATTCGAACCCGCGACTACCGTGAACATGTTGGCAGTCGCGTCTAGTCCGTTTACCAACAGGCCACCACGCACTTTACAGAACACTTTTTTTAGAAGTACTAATAAGTAATAAACTCTTTTATACTCGAATGTATCTTTATAAATAAAAGGGTATAAACTATAATTTTAGAATAAAAATATATTTACCACTCTAATAGGACGATAGAAAAAAATATAACACAATAAAAAATCGTCACAATTTTTTGCACAAAATTTAGTGCATTGTGTCTGAAGTCACTAAAACTGTCACCCTGCTTCGTTTTCGGTAGCAGTCTTGATATACCCTGTATATCATCACGCTATGACCTGTAGAAGGGAAGCAGTAGTAAAAAAATTATGTATGTATGTATTATGTATATATGTATGTATGTGTGTATGTATGTATGTATGTATGTATGTATGTATGTATGTATGGAGGATCATTTTTGTTTTTATTATTTGTTTGTTAGATATATTTGTAGTGACTAATGTACATTTTTGGTAACTCTAAAATATTTAAATATATACGTATGTATTAAATAAATGTTTAATTGTTTTCCAGCCATTATGGAAATGCAATCAATTGCCAGCGACTCCTACGCCGGTAGCTCGTCCCGCGCCCGTCATCAATGCCGATCCGTCTATGATGATGTTTAGCACTGCTCAACCTGGTATGTATTCAAATATATAGAAATGTAACTAATTTAGCAGTTCTGTGATTTTATAATTTGATGAAATGAAAATGCTACACAAAAAGAGATAAACATAAAAAATTAAATAGGATTTAACCTGCGTGAGAATTACATAGAAAACAAAACTAATTTAGCAGTTCTGTGATAATTTGATGAAATGATAATGTGACAGAAAAAGAGATAAATATAAAGGATTAGATAAGATATAGCCTGCGTGAGAATGAGATAGAATACACTAGTATACAGTTTTTCTTGTAATCTTCTTTTATTTTATTTTATCTATACACCAAAACCTAGTGCAGGTTGTCGGTCTTCAAATATTGAAAGTTCGTAAATCTACATCTGTATGGTTATAAAATTTCATCATGATGTATTCTTTCACCGTTGTCCGTGTTACCATTCGCGTTAAAACAAGCGGAGCGGAGATGTGCCTGAACTTTTTACTCGCCAAACAGCAGTGTTAATTCACTGTTATGCTCCGCTGTGAAGGACATTGTAGTATGAGTAACTACTGGACATATTGAGACTTAACATCTTATGTCTCAGGATGGCGAGCGCAGTGGACTGCCAAACATTGCTTTGTAATTCATTTTGCTACTGTTGATGAGCGATCGTATTGCTTTCTATCAGGCGAACGGCATGCTCGTCTCGCCATGCATTGCTATGATAAAAATACCCATTTATAAATCTTTTTTCCTCCACAGAACAACCAAAAACAATAATAATACCAGAACCACCGGCCAAATCGAAGAAATCTAAGAAAAAGTCCAAAAAAGCTGCCGCAGAAGCACCTGCAGAGCCCAAACCGGACGGCACCAAAATGGTCACACTTCGGAACCCAATGTTCCATCCCAACCTGCCCCCGGTTCAGATAACTAACAACCCTGCACCCAAGAAAGAGCAGATTAGACTCCCAGACCCAATACCAATGCCACCAACCCCATGTCAAGCAACTATCACACCGACGTCCAACGGAATGTTCACAATAAGGAATCCACTGATGTCTATGATGCATCAACAAAGTCTGATGGGTATAAGGAGCCAGACCCCTCATCCAATTAACCCTATTTTCAATCAACCGCATTATAATTATGTAAATCCTAATACATATGTCCCCGGAGCACCTTATGTTGAGACCAGGGCATCACCGAAGCAGGATGATTATCAAAGCAGGATTTTGAATTTGGGTATGTTTTGTTTTTTTTAATAGTATACGTCATATATTTTTCTGTTTTATACGGGGTATGTCTATGGCCCTACTATATTCATCCGAAACGAAGTT
The DNA here is from genome assembly GCA_023078785.2 of Hyles euphorbiae. Lineage (NCBI taxonomy): Eukaryota > Metazoa > Arthropoda > Insecta > Lepidoptera > Sphingidae > Hyles > Hyles euphorbiae. Next base: position 4,309,528 of record CM041054.1, read on the forward strand.
CGAAACTTTGAATGATCGAAGTTTATATACGATACGAATGTACCTACATATACTTATGGACGTTATTGACTTATGGTCGTAACCACAGACTTATAGTTACGATGTACGTTGTACAAATTTCAACTTTTACAGAGTAGATACATTCGTATCGTATAAAAAACTTCGATCGTCCGAAGTTTCGAACTTCGTTTCGGATGAATATAGTAGCGCCCCTAGACTGCTATTTCGTCTTATTGTGTATTTTTTTCAAGATAAAAAGTGGCCTATAACCTTCCTCGATACTTGGACTATCCATCACTAAAATATTTGTTCTGTTCGGACCATTAGTTATTGAAATTAGCGCGTACGAACAAACTATTCAGTTTTACATATTGGTATAGGTAGATAAGTTATAAATACAACCCTCTTAGCCAAGTTACAAGCGTTTCCAATCTATTCTCTTTTTACAATCGTTAACGCTTTTACGTAAGCGATGATTTTTGGCATTGTATAAAGCGATTGGCTAATTCCAATACAAATATTATCCGAGTTGAAATTTGATTAGCGCAAACAAAACGTCAAGGCGTTGACGATTGTACAAAGAGAATAGATTGGAAGCGGTTGTTACTTTGCTAAGGGGTTGGTCCCATACGGCCTTATTCATAGACAGTTTAAAAACCTATTTTAGCTATCGAATGTTTTGTCCCTTTCCAACGACTTGAATTCAGTATGAGCGAAGAAGACATAATGATAGATAGCTAAAATAGATTTTATTTTGTCTATGAATAAAAGCGTAATAGTTCGTCTATATTTTACTAAGATAAATTAACGTATATCTTTAGACAGCCTCCGTGGCACAGTTACTTTGACACTGACTTTGAAACGAGAGGCTGCGGGTTCGATACCCGGACCGAGACAAATGTTTGTGAGACCGAAAACTCTCGTAGTTCCTAATACACGACACAAGACTCGATCTTAGTGTGTGGTCAGGACTATATATGTGAATGCTGGGTGTATTTATGTATTTATTTTATATTTCAGCTTCATTCACTCAGAAAAATGATGAAGGTTACTCCCTCTTCAAGACACCAGAAGACACCCAACAAAGAAGTTTTTTAACACCAGAATACTATGTGGAAAACTCCAGTCCAAAACCAGTGGTCTCACCCAATCCGATAGGCACGAGGCCAAATGAGCCCAGGACTTTTGAGTCCAATGACTCATCCCTATTCGCCAACCCGATACAAAGACCGGAGCCTGTAGGCACCCCATTGAAAAGGGAGGAAAATGAATACACAGGTCTTTACACCCCTTTTGGACTTCAAGATAGGAATGTCTTCAGAAATGCGTTGTTTAATGAGAAGAGTGATGTTGGATCCAACGTTGGTAAGGTGGATGATGTTGGGTCCAATCACATCGCCAATGGTGATCAGTTGCCATATTTTCAAAGGTTAAGGGTTGGTTCGAAGTTAAATAATGAGGTCACTATACATCATGTCAAGGACTCCAAGTTTTATAAAGGACAGGTGAGTGAACTTAATCTTGAATTTAGAAAACTACATTTTTTTTTGAACTTTTTCAAGTGATTTTTTTGTGCATTGTTGTGGTTTGAATAGTCGATGAAACGAAAAAACGATACCAAAAAGAGAAATATTGAATAATAGGGTTTACCTTGCGAAAAAATTAGATGGGATATAATTATAGTGTTTTTTATATCTTAATCCCCTCTTTTTTCTTTGTCTATTTTATGTTTTGTATGAATAATGTTTAAGTACTTTTAATTTTTACAAGAGTATGGAACCCTTCGCTCGCACTTAGCATAGCTCGAATTTGCAAAATAAGTACATATTTTTCTTTCAGGAGCCACAGCAATTAGAAGTTGGGCAACAGAACGAAGAATCTGTGTTCGGTAGGCCAGTCTGGCCTGACACATTGTACCAACAGACAGCGACCAAAACAGGTGAGTGATGTTGGTACACTGCATCTTTCTACTTTCTACTACTATATATTAGTCCGGTCATTTTAGACATAAAAATAGTGATCAAATAAAGAAAATTCCGACAGAGCCAAATCTTCGTAGAGACCTTAGGTTTACCACAAGGAATAAAGTGTCAAAAGTCCCCATCAGTCCCATGTGAGCTTAGGGACTTATTCGGGGCCCAAGGTAAAAATTTTAGGTTTTTTGGATTTTTCTCGAAAACGGTAAGTTTTATCGAAAAAGTACCTCAGAGCAAAGTTGTAGATCTTAAAATTCTCTATAAAAATGGTCCCTATGATTTTTTCTCTAAGACCCACTATTTCCCAGATATTACGCTTGTAAGAATCACGTTCTACATAATATGCACACATTTCCACACCACCTGTGAGGCAGTGTACTCGGCGCGTTTTTTTTAACGTGGTATCCCCGGTAGGCCTATTCCACGAACCTTTATGACGTTATTTTCAGGAACAATAATTATTTAATAGTATGAAGATTATTGATATGGGTTACTGAGTTTAACTGTCGTTCTAACTTTTTTTTATTACTTTAATCTGACTCATACTCTTCATATTCAACTTCAAAAATCATGTTTTCTTCAATTTCTTCTTGTTCTTCTTCTTCTCCTTCCTGTTGATGAACGCTTAGAAATTGTTCACATGAAGATGAATCAGTTGTCTCTTCATCAAAATCACATGAATTTTCCTCTCTTGTATTTAATTGAACATTTGAGCAAGAGACACCTTGGCAATTGGTACACGCTGGAGAACACTGCAACCCTACTTTTTTACAGCCACATTTGGCACTACAACCTTTCTTGCAATTGCAAAAAATAGTGTTAAGAAGTTTTTCTGGAGCAGGGGGCAGTAAAGTTCGAATCGGTTCCAAAGTATTATTTATCAATTTCCAAACCCAGTCTTCAGGGTTCAGTTCATTGCCTTGCCATGTCTGAACTTGATAGTATACTCGAAACAAATGTTGAGTAGCAGATGCCGATGTTGGAGGAAGACAAGATAGCTGTACTTGCTTTTTGTTTCGTGTATTTTTTGCAAATGTTAAATATCTGTACGTATTTTTTGGAGCTCCATAAACCGCAAGAAGAAACCGAATTCCTTTAGTAATTAGTATTTGAGGTGAAGAATTAATTTCTGTAAATACTTTGGCGCAGTCAATCAAATCATTTTTTTCAAATAATTTTAATACATATATGGCATATGTGTGCATACTATGTAGAACGTGATTCTTACAAGCGTAATATCTGGGAAATAGTGGGTCTTAGAGAAATAATCATAGGGACCATTTTTATAGAGAATTTAAAATCTACAACTTTGCTCTGAGGTACTTTTTCGATAAAACTTACCGTTTTCGAGAAAAATCCAAAAAACCTAAAATTTTTACCTAGGGCCCAGAATAAGTCCCTAAGCTCACATGGGACTGATGGGGACTTTTGACACTTTATTCCTTGTGGTAAACCTAAGGTCTCTACGAAGATTTGGCTCTGTCGGAATTTTCTTTATTTCAATTGTCTAAAATGACTGGACTATATTCTTTATTCGTTTAGATGTAAAAATAATGTAAAAAAAATAATTGTATAGCTCAGTTTTTTTTTTAAATTGTATCTAAATAAAGGAGTAATAATTATTATTTTTATCAATTTGAGTTTCACCTACTATATCTATAATTCATTCGTTTAGGATGTAAAAATAATGTAAACAAAAATGATCATGTGGCTAGGAGATTTTTTTTAATTGTATCGAAATATCAAATATTATTATTGATTATCGTCAATTTGAGGTACTGTATTAATACAAACAAAAGGTCTTAAGAATAATGTGATGCGAATAATATTTTTGGGCGCCTCTGAAGCCGAATTAGGGGCCCTACTATATTCATCGAACGAACGAACGAACGAACGAAGGACCCTACTATATTCAACGAAACGAAGTTCGAAACTTCGGACAAACGAAGTTTTTTATACGATACGAATGTATATATATAACGTACACCGTAACTATAAGTCTATGGTTACGACCATAAATCAATAACGACCATAAGTTTTATGTAGGTACATTCGTATCGTATATAAACTTTGATCATCCGAAGTTTCGAACTTCGTTTCGTTGAATATAGTAGGGTCCTAGATGACCTGTATATCGGCTTGCAGTGCTTTTTCCAGTGTATGTTAAAGGAGAAGAATGCCCATTCATTACTTTATCAGCCCATATACGTCCCACTGCAGGGCACGGGCCTACTCTACAATCGAGAATACGATTGAGAGTGGTTAGGCCATATAGTCCACCACGCTGGCCTAGTGCGGGTTGGCGGACTTACATACCATAGAAATTCTTATGAATCGCTATGGTATGCAGGATTCCTCGCGGTGTTTTCCTTCACCGTTTTAGTGCGTGGTGATTGACTATCAATACACACATGACTCCGAAAAGTCAGAGGTGTGCCCTGGGACTCGAACCCGCGACCACCGTGAACATGTTGGCAGCCGCGTCTAGTCCATTTACCAACAGGCCACCACGCACTTTCATTCATATTATCGGTAAAAAATATCGTTGATTCCAATACCGATACTGCTAAAAATTCACTATAGCATTTCATGGTTTGTCCTTAAAAGTTCTCCTGTGTTATACCGGGCGACAATTTTTTTTAATTGAAGCATTTTTTATCAAATTTTATTAATATTAAGAAAGTAGAAGTGTCATACTACTGTATCTCGAATGTAGCGCAGTCGTAGCGGTGTTGTGCGGTTGTAGCACGGCAGTAGCGTGTTCGTAGCGCAACTATAGCGCGATTGTAGCACGGCTATATGCGTGTTCGTAGCACAATTGTAGCGCGATTGTAGCACGGCTATAGGCTTGTTCGTAGCACAATTGTAGCGCAACTATAGCGCGATTGTAGCACGGCTACAGGCGTGTTCGTAGCACAACTATAGCGCGATTGTAGCACGGCTATAGGCGTGTTCGTAGCACAATTGTAGCGCGATTGTAGCACGGCTATAGGCGTGTTTGTAGCACAATTGTAGCGCAACTATAGCGCGATTGTAGCACGGCTATAGGCTTGTTCGTAGCACAATTGTAGCGCAACTATAGTGCGATTGTAGCACGGCTATAGGCGTGTTTGTAGCACAATTGTAGCGCGATTGTAGCACGGCTATAGGCGTGTTCGTAGCACAATTGTAGCGCAACTATAGTGTGTTTGTAGCACGGCTATAGCGCAATAATCGGGCTACTTTACAAATCTGTACGAATAATTTCACATTCATTTTTTATTCTGATAAATTACGAGACGAGCATGCCACTAGCCTGATACTAAGCGATACGACTGCCCATGAACAGTACCACAACCTAATAACGCTGAATTATAAAACAATGCTTGATATTGATGACATGAGAACTTTCGTCTCATTATGTGCAGTAGATACTCTAGTTACAATGTTCTTAAAATCGGATCACATTAGTGTATTTACACTGGTGTTTGGCTGGTGTATATTGTAACATCTATAAGTACACACAAAATTGACCGTTCAGTTTTGTTCAGTTTTCTTCATAGATTACCCGAGATGGTATAACATTATAAGCCGATCGGTTTTGTGAATCACAATCGCAAATCTAGCTTATTCAAAATTTAGCTTATTTTTTTTTTATTTTTTTTATTGCAATGAATGACGAGACGAGCAAGCCGTTCGCCTGATGGTAAGCGATACGACCGCTCATAAACAGTAGCAACATTCCACTGCGCTCGTCATCCTGAGACATAAGATGTTAAGTCTCAATATCGAGCCTTTACCACCATTTTAGCGCAACCGACAAAAAACAAATTTTACAGGAGAATGTTTTTGTTAAATATTTTTAAAAAGAAATGTGTAATTCAATTGAAATTTTATATACATTAATTATTTTTATACATTTAAATATCTAATTCTTCCACAGGTTTGGGCAGGTTTGGGTCCGTTGTGGCTTAAAATACTACTTTCGAAAAAAAACGCATTTTTGACAAAAGTGTCGCTTACGATAATTTGGCGGTAAGGGCTCGATATGTCCAGTAGTTACTCTGGCTACAATGTCCTTCCATTCGAAACACAACAGTGCATTTACGCAGTGTTGTTTCACGGGAGAAATAGACATTGCGGTGGTACCTACCCAGATGGCCTTTCACATATGAGAGACCAACCACCAGTGGTTATTCATATAATTTGTGAAATGTTAGATCAAAAGGTATTATTTAGCCAATTTTCCCTAATGTACGAGTATAAATATGTATTACACATGTAGTGTAAACACCGATCCTGCAGTCAAACTGTTTGTACAGTTTTGCAGGACACTACAATAGTATGTAAATCATACTTTGTAAATATATTTATGTTAAATAAATAAATAGATGTAGGATTTCAATGTTATGATGAAAGATAAATAGAATGAAACGTTGATGAATGACTGATATGGAACGTAGTTTGGGTGAAAGAGATGACTAATGAAAATACTTAAGATGAAAAGAGTTAGAGGGTGGATGATTGAAATGTTAAAATACGTAAGGACAGAATAGAAGAGAACAGTCTAGAAGAGCTAAAAGACGTGAAGACGATTAATAAGACGAAATATAGAAGATGATATTAAACTGAAGATTATCAGAACAATCTTTGCTTCGTTTGACCCGTAGCGGAACTATTCCCACATAAATAACAATATTATCGACTTGACTTGCTATTTGCGATTACGATTGCTATTAATTCGGACACTACTCGTCCCAAGATATACAGGGTGATATTGACAAATTGTACTTATTTTAACCCACATGTTTCTCATCACCCCAGGCGACATTTTACATAATTTGAAAAAAAATATGAGAAGATATTTTGTCAAAAATTATGATTTTAGTTCTTACTATTTTTGGGCATCCCATATAGATACGAGTTTTTTTTACCGCTTAGCTGAACTTCAGTTCCGTCCGGAAACTTATCTGAGCTATAAGAGACTCGGTATCTATAGGGGTTGATCAATAAAAGAAACCTAATCGCGATTTTTGACAAAACTATCCGGCAGTTTTTGTTCAAACTTGGTACAATGTTACCTGGGATGGTTAGGAGCATGTGGTTTAAATTAAATACCTGATGTCAATATCACTCCGTATATCACGTTGCGTGGTATCAGGCGCGGCGTCTCCGCGCGCGTCGCCCGCCGGTTCGTCGGCGCGCTCGTCGGCGTCGGGCGGCGGCTCGCCCGCGGCGCCGCACGACACGCGCTTCGGACCCGTCGGCGCGCGCACTCCGCGCACCGGTCAGTGTGCTCACACCTCACACGCACTCATATATACTCATACTCACATATCGCAGCTTCACAGAAATATACCTATTTCATTTATTCATCAATTTCTCATTCTGTCATTCGTTAAATGACTACAATAGGGATTATTTTTGTCAACAGTCTCAGCATTTTTAATCAAATTTTCTGTTATTTAGCTATTTTCTAAGTTTCAACATTTAATTCCGTCATATTCAATACTTAATTCGGTCATTTTTATAAATTTCAATCGTAACATCTGTCTTTTTCAATCACTGAGTTCTTAATTTAATCAGTAACCAGTTTTATCATTTTGAAGCACTAATTAAGTCATTTTTAATTAACATTGCCGTCATTTTCAATAACAACCAAGACAATCATTTTCAAAAACTGTATGTTTAATCACTTACGGCCTCACGAATAGGGTAATGTTTTGCCTTCTTCGTTCAAACTGAATTCAAAAGTTGTCGGAAAGGGACAAAGCATTGGATAACTAAAATAGGTTTTAAACCGTTTATGAATAATTAATATAATTTAGTAAATCACATATATCTTCATATTTAATCACAAATTACATACTCTTCATCAGAAAGATCGAAACACCTCGCAAGTTTATGTTGTGTAAGGATTATCACAAAAATGTGTATTTACATGTATATTTCTCCACAGAATCCAGCGTGTTCCTGCCGGACCGCAGCATCACAAATCTCTCATCTCTGGAGGCTGGAGAGCGTGAGATAGAATCTTTCAAACGTTTTGAGTTCTACTTTGAACCGCCGCAGCACAAACCCAAAGTTCAACTCGATGTGAGGGACATTGCCGCCGCGCTGAGGCATAACCACAAGTAATACTACACATCTCCAAAAAACACCCTGTATAATATATAGGATGAAATTTCCTAGTAAAAAATCACCCTGTATAACATACAGCATGAAATTTGCCAGCAAAAAAATCAAGTAAATGTGAATGATCAAATCCGAAACTGCGGAATAGCGAAAAGTTATCAAATTTGTTTTTATTTAATTCACAAAACTTATGGATAATCTAGTGAGTTATAAGAAAAGCGTTTGACAGTAAATGTGATTATTATGTGAATCTGCACTGCATTAAGAAGACATCCCAAATTACGAAAATATTTTACGTAGCGTTCAATTAAATTCGTAAAGTTATCTTTGCTTTATCTATGTTAAAAACAAGAGTTTCTTCTAATACAATATAATAAGAAAATAGGATAAATTACAAATTCACATACAAGATAAGACTTAACTTGCGTTTTGGATGTTAGTGCTCTATAAAAGTATTTTGAGAGACTTTCCCGCCCTCACAGCCACCACTGCAACTCCTGTCAGCCAGGATCAACAGAAACACAAAGAGTTGACACCGAGCTCCGGAGCGAGGCGAATGTCTCAGGGACACTAGCTCGTCTTTAACCCGCAACGAAATTAATCAGAAAGAAAAACAAAAGTTCATAACATCGCACTAAAACGGTGAAGGAAAACATCGTGAAGAAACCTGCATACCATAGTGATTTATAAGAATTTCTATGGTATGTAAGTCCGCCAACCCGCACTAGGCCAGCGTGGTGGACTGTACTAACCACTCTCAATCGTACTCTCGATTGTAGAGGAGGCCCGTGCCCTGCAGTGGGACGTATATGGGCTGATACATAATCGTTCATCCATGTTTTCTTATAACGTTATCACTTTTTTGAATATCATCCTTTGGCTTCCTCGGAATATTCATTTAACAACAATTGACGTATGCAGTTTTAGTTTTCATCAAAATTGGACTCGTGACTCCTTTCATTTTGCGCTACACCTCATAGTTTCGGATTTGGTCATGTCGACCGATGTATCTATTAGTAATATTTTTGGTTCTTTCAGTTATGCAATAATAAATTCACATCTTCAATAGTAAAATGCATACATTTATGTGATTACGACATCTGAATCATATTGCCAGGGCTATAAAGTCGATTTTTCAATAGCACTGCCCCATTGAATGTGTAATGTAAAATCCGTTGTACTGAACGAATCTTTTTACTAGAGCAGTAAAGGCGATTTTTCCATAACATTGAAAGTGAAAATATTTTAAAATCTATTGTACTGAACTGACGCTGTTTGGGAAATTATGAAAAGATTTATAAGAAAAATCTTAAATATATGTTAAATTGCATGTTCTGTCTCACTTACTCACATACTGATGAAAAGAGATAAAACATAACAAAGCACCGCAATATATTGATTGTCTCGTTTCTCCTAAATATGAGAGAAAATAATAGATTGTAACATTTTGACCAACATTTAAATATGGGACTTAACATTAAATCTAAAGAAATGTATTGAAAATACTCAAATTGTGACATAAAATATTGCATGGAATTGTGTATAATGTATATCACAACTGTATTCTGTCTCTTTCGTTCTTGTAGAGATGAAAAGGGATAGAATATAGTTAAAAACACAAGCGATAACTTGTATTGTGACGAAAATCTAAATGTAAGAACTTTGTATATTGTTATTTTCTATGTTCCGTCCTTTTCGCTCCTATAGCGGTGGAAAGGGACAGAACACAACGGCTTATGACAAGAGCTTCAAAAATCACTTGACAGCTCTCAAAACTATAAGGAATAGACTTTAAGCTCAAATTGACTAGTTGCGTCTCTTTCACTCCCCACGGGATGAAAAGAGACAGATTGTGAGCTCTAATGGCGCGATGACGTCACAGCGACGCCAACAAACGGACTGACGTTAGCAAATTGTATTATTAAAGATGAAACGTTCATAAAATTATTAACGATTGCGTATCGAGGCGACTGCGCGCCGTCACACTGTCGCGCGACTGTCGCACAACTCTGCGCACACTTGATAAATGGCATCGATCGATAAAATGAAACAAGTTGTAATAAAGTAACGCTATTGGACAAATTGACGAATCATTTTTGATACATCTTGTGCAATTGTTTTGTTGATTGGTAGTCTGTGAATCAGTGTGCGCTTAATTTGTCTCGTCCTGTACTACTGTTGTATATCGGTGTGGTGTCGAGCGACAGTAGCGCGACAGTCGCACGACAGTCGCGCATGCGTTTTATTATTACTAGAGTGATCTGTCGTCTGCGTTGAAGGTTGTATCTGCTAAGTAAAGTGTATATTATAATAGCCGTCCACTTGTGTTTTATTTGACTACCCTCAATAGTATTTTATAAAATATTAAGGACATTTATCATCATCATCTCAGCAACAGGAAGTCCACTGCTGAACATAGGCCTCCCCCAAGGATCTCCACATTGACCTGTTGGAAGCGGCCTGAAAATATCACGCCGTTTACGATATGTAAGGGTGACTTAATAGTTAGATACATTAATATAATAAATGAAACAAAAATCAGTCTTATCTAGTTTATTATCCGTAAAATCACATTACTAAATACTAAGATATACTAATTTCATCAATTTTACAATATTTTCAAATATAAAGATCATGGAGACGTAAGTGCCATCTTTTAAAAACGAAACAAAATTGAAGAGATTTTATAAAAAACAATTTAAAATACATACAGTTACATAGTGAAGCAAATTAGAGAGTTTGTTTGAACGTGCTAATCTCATGAACTGCAGATTAAAATTGAATATTAATTTTATTTCTCTATTAATTACACTTTTTAAGTCGGTTTTATTTTTTAAATTTATTTGTTATGTAAGTTTTTGAAGTAGCAGAGTTCCGTGTATTTATGACGGCCGCAGATAATGTTTTTAGTGCAAGCAATTAAATTATAGTTTAAAAAACTAAAAAAACACGCTTGCATAAAAGATCCAACTAAAAAATAATTGATAATGAGTTTAAGATTCGAAAGAAAATGGAGTAAAATCATTGATTTAAAAACTAAGGATAGGCCCTTCAGTACATTGGGTACCTCAAAAAGATGCCCTTAAAAATCGCGCCATCTGTTGGATTTTTACGTCAATGGCGGCCATGAAATCGTTTTTCAATAATGCTAAAATAAATGTTATACTGATATAAAGTTATATAATTTTTACTAGGCGATGATAAGAAATGTTATCTTTTTTTTGTGAACTTTCGGTCATCTTTATTGCAACCACAGCGATACAATTAGGCATTTGTCGACGACTTGCAGACCGGTGCGCTGTGACGTCACCACCGGTTGCATTGGTCCGCGGACCACTTTCGTGACAACACTTTTCGTACTCTCTGCCCCGTCCATATATTTTACGTCAATGAGTAAAATATATACATTTTGTTGCTATAAAGCGTGGAGTTTTGTAGGATAAGTAATAGTTTTTTTAAACTATAATTTTATTTAGTTAGATCCGTGTGATGATATCGTTATGAACGGTGTCGGTGTATGTGTATGTGAGTGTATGTGTCGGCAGTGCGGCGGCTACGCGTGTCGCTTGTGTGGCGCGTGCGGGGAGTCGGCGCGGCGGCGCTTGCGGCGCGGGGGCGGCGCCTCGCACAGCCCCGCGTGCGCCTGCGCCGCCAGCAGCATGCCCAGCTGCGCCTGCGCCTGTAAGGGCGAATGCGGCCTTCAATAAATATGATCATGGCGACCAGAAAATCTGTCATGCACCATCTCACGGCAGAAATAATAGTAATAATCTTCTATCAAATATACACTAGATACACAGTTCCCTGTAAAAGTTCTGTTAGTAAGCACCGATGCATGACATGAAAAAAAGTAAACAAAAAGAACACATATTCCAAATATATTAACACAAATTCCACCTTATTCCTGGAGCTTAAAGTAGCTTTTCACATAATATTGTCTCAAGTTCTGCGACGGTTTAGAAGTATCGGTCGGTGCTTGACTGAAGGCGAAAGAGTTCTCAAAGCACTCTTTTTTGGTGCCATTTTCTAAGCGCTCGTTTTGGTTAAAATACTATAATCTTGCATTTTGCTTGAAACAAATACAAAGACTGGTAGAGAATGCCTCTGGCGTTAAGTCCGCCTATGTACCTACAATATATTTGTAAATAAAGTTATAAAAAAAGACGTGTGGCTCTCGGAAACTGTCGCGGTAAAGCTATTGCATAGCATTTTTTATCAACTTATGTAATTATAATGATTTATTTATGCAGTATTTTTTCCTTTGTTTTCTTTGATATTAATTGTACAGACATCCTGTATGTATTAAGAAACGAGTGTAAAATCGACTATCGTTTCATTGTCTATGGTCCATGCTTCTATACTTATCTCTTTCTTTCACCAGCGTGCGTCCCTTTCTAATCCGTAAGACGCTTGCCCAATAGCTGGCAACTTCATAGCGTTTTGTAAAATCGGACCGTTGCACAATATTTTAAGAAAAGATCGAATAAGTTCAAATTAGTGTTTCAAGTGTTGAAAACCACACAGCGTTTGTCAAAAAGGCTGCATTGGGGACATTGAGGTATTATACTAGAGCGGACATCGGGAACAAAATCTCTGCGTATGGTGCATGCACAAGGGTACACATTGAAGCGAGAGGGAAGATATGTTACTTCGTAGGCGTAACAGAGACAGAAATAGAATGTACCCTTCATTTTGTTACAAACATTTTGTTTGCAATGTCCCCTCTAGTATAATATCCCAATGATTGGGTATCATCAATCATGAATCCGGAAGACCCAACAAGTAAGTAATGGCGAGCCAAATTCGAATACTGATGCTTCGGATGGAGATCGGCATTCGAGGGTGAGCTCTAGATATTCTGTATCGTCTTTAACCTCGGAGGATGAAGATGATAGGACATCACTTCGACCAAATAAAAGGCCCAGGGTCAAACTTAGTCATACACTCTACGACCCGCGTGTAGACGTACGAATTTAACAAGTAGACTATATATACAAATACCTAATTAACTCACAACACTGACCAGCAATATAGAGAACACTAAGCAGACCATTAATCCAACTTTCAAAATGTCTAACATGTCCCAATACGTCAGCAGCCAAGCTTTCGTTAGGTAGTCTAGACTCTAGACACACAATTCGATGAGAAAACAGTTATAAAAGAGGCAGATAGGGAACGTCTCTTGAAACTTATTCTGTATCAGCCCATATAGGTCCCACTGCAGGGCACGGGCCTCCTCTACAATCGAGAGTACAATTGAGAGTGGTTAGGCCATATAGTCCACCACGCTGGCCTAATGCGGGTTGCCGGACTTACATACCATAGAAATTCTTATAAATCGCTACGGTAAGCAGGTTTCCTGACGATGTTTTCCTTCACCGTTTTAGTGCGGGGTGATTGACTATCAATACACACATGACTCCGAAAAGTCAGAAGTGTGCCCTGGAATTCGAACCCGCGACCACCGTGAACATGTTGGCAGCCGCGTCTAGTCCGTTTGGCAACATGGCGACCTGAGAGCTCGAGCGACAGAGCAACCAATTTTAATACCGGACCTCTCAAGAGTCCTGAAGGATTACGCAACAGGGAGATGCCCGGCACAAGCAGTCAATCTGAGGCTTCTGGCGTGGAAAGTTGGGGGTGGACAGATCAAGTTACCCAGTGGTCAACAGAGGAAATAAACCTGTTAAAAAGTAGCTGGAGAAAATCCACACTTTTAACATAAAATGCCCCAATCAGAAGATGGCTATCTTCGTGCAACAGCAATAATGTGAACCCAAGAACACCAGAGGATCAGCAACCAGTAAGGTTCCTAGAAAATTGTTTCTAGAGGATAAATTAGCGTATAAAACAATATTAGCCCACAAATCAGCAATAGCCCCAAAAATAATTACAAACCAAGTTTTAAAAGCCGTTTCCCTTGCCAAAACCAGTTTTAAACAAACTACCAATTTGGGACAGCAAATTCTGCTCGATTGGTTAGACAGACCATTAAAATCTAGATCTATTTATGAAATATGCAGAAGAACAGTGAAGTACTCTCTTCCAGCCATTACCAGCATCTGGTCGCAGAATCCACGACTTTACATTATTAGACAGTAGCTGTGTCCACGACTTCGTCCGGGTGGAATGTAACTTTTTTTTTAAATACTAAAAGATTTTTTCTAAAATAAATGTAGCCTAAGTTACTCCTTATTATAACTGCTACCTGACAATAAAAGTCCAAAATCGGTCCAGCCATTTCAGAGATTAGCCGGAACAAACAGACAGACAGACAGACAGAAAAAAATTATCTAAGGTCATTTTCGTTATAGGTATCGTGTACATAACGATAGGTAGTTGTTTTTTTTTATTTTCACTTTAAAAACAGACACTTCAATTTTATTTATATGTATAGATTAGTCCAGAGCACCTCAATCTGAACGAGGAGGAAGTTTGTCTGTGGCCATGGTTTGGCTCAAAGACTGACTGCCAGACGCACAGACAATCCGGTTGGGTGCTGCGGAAGCACGTGAACAAAAGAATCTGCCCAGTCACCCATATAAGGGCACTTATCAACATTACCCAGGAGAGAAGAGACACAGACCCCACTATCACAACCTTATTTATTACCCTGGCTGGAAGGGTCAGACCAGCTGTATCAGTCCATATACGTCCCACTGCAGGGCACGGGCCTCCTCTACAATCGACAGTACGATTGAGAGTGGTTAGGCCATATAGTCCACCACGCTGGCCTAGTGCGGGTTGGCAGGAAGTCAAAAATGTAAAAATTAAACCAAATCCGCGATGAAATCCGTAAATAATAGTTTTATTTCAACTAGATGCAATTGACTGTAAATTGTAAAGTTATTCTTACCTCTTCGTGCATTTCTTTCGCCATAGTGTAGACGCTGTGCTCGCTACTATTATACATCAGTGCATTGGACAGCATTAGAAGCACATCTCTTTGGAATTCAGCTGTTGTTCTGTGAAAGAAAATTGATTTTGAAAGAATATATTAGGGACCATTGATTTAAAAACTAATGATAGGACCTTTCAGTATAGCTTGGTAAAAAGAGTACGTTATTACGTATTGTTTGCCGTCTCACGTGTTCCCTCCTTCCTACAATCCTGGGTCCTTCCGCCGTAGTGTGAAGAGGCACCTTACCAGGCCGGCAT
Source organism: Hyles euphorbiae (assembly GCA_023078785.2). Lineage (NCBI taxonomy): Eukaryota > Metazoa > Arthropoda > Insecta > Lepidoptera > Sphingidae > Hyles > Hyles euphorbiae. The sequence goes on from CM041054.1 coordinate 4,324,776, forward strand.
AATTGTTTCCATTGGCATGGGACTGCCGTCCGATACTCTACCTGGGCGGCATTTGCGCTTACCATCAGGTGCAATGCCGCCACTATGCAGGCAAAAAAAAAAGTAAGATGTGATGACAACCGGCATTAAGAAAAATCAATTAATTAACTGGTGGTAGGTCTCTTATATGTGAGGCTGGCTGGGTAGGTACCACCGCAATGTCTTTTTCTCCCGCAAAACAGTAGTGTAAATGTTATGTTTTGGATTGAAGGACATTGTAGCCAGAGTAACTACTGGACATATTGAGACTTGATATTTTATGTCTCATGATAGCGAGCGCAGTGGAATACCAAGCATTGTTTTGTGTGTTATTTGGTTTTGCTACTGTTTATGAGCGGTCGTATCGCTTACCATTAGGCGACTAGCATGTCTAGCCATTCATTGAAATTATTTTATTAAAGAGTGCGTGTGTGCCTGTTTGCTTGCATGTACGTATGTGTGCGTGTCTCACCTAATAACTCCATTATCAATATTTCTTCGTATGCTGGAGAGGTCCATGGGACGCTTATCAACCGTTGTAAAGGCGAATACTTGTGTCAATACACATTCAGTTTAATAGCCAGCGACATATTGTAATGTTGAGGCTATTCTATTTGCGTGTGTGTGTTTTTATATGTGCATGGTCATGGTATACGTGTACGTATGTGTGCGTACATGTGCGTGTTAATGATTGCACATGCATGCATGTGCGTGCGTTAATGACTGTGCACGTACGTGAGTTAAGGCCCACCCCTAGAAAATGTCAAAATCCATAAATAATAGTTTTATTTTAAGTATATTTTTATTTAAATTCGATGTCAGTCGTTTAATTCGTGCGTGTTTGCCTGCGTGTACATGCGTGTGCGTGTACGTGCATGTTTGTCTGCGTGCATGTGTGTGTCTCACCTGATAACACCATTATCGATATTTCTCCGTATAGTGGAGAGGTCCATGGGTCGCTTCACTACCATAGAGTACCCCGGCGCCTCCTCGTCGCTTATCGGGCGGAGGAATAGAGACGCGTATTTGTGGGCGCATAGTCTGAAAAAACAATTTTGGAGGGAGAAATTGCGATTAATTGAGATATTGAAACCGACAAGCGTGTATAAAGAGTTTAATGACAGTTAAAAAAGCGAAAGAGATATGTATGGACCGTACCGTATAAATTATAATTATAGTTTAAATAAAACTAAAAAAATACGCTTTCATAAAAGATCCAACTAAAAAAAATTAAATTATTGATAATCATACATTTTCTTGCTATAAATCGTTGGGTGCTGGAGGATAAGTCATTGTTGTATTAAAGCGTATTTTTTGGTTATTTAATCTAAAATTTTCAATCACCACGCACTAAAACGGTGAAGGAAAACATCGTGAGGAAACCTGCATACCATAGCGATTCATAAGAATTTCTATGGTATGTAAGTCCGCCAACCCGCACTAGGTCAGCGTGGTGGACTATATGGCCTAACCACTCTCAATCGTACTTTCGATTGTAGAGTAGGCCCGTGCCCTGCAGTGGGACGCATATGGGCTGATACAATACAAAATCTAAAATTTATCATATTCATTATCAGCCCAGAGTCAAAAATGTGCCCGATATGGCGATAGGCTCGCCACCTATAACATCGTGGGATGGAACATACAAGGCGAAATTTGGGTGTCCTAGCACCTCTGCCTACACCTTCTGGGAAAACGGCGTGAGTTTATATTTATATGTTATTCATACCTGCTATACACAAGCATAACAGACTTCTTCCACAGCCTGTGTTGTCTGTCCGCGTCGCTGCCGCTCGGAGACTCCGGCGCAGACGCCTCCGCCGCACTCTCCGAGCCAGAACACGCTGCGGACAATACATCCACGTCAAACACCAGTGTAAATGCACTGTTGTGTTTCGGATTGAAGGACATTGTAACCAGAGTAACTACTGGACATATTCGGTCTTATTACAAAAAGCGAAATAAACCTTGGTTTAAACCAAGTCTAGCAAAACCAGTCTAATCTGCAGAACCATGGTTTAAATTTACTTGTATTACAAAACATAAATAAACCATGGTTCCCTTGGTTCATTCTTTTGAACCGTAGTTTATACACCAACCACAGATTAATACAAATAATATTCGCTCAACATGATATCATTCCATCGCAACGTTCCATATCCACAGACAAGAATACGTTTTAATAAAATTTTAATGATTAAATAATGTTTAGGCGTATTGAACCTATTGAGGGTTGGACATTTTGCTAGAATGTCAATATTGGTTGGTATGTCGATTATAATTTATTTATTTTTTTCATTTGGTTCATGTTATATTAGCTAGTCACACATCCAAACACGTGTGATGGAACGTAACATTCTGGCGCGTTACGTGAAACCATAACAATAAACAAAACTATCGCGAGTTAAAATAAGTTCATTTAGCATTGGAATGTATTTACTATTTACTATTTAGTCAACGAAGTATGTGAAGTGAAGTGAAGTGATATAAAATAATTGTCGCTTAGGTAATTACATAGTAATCTAATTTAATAATATCGTGTTGTGGTGGACCTACAAAATGAAAAATGGTCTATGAATTTGAGTAGTGAGAAAAAAAGTGAGTAAACCAACATTATTATATGGATGATTACATTGCAAAATGTTTGGTAAACCTATCCTTATGCGTATATTTTTATCGGAAAAAATTAAAACAGGGTTTGACGCGTAGACGTATTTTGTTGGGCCGACATGACGTTTTTAATCGCTCAAAGGCTTCAAAATCCTTAATAACGAACAAATTCATCATATTAATATCAATTTTAGAGTAAAAGTAACATAATACGATGAAACAGACACTAAATCCAAAAGAAATAGTTGGAAGTTTACGATTTAGACCACCGTGAAACTAGGGGGCGGTCAGTTTTAGCGATAAATCATAAAAAAGGCCATGGTTTATCGTTAAACCACTTTTTGTAATATGAATTTCATATAAACCATAGTTTATTGCGATTTAAACTAAAGTTTTTAGATAAACTACGTTTTGTAATAAGGCGGCTTGAGACTTAATTATGTCTCAGGATGGTGAGCGCAGTGGAATGCTAACCATTGCTTTGTAATTCAAGGTGTTTGGTTTTGCTACTGTTCATGAGCGGTCGTATCGCTTACTATCAAGCGAAAGGGCTCGTCTCGCCATTCATAACAATTTAAAAAACATTATTATCATCAGTCATATGCACATCCGTGTTAATGATAAGCCCGGTAAAAGTTGCGGTCAAGTAAATATCAGTGAACATTAGTACTGGAAATTATTGCTATTTCAAATTAAAATCACCACCTTGTTATTTTTTAAACCTTAGCATGCTCTATATTTGTGCTACTGCTAATTGCCCCCACAGAATTTGTAAACAATAAAAAACTGGCCATATATTATAACCATATTTCCCATCTAAAATTACACACACAAAATTGTCTGTTTCAGTTTCTTAATTAAATGGGTTCGTAAAAAAACCCTCACTCATTCATAGATTACACGAAATCATATAAAAATATTAGCCGATCGGCTTTGTCAATCAAAATTGCAAATCGCTAAATTTAGCTTATTTATATAACTAGTGAAATGCTATTATCGGCTTCACTTGCTATATGTTATTGCTATTGAAAATAGCACACACTTTTATGCCCAAATACCGGAACGCCATTCAAATTATAAGTTGCTCTTAACAGCGCACGGCCCACTTAGCCAGTACATTTAAATGAGATTAACGTAGTTAAGCGCAACTTATATAATGGTTTCTCAGATTTACGCGAATGTTACACATTGAAATAAGACTATTATTTACGGATTTTATCGCGGATTTAGTTTAAATTTTACATTTTTTGAATTCCCGACATTTCGATCACTTTACAGCTTTCGTGGTCACGGGGCGGTTAATGTCTCTGATTTTAAATTTACTCACGAATTTAATTCGAGTCATACATTTTAAAAATAACTGAAAAAAATACTGATAGTTTATTAATATGTAACACTTACTTCTAGAATCCGATTTCTTCTTTCTCGAATAATCCCGTTTCTTCTTTCCGTCCTTCTCTTCTTCGCGGCTCAACTACAAAATAAATAATATTAATTAATTACAAGAATTCACTCGGCAAAGAAATATCGGGTATATCAAGACTGCTACCGAAAACGAAGCCGGTTGGTAGTTTTAGTGACTTCAGACACAATGGAACTAAAAATATCGCAAAACAAAGTGACCACTTTTTTAGCAGTCTATCTTTTTTTTCCTATCGTACTATTTAGGTGAGAAATAGTTTTTTTTTCTAAAATAATAGTGTACAGGGTGTGCTTATTTTGAAAGACTAACACAGTGGTTCTTATTATCATTTTAACAAAGCTATAGATATATCGTCCAAAAACGATGTTTGTTTGTTTGTTTGTTTGTTTGAACGCGCTAATCTCAGGAACCGCTGGCCCGATTTGAAAAATTATTTCAGTGTTGGATAGTATATTTATTGAGGAATGCTATAGGCTATATATCATCACGCTATGACATAAAGGAGGTAGGCAGTAGTGAAATTTCTAGCAAATACGAGGAAATTATATTCGTGGTCCGATTGGTCGATATTCTATATTGATAATCGGAATAGAACATTTTGACCGCCATTTTGAAACGTGTATCTGCACCCGGGCGGAGCCGGGCCCGACCGCTAGTAGAACATAATTTTAAAACATGTCGCGTTGCTTTGCGATATTTTTAATTGCATTGTGTCTGTATTCACTACTACCACCCGGCTTCGTTTTCGGTCGCAGTCTGGATACACCCTGTATAAGTGACAAAATGTTACCTCCATAGGAGTGTCGTCATCTGTTTCAGTGTGTGCGTCCTCCGGAGGTCGCTCCTCTTTGATTTGCAGTCCCAGTTCCTCTTTAATCATCTGCTTTAATGGTATTGAATCCTGGGGAAAATTATATAATACATAAGTGCACCCAACAGTCACATACATAGTCCTGACCCAACTTTTGTTATTGCAATTAATGGCGAGACATGCCGTTCGCCTGATGGTAAGTGAGACGACCGCTCATGGACATTTTGCGTGTGATATTGTTCCGAACCCTGTATCTAGTATATATTTGATCGAAGTTTCTGATACACAACACAAGATTTAATTGATTTTTAATGTTTTGACTGGTGGTAGGTCTATCATAAGAGGCCGCCTGGGTGGGTACCACCACAATGTTCTTCTCCCGCCAAACAACAGTATAAATGCACTGTTGTGTTTCGGGTTGAAGGACATTGTAGCCAGAGTAACTACTGGACATATTGAGACTTAACATCTTATGTCTCAGGATGACGAGCGCAGTGAAATGCCTAGCATTGCTTTGTAATTCATGTTGTTTAGTTTTTCCACAGTTCATGAGCGGCCGTATCGCTTACCATCAGGCGAACGGCTTGCTCGTCTAGCCATGCATTGCAATAAAGACAAAATATAATTATATTATCACCACGCACTAAAACGGTGAAGGAAAACATCGTGAGGAAACCTGCGTAACACAGCGGTTTATAAAAATTTCTATGGTATGTAAGTCCGCCAACCCGCACTAGGCCAGCGTGGTGGACTATATGGCCTAACCACTCTCAATCGTACTCTCGATTTTAGAGTAGGCCCGTGCCCTGCAGTGGGACGTATATGGGCTGATACAGATACAATTATGTTATATAAATCTCTCACTTCTGCATCTTCATCTTTGCGAAGCTCATCTTCTGTTTTCACTTCAGTCGGAGCTTCTACGAAGTCTTTCTGTACTTCTTCTTCTGTCTCTTGTTTGGAGTCTTCCGATGGTTCTTCTAGGGGAGGCTCAGGTTTTATGTCCACTGGCGGTTCGGGGGGAAGTGGGGGATCTGTGGAATATTTGTTTTTATATTAAATCTAGATTTTAATAAAACTGGCTATGAATAATATTTTTGCAATTCACTAAAGAAAATGTGGTCCAAATGGAATGAGCAATTTTTGAGAAATTCGCAAATATATACACGTATGGAATACAGAACCACCTTTTTAAGTCGGTAAATTAACTCTGCTATATAGGGTACTGGTATATCAAGACTGCTACCAAAAACGAAGCCAGGTGGTAGTTTGAGTGACTTCAGGCAAAATGCAACACAATTGACAGCCTCCGTGGCGCAGTTGGTTAGACGCCGCCTGTGAAACGAGAGGCCGCGGGTTCGATCCCCGCACCGAGAGAAATGTTTGTGCGGCCCACAAATATTTCTTCCGGGTCTGAGTGTTTGTGAGACCGAAAAGTCTCTCGTAGTTCCTGATACCCACGACACAAGACTCGATCTTAGTGTGGGGTCAGGACTATGTATGTGACTGTTGGGTGTTATTTATTTATTTATATTTAATTTTGCAAAAAAACTGATGCTTCTTTTGTAAATTTTTTCATATGGTCAATAAATCGTTTTTTTAAAACATTAGATGACATACTTTTATTTTTAAAGAAGCTATGGTACGCAAGGGTTTAAATTATTATTTTAGAAAAAAAACTATGGATTTACCACCCAAAAAAGATGATATTACAAAAAAGATTGTCGCGTTTCTTTGGGGGATTTTGTGTTTGTAGTCACTAAAACTACCACCCGACTTCGTTTTCTGTGACAGTCTTGATATACCATGTATACGGAATGCAGATGCTCCTTTTAAAGTCGGTTAAATAACTTTGATATAAATCGCACTTTTAGAATTAGTGTCCTAACTAAAAAAAAAACTTAATTTTTGCAAAACATTCATTAAACATTTGTGACATAATAAATTTTGTACTTATGGAAGATACATCTAGAAGGCAGATTCGATATTTCTGCCTTTCATGCGTCAATAGGTTCTTTAATAACGTGTCGATAGGTCATTTTGAGCCAAAATTTATTTTTTGGATTAACGCCCGAATACTCGGGCGGCATTTAAATAATAAGTTGCTCTTAACAGCGCACAGTCCGCTTAGACAGTACATTTAATCGGGATAAACGTTGTTAAGCGTAACTTATTTTTAAGTTGCGTTCCAGTATTCGGGCGTAGGTCACTCTAATTCTAAAGGTATATATATAACTTACTAGGAGGCTCCACAATATCTTCCGGTTCTGGTGGAAGTGGTATATTTTCCGGCAGCGGTGGTGGCACCTCTACCGGTTCCTCCAGAAGTGGCACTTCCTCTACCGCTTCCGGTTCTTCCGCCTTTATTTCCGGCGGTAATGGCGGCTGCGGCGGCGGCGGTTCGCTGAAGAATTTGAAGGAATAGTTGAAATCGATTGTAGATATCGATTTATACATTTTTATTTATTTTAGAGTCACGAAATAGATTTTTCGTGTTTTAACGAACTGTCAAATATAAAAAAGAATCTTGGAATAAATGTTATCAAATTATTTTTACTAAATTATTTTATATGGTATTTCTTACGCACAAAAGATTTTCTTTGTGCAAAATGTATGCTGAAATTACATGTCCTATATAAATTAAAATATCAAGTTTCTTCAAAACATAAATAGATTTCTAATCGCGACTTAATTCTAGGTAGCTGAGCCGTAATTTAATGGGGTTTTTTAAACTGTCTTGGGCTGCAAAGCTTAATTTTTACTATAGAAAAACCTATGAACAAAATTATCTTATCTTATTATAGATAGTGCAAACTTTATTCGTCTAAGTTTAGCTATATATTTCTCTTTATTTTATTTTTATACTTTGTACTGTTTGTTTCCTTTACTTGTATAAAATAAAATAAACTCTTAACACAAAATATAACACCCACCTCTCCTCTTCCGCGACAGGCGGCTGTACTTCCTCCTCGACGTTCACTTCCTCTTCCGGGTGCACTTCCGGCTCCTCCGGCGGCGGTTCCGGCTCTTTGATCTCCTCTTTAACCTGCTGTGGTGAGAATAATCGGAAGTTTAAATAATGATATAGGTTGTTTTGTATTAAATATTTTATTTTTAATATAGATTTTTAGAATTAATGTAAATTAAATATAATAAAGTTGCAGTTGTTGTGGCTCGCCTCCTATAACATCGTGGGACGGAACATACAAGGCGAAATGTGGGTGCTCTGGCACCTCAGCCTACCCATTCTGGGAAAAAGGCGTGAGTTTACCTATGTATATTTATTTTCCTACACGATGTAACATAGAATCTATTCATCGGTCTTCATCAGGACATTGTAGCCAGAGTAACTACAGGACATATTGTGACTTTACATCTAAATAAAAATTGATAGGGCAGTGGAATGCCAATCATTGCTTTGTAATCCAAGGTGTTTGGTTTTGCTACTGTTCATGAGCGGTCGTATCGCTTACCATCAGGCGACATACTCGTCTCGCCCTTAATTGCAATTTTAAAAAAGTCAATTGATTTAAAATAGTTGTTCAATAATTACCAATTTATCACACAAATCCCAACTTATTTCCTCAACAAAATATACTCAAAGCCAACACTCACTAACCTTCTGATCTTCAGGATGTTTAACCTTTATTTCCGTTGTGGGGAACCTGACTTCCGGGAACGCTATGCGGACCTCGGTTTCCGCCGTCAATTCCGGGTTTATCATACAAATACAACTAAACATTTTCATCATAAAATACCGGGTATCTCAAGACTGCTACCGAAAACGAAGCCGGGTGGTAGTTTTAGTGACTACAAACACAATGCAACTAAAAATTTTGCTAAGAAAAGCGTCAATTTTTTTATCATTTTTTAAATATCGTCATTTTTGAGGGGTAAATCCAAAGTTTATGCTAAAATAATAATTTACTCTTTTAGACCTTAGAGTCTTTATAAATAAAAGGGTATAGACTATTATTTTATATTATTTTATATAGAAAAAATAACAAAAAAAATTGTCGCTTTTTTTTCCAACATTTTCTGTTGCATTGTGTCTGAAGTCGCTTAAACTACCACTCGGCTTCGTTTTCGGTAGCAGTCTTGAGATACCCTGTATAATAACCTAAAAGACCCACTAACCTTTTGATCCTCAGGATGTATAACTTTAATTTCCGTTGTGGGGAACTTCACTTCCGGGAACGCTATGCGGACCTCGGTTTCCGCCGTCAGTTCCGGGGTCACAGGCGCGGGCGGAAGTTGCGGCATCGGTTCCGATGTTTCCGCCTCTTGTTGTGTTTCCGATTGTTCTTCTTGTGTCTGGAAATAAATTTATTTATATTTATACAGGATGTGTTCAGATTGCAACTGCATTAAAGTTCATTGTAATAAATACGAAAAAAAATATGATATTTATACAGGTTGTATCCATACTGCAACTACATTACAGTTCACTGTATTAAATAAGATGTTTTTTATTTGTCATATTTATACAGGGTGTTTCTAGACTGCAACTACATTACATTTCATTGTATTATAATTTTTTTATTTGTCATATTTATACAAGGTGTCCAGATTGCAACTAAATTACAGTTTATTGTATAGAATAAGAAAAGTCAAATAAATTTAAAACACTCACATTTTCAATTTCATCTTTGATTGATTCTTCGTCAACCGTCTCCACTGGTTGTTCATCCTATAAAAAAAGATTAGAAATGTTTTATAATACAGGGTGATATTGACATAAAATGAGAAGAGTAAAATGCTTGTGCCTTTGACGCGGGTGCCAACATGTTCACGGTGGTCGCGGGTTCAAATCCCAGCAACTCTGACTTTTCCGAGTCATGTGTGTATTGATAGCCAATCACCAAGCACTATAAATACAACATTGAGAGGAAACCTGCATACCATAGCGATTTGTATGAATTTCTATATGTAAAGTCCGCCCGCACTAGACCAGCGTGGTGGACTGTACCACAGAATACTAACAGAAGTCAAGCTTGTGTTATACTTCAGTTTTGTTGCCACACTCACACTACGGGCCCTACTATATAAATCCGAAACGAAGTTCGAAACTTCGTGACGTTTTTCGTTTCGAAACCTACTCTGTAACACGAAGTTCGAATCGAATGAATTATTCCAATATATCGGCAATACGAACATTTACAGAGTAGGTACATTCGTATCGTCACAAACTTCGTTCGTCCGAAGTTTCGAACTTCGTTTCGGATGAATATAGTAAATAAAAATGTAAATGTTCGTATTGCCGATATATTCGAATCATTCATTCTTCGATCCGAAGTTTCGAATTTCGTGTTACAGAATAGGTTTCGAAACGAAAAACGTCACGAAGATTCGAACTTCGGATTTGTATAGTAGGGCCCTACGCTCGGCGTTCGCGCAAAGGTTGAAACTCGCGCTCGCAGTGGTCTCGACTGGTTTCAAATATCGTGTCGGTGAACGCTGTCAATGTGTGCGTTGTATTAACGCGCTTTGTATGAAGCTTGACTTCTGTTAGTTTAGTATTCTGTGACTGTACTAAACACTCTCAATCGTACTCTCTATTGCAGAGCAGGCCCGTGTCCTGCAGTGGGACGTATATGGGCTGATACAGAATAACACTACCTTTTCAATAACCTCTTCTATTTCCTCCGTACTAGTTTCGATATCTGCCTCCGGTGCACTGGCCATTTCTTCATCATCTTTCTTAGTCAGGACTTTTTCTGCCACCCTGTAAAAAAAATACATTCACTGTTGGTAGGTCTCTCATATGTCTATTTCTCCCGTGAAACAGCAGTGTAAATGCACTGTTGTGTTTCGGATTGAAGAGCGTTGTAGCCAGAGTAACTACTGGACATATTGAGACTTAACATCTTATGTCTTAGGATGGCGAGTGTGGCATGCCGAGCATTGCTTTGTAATTCAAGGTGTTTGGTTGCTACTGTTCATGAGCGGTCGTATCACTTACCATCAGGCGAAGGGCAGGCTCATCTCGCCATTTTACTATATAGTATAAAACAAAGTCGCTTTCTCTGTCCCTATGTCCCTTTGTATGCTTAAATCTTTAAAACTACGCAACGGATTTTGATGCGGTTTTATTTAATAGTTACAGTGATTCAAGAGGAAGGTTTATATGTATAACACGTACATATTATTGTACAGAAATCTATTTGTACCCGGGCGAAGCTGGGTCGGGCCGCTAGTAAGGCAATAAAAAGAAAACTATATAATGTACTTATTTACCTAGTGTTCTTATGTAGCACAGGCGGTATATGTATATCGATGTCCTTAAACGCGTATACGTCCTCAGCATTGATTTCGATGTCATCAAGATCAAGGGCGGGGGCGGGCGCGGGGGGCGCCACGGGTAGGGGCACCGGGGGGGCGTTGGCTGGGGGGCAAACGAATAATAATAAATAATAATACAGGGTATATCAAGACTGCTACCGAAATCGAAGCCGGGTGGTAGTTTAAGCGACTTCAGACACAATGCAACAGAAAATGTTGGAAAAAAAGCGACAATTTTTTTTTGTTATTTTTTTAATATGGTCGTATTTGGGTGGTAAATACATTTTTTCGTAAAATAATAGTGTATACCCTTTTATTTATAAAGACTCTAAGGTATAAAAGAGATTAAAGTATTATTTTAGCAAAAACTATGGATTTACCACCCAAAAATGGCGATATTTAAAAAATGATAAAAAAAAATTGACGCGTTTCTTAGCAAAATTTTTAGTTGCATTGTGTTTGTAGTCACTAAAACTATCACCCGGCTTCGTTTTCGGTAGCAGTCTTGAGATACCCGGTATATACAGGCTATATCAAGACTGCTACCGAAAACGAAGCCGGGTGATAGTTTGGGTGACTATAAACACAATGTAACTAAACATTTCGCAAACAAACGAGTTTATTATTTTTATGATTTTTTTAAATATCATGGTGGGGTGGTAAATCTATAGTGTTTGCTAAAATAATAATTTTAAAAATTGCGTATCATAGCGTCTTTTAAAATGAAATGGTGTGGTTATTTTAGAAAAATTCTGTGTTTATAACTCAAATATGACGATAGGAAAAAAGAAATCGCAAAATATGTAAAGTCCTTCCACCCGGCATCGTTTTCGGTAACAGTCTTGATATACTCTGATAAAATATTTTTATTCAACGACATTTATCTTCACGAAAACAAGCTTTATGTTTAAAAATACTCTGCAATAAACGTATAAATATGTCCTTGAAACCATCCCTAAATATACATCCCCACTATGCAGACAAATAAACCGGACAAACTCGTTTTCCGACCGATGGTCTTACTTACTTAGTCAGTTTCTGGGCCATTTTAAAATGAACTTGGACAGATATAGTGCACGGCGGCACGTTGTATGCTCCTGGGTTGTAACAGTGTTGCAAATGAGAGCAACATGGAAGAAAGAAAGGAAAGTAATTGTATTAAACAAAATGTAAAAAATAGTGACTAATAATTTATTATTTATGGTTTTAACCAAGAACTAATGAAAAAACAATCTTAAAAATATACAACAGTCTACAAAAACAAAATCACTACAAACTACAAAGTAAAAAAAATATGTATTATATTTAATTTCAAGCCGGGAGTCATTGGTATTTAAATTAATACTAACCAAACTAAAAATAAACATCAAATATATTTTTTTCTTCGTAGTTTTTTACTCTGTAGTCTTTCATTCAATAACAATTGACCACAATAAATAATACCTTTTTAAATACCACTAACAAAAAAAACACTATTATATCCCACCCATTACTTACCATTATATTTTTTATTTTATATAAAAAAAAATACTTACCATTCAGCTGATGTTCAATCTGTTGCAATTGGCTTTTAATGTGTTCTATAGCGGCATGCTTGCTCTCATGTTGCGAACACGTCGTGACAGACTTTTCCAGGAGCATAGACAACGTGGGCGCCGTCACTGATGGAGACACCGTCTCTGTACCATAGACAATTTGTGTAGTGATAACATAAAAAATATTTTTTATTGTGTGCAAATGACTACAATGTAAAAAAGTAACATAATATAGTATACCCTTTTTCTAGTATAGACGATTTGTGTGGACAATGTAGGGTTTTTGTTTTGGTGAATCTGTTTGAACAATCAGTTAATGCGTTTTTTTTTTAAATTAATTTGTTGCAATGGAAATAAGGTATCTAAAGTTGAATTTCAGTTAATAATTATTTATTATAGTGAATTAGAGAAACTTTACAAAGTCCCCTAGCTGAAATTCTTTTTTAATAATTTCTAATCATCGAATACAACAACTAAATGATTACTAAAAAATTTAAATTGTCTGGCATTTTTATCAGTCAGGTTTTTGTAAATTCTACTTTGACACTTAATATTTCCAAATATTTTTAACCTAAGACTGTGTTACATTTTGTCACCTTTTTAAAATCCTAGTAGCATTTTTTCACTGTAAAATTCTGATATATTTTAAACTCACCGACTACATTAGCTGGATGTGATATGTGCTGTGGCGTGGTTACAACTGGAGAAGATTTTAGCAGTGACGTCAGCAATGGTGATGATGGGGGCACCGGCGCTGGGGCAACTGTTATATTAATGATAAAATTAAACAGCAGTGCAAACACACTGTTGTGTTTCGGATTGAAGGGCATTGTAGCCAGAGGAACTACTGGACATATTGAGACTTTACGTCTTATGTCTCAGTATGGCGAGCGCAGTGGAATGCCAAGCATTGCTTTGTAATTCATGATGTTTGGTTTTGCTACTGTTCATGAGCGGTCGTATTGCTTACCATCAGGCGAACGGCATGCTCGTATCGCCATTCATTGCAAAAAAAAACCCTCATTTAGTTGTTAAAGTGCATGATGACATGTTGGTAAACGGACAAGATGTTACCAACATGTTCATTTTGGTTGTGGGTTCTAACCCCAGGGCACACCTCTGACTTTTCGGAGTCATGTGTGTATTAATAGTCAATCACCACGCACTATAACAGTGAAGGAAAACATAGTGAATATTATAGTTATAAAAAAATCTTTGGTATATAAAGTCTTCCAACCACACTAGGTCAGCGTGGTGGACTATACTAACCACTCTCAATTGTACTCTCGATTGTCGAGGAGTGTAGCCCTGCAGTGGAACGTATATGTGCTGATACAGAATGTGAAATAAGGATAAAGCACTTTAGACCACTATAATGATTGATGTTGTTTCTGACTTAATTCGGGATTCGAACCCGAGACCTCGGCTTTTTAATTGTATTGTAGTAGGTACAACTACTACAGTCATGCACAATGTGGTTATTTTTGAATGCGAAATTTGGTCCATATTAATATTTACTTTTTAACCAAAATTTCTTGATCTGTTGGCATTTCTCCGATATCCTTACCTGGTGAAGTAGGCGTGCTGGGCTGCGTGGGCCTCCAAGCTCTATCAGCTCTAGCTCGTCTCTCCTCTCTTTCCTTCAGCCAGGCGGCGCGCCTAGCGTTCTCTCGCTCTTTCGCGCGCTTGGCAGCTTCAATATTATTGTATATTTCGCGTAGACGCTCTTCTGAAGTGTTTGGGTTGCGGGCTTCTGATATTTCACCCTGCAACAAAATAGTATGTTTATATCAGACAGAATGGCAAAGGATTGGTTTTATCAGGATATTCTAACTTATCCAGTGGGAATACGACATAATTATCAATATATATAAGATCGCAATTTCGATTTTTAGTAAATTTCTGCAAGAATTAAACTGTACTGTCGCGACTATATTTATATTTATTGAAAGTATATATTTTTTCCTGCACAAAAAGTAGGTTGCATTGAGGGACCGCACCAACACTAAGTTTCATAGTAAAATTATTCTCCTTTTCAAATCACAAATATATTGTAGAAATTAATTAATTGCAACATTTTCCATATACATATACCATCTATTTTCACTATACTTGATAATATAATCCTTGACGCTATTATTAGCTTGCACAACTAATAGCTACCTGAATTCATATTATCAATTCAGAAAGCCCGGATTACAATACGATATCAATAAACCACACATATTCTGATTTGTTTAGTTGCTGAATACTGAAAAGTCTTTCAGAGAAAAAGAATTTCAGATTGGAATGAATTCATATAGCTATTTTGGATGTTTGAGGCTGGGTTTAATGCTCAGTGTTCGATGTATAAATGTGTGTAATGCATCGGCAAATAAAAATCAGTGTCCAATATACTTTCATAACAACCGCACGTCGTTTCATTTCAAAATCAGTGAAATAAAGTGAACCTTAACACCATCAACATATGGTCCAATTTCGAGCCGAATACAACGACAAGACCTTGGAAGCGACGAGCTGGCCTTGAATCAGTTTGAATAAACAAATGTGCTCGTTTTAAATAAGTTAAAGATTTGTTTTATAACGTTGCGTCGTGTACTTTATGAAGATTATTGTTGAACTATTTACGTGATTACAATGACTACGGAAATTCTAGAATCTTTGAACGTGGTGGAACATATTGCGAAGACACTGAAGAATACCTTAGTGAATCTGAAAAAGACTCCAAAAGCTAGATTAACTAGAAATTACGTGGAAACACGTCTTAACTGTGTGGAAGAGTATTGGCAGAAATATCAGCACGCTTATGAAGATATAATACGCAACACGTCGCCGGAGAAGGAAGCAAAAATACGTTACTTAGAAAAAAACGAGTTTTATGAACATGAAGAATTGTATATTTCTTTAAAGTCGGATCTCATGGATTTATTGGGACCTAAAGAAGTTCCAATTAGTGCTCCAGTTAGTGAATATCAGCAAACCCGTGTGATGTTACCTAAAATTCAATTACCCACATACAGCGGACAGTATGAAGACTGGATGTCTTTTCATGACCTTTTCAATACACTTGTGCATACTAATAAATCCTTGAGTAATGTAGAAAAATTGCATTATTTGAAAACAAGCGTTACGGGAGAAGCTGCATCTGCTTTAAAAAATATACAAGTAACGGATTCTAACTATGAAATAGCCTGGAACACATTGAAAGCAAGGTACGGTAACAAACGAATAACCATTAATGCTATCATGAAGAAATTATTTTCGCAAAAGAAGATAACGTTTAATAACCCTAGCCACATCAAGAATTTATTAGATACTACTTTGGAATGCTTGCATCATCTTAACAATATGAAGGTGAATACAGAAAATTGGGATCCAATTATTATATTTGTGACTGTGCAGAAATTAGACTCCGATACACATAAAGATTGGGAAGATTATGTAAGTAGTAATTGTAACGATTTTGAAAGTCTACCCTCCCTTGACTTGCTTCGTAAATTCCTGGAAAATCGTTTTCGTACATTGGAACTCACAGAAACAGCGAAACCAAAGACGACACATTATGCTCCAGTACGAGAGAAGACGTTCCACGTAACAACCAGTGAAAACAACAAGATATAATGCAAAATGTGCAACCAACAACATACACTCAGCCATTGCAAGGTATTTGGAAACCAAACACCAATACAACGTAGTGAATACATCAAATCAAATAATCTGTGCTTCAACTGTCTTGCATCTGGACACTCTGTAAGACACTGTCGCATACCAACATGTTGTAGATTATGCAAAAGGCGTCATCACACTCTTCTTCACGAAACAGTAGAGAAAAATACAACCACAACGGGCTATATTAAGAACACAACAAATCAACCCGAAGTGGAAGTCCATACAACGGTGAAGAAGATTGAAGAAGAAGAAGATATGACAATGGTGGCGTCACATATTTCAGCCAAACAGAATACGTTACTAACAACAGCAATTGTTCACGTAAGAAGCGAAGACAATTGCAAGATTCCACTACGTGCTTTAATTGACCAAGGCTCACAAGCAAGTTTTATTAGTGAACGGGGTGCACAATTAATCAAGGCCAAGCGATATCCAATCAAAGGCACAGTAGTCGGTGTGGGATCAACTAAGGAAAACATCAAACAAGTAGTACAGCTAAACCTAGATTCAGCATGCGAAGATTTCAACCTAGAAGTGAAAACATATGTAATGTCTACACCACTTACGACCAAATTACCATCCCAGACTATCAAAACAAGCAACTGGCCTCACTTAAATGGACTAATGCTGGCCGACCCGAACTATTTCAAGCCAGGTAACATTGATCTGCTCCTAGGTGTCGACGTGTATGTCCAAATTGTACAGAACGAGCTCATCAAAGGTCCACCAGGGTCACCTTGTGCTCACAAAACAACACTTGGGTGGATTCTATTTGGTAAAATTGAAGATACAACACAGAAACCGGATCCGATCCTCGTCATGCATCATCAAATCGTAGCAGAAGACTTCATTAAAACACTTTGGGAAATAGATCGAGATACGGTAAGGAAGTACACAAAAGAAGAAAAACAATGCGAAAAATTCTATGAAGAAAATCATACGAGAGACAGTAGCGGCAGATATATTGTCAGACTCCCTTTCCGTACTAATGAACCTGTAACGCCCAGTGGAAATTCAAGAGAGATAGCAATGAAGCGATTAATTCAACAAGAAAAAAGATTACAACAGACGCCTGAGTTAAGAAACGAATACAACAAGGTACTAGAAGAGTATTTAGCAATGGGACACATGTCAGAAATATCAGAAGAAGAAATAAACAACAGCTCTGTCTATCTACCTCATCACGCCGTCATAAGAGCTGATAAGGAGACAACTAAAGTAAGGGTTGTATTTGATGCATCATGCAAGTACGACAACGGTATGTCTTTAAATGACGAACTTATGACCGGACCCGTATTGCAAGAAGACATGAGAAGTTTATTGATGAGATGGCGTATGCATAAGATATGCTTCGCTAGTGACATCACAAAAATGTATCGAATGATTTTACTGGACAAACGAGACACAGATTACCACAGAATACTTTGGCGTCGTAACAATACAGAATCAGTGGGAAAACTACAAACAAACACAAACAATTCACTCCAGAATGCAGAAGTCAAGGACTTCAGATTAAATACAGTCACTTTTGGAACGGCATCTGCCCCATACCTCGCTGTCAAAACTTTAATGCAACTTGCGGAAGACGAAGGCAACCCTTATTCAGAAGCAACTAAGATAATTCGTGAAGATTTCTATGTAGATGATCTACTCTCAGGTTGTGACAGTACAGAACAAGCAATCGATATCAGTAAACAAATTATTGCCATCCTAGAACGAGGAGGTTTCGAACTCCAGAAATGGGCCTCCAACGACACCAACTTTCTAAAACAACTAGATGCAAGTAAAATCACAACCAAAGCAAGTTTAGACATAAAGTTGGATGGCATCATCAAGGCTCTAGGTTTATCATTTAATCTTGGAGAAGATGAATTTCGTTACCAACTACAATTGGAACCTATAGCATCAAACATTACAAAAAGGACAATTCTATCAGACTTACAAAAATTGTTTGACCCATTAGGGTGGATAGCGCCGGCCATTGTTACTGCAAAGATTTTAGTACAAAAACTATGGCTTGAAGGAGTTAGTTGGGATCAAGATATATCTAAAGAATTAGAAAATGAATGGAAATTCAGAAGAGATGATTTAACAAACGTAAATAACATCAAAATCAAACGTTGGATAAACACTATAAGCACTGAAAAAGAATTCGTGACATTGCATGGATTCTGCGATGCATCGGAGAAAGCATATGCAGCTGCGGTA